>JAWNNH010000140.1:0-514790 GCA_035043045.1 Hirtodrosophila alboralis | reverse complement strand
CGCTTGTGAACATACTCAATAAAAAGCAATACAATACAATACACAGTGAATATGAGTGAATTTGTTTTCACTCATGTTCATATTGAGTGATATTCACTCATGTATTCACTCACTCATGTTTGAAGCATATGTTCACGTGAGTGAGTGGCCTATGAATGTTAACGCTCAAGCAGTTTCACTCACATTATATGCCGTGAACCTGATATAACTCATGAAAAAGACAATCACTCACAATAGAGTAAAATACTTCACTGCTACGGGAAAAAATTTTTTTTGCAAAAAAGAAAAATTCACACAATACGTGGAAGGGGGTTGATTTTCAGCACATTGTGCAGCCTAACGACAACTTGTTCTGGTAAATGTGGTTGAGTGATACAGATCGTTGTTTCTGTTTTGTTTTTTTGTAGTAATACATACACATATAATAATAAGTAAAAACATTTTCAGCCTTATTTATATTAATCACACATAGAATATTGAAACATAACATGAATCAACATAAAGTTAGGCAAAATAACATTTGATTTCGCATTTGCTCTCAAGTGGGAAAGTTTCCCACTTTTATTAGGTAAAGAGTTGAAGTGGAAAACCCTAATTAAAAAATGGGCTGCTTATATAATTTCAGAATAATTTATCATTTTCTACCTGTAGTGGGTTCACAATGTCATTTTTGCATTGTAAAAGTAGCAAGTATTTGCCGCGTCAACGCATAATATGCGTCGCATATGCACACATATGTATATATACGTGTTAGCAATGCTCAATGAACATGTGACTAAAGCATGAGCCGACCTATGTCTTAGAGCGAAATAGACAGACAGTCATTCACAACTATTCAACGAAAAATTCACTGAAGTTTCACAATTTTTAAGGGTGAGTTATGAGTGAGTCAGCAACTTACTGAAAATTATGTGAGTGATAGTGAGTGAAGTGACTGTTTCACTCACACTCAATACTTAGTGAACATTGCTTGTGTGCGTGAGTATAATTTTTGTTTTTGTGAACGTGAACATCATTCAACTCGTGTTTGTTTCAATACATTTAGAGTGCATTCAAAAAGTTAGCCACTCACTGCAGATCTCTGATGCGCATCCAACCGAGACCACACACTGCATATATTTTGTTGTTGCAGAAATTTTGTCGTGTGTGGTTGGAAAAACCCATCAATGTATTTTGTTTTTGTGTGCTCACCCGCAATCGACACTTGTGTGCTCGACTGCTCGTGTGCGACAGCGTGAGTCCGGTGAGCTATGACACGCCCATCATTGATTTAGACTATGGTTCCATCGTTGATCAGTTAATCAGTTCGAAGCAACTTTTGATGATGACATTAAGACTATCTTATGAAAATGTGCTCAACGTTCTACAAATTTTATAAGCACGTTTTTCAACACTTACAATTGCCATTTAAATGTGTGAATAATACGGTGGGCTGACGAATAATATTCACACTGAGCCTTCGTCATCACATTCCGAATCGTTTAACATTGTTTTCACTAATAGATACGGTAAGACATCTTCATCAGGAACGTCATTGCTTTACCGCGCGCCTTTTCATGACCCACATCATGTGTGAAATGAAATACGTTGGTCAAAAATGTCATCAATTAAAAGCTTTGCTCAAGCTGTGCTTGCCTTAAAGCTATCATCACCAAATCGCTTCGCAAAACTCCATTGCATTTTCCTATAATATTTTAACAGAATTGGGCGTGATTTGATCTCTAGCTGTTGTAAACCAATCAAGAACTGCTTTGTTAATTTTTTTTCAAAAGTTGGGTTTTTTTTTGTTCTTTTGCTGTATCCAGAAGATCCCGATTCGAATGACATTATATAGTGGAAACCGTATTTGCTGGGATTCCATATTACTCAGCCACTTCCATTTTTTATCCACTTTCGATTTCTTTAATAAGTTTAAATTGTTCTTTAAGAGATAAACATTTTACTACGCCTTTCTGTGCCATGGTCTTTTTGCGCTGATGCTTTTCACAATGAATATTAAACGCTACTGACAAAAGAAGTACAAAAAGTACGTGTTTCCTAAATCTATTTCACCAGCCATGTAATTGTTGATGCAATATTCTATTAGATTGCATCATCATATGTTTATGTACATCATTATAACATATATGAATGAGCCCGGTAACAGAAGCATAAAACAGAAACGAAAAAAAATAGAGCTTATTTGGGGATTTCCCCGAAAAATTCGATTTGCAGAAAGAATGGTGAAATTAAACTTATCACTGTTCGAGTTACGGAAGCAGACTTATACGTAATTTTTTCAGTAAACGCTGTTGCCATTGGATTTCGTTCACGTTAGAGAAAACTCGAGTTGCAGACGTTCCAGTTACGGAAATATTTAAAAGAATCTTGCTCTGGACATTTTGTGGTCACAATAAAAACATAATGCACTGATACTTAAAAATGTTACATGCCAATTTGAAGTTTTTTCTTGCAAGTGCATGAAGAAGAATTGAATCGTAAAAAATAACGATTTAGAATTCTCCGTTTAATTATTATTACTATTATCTTACTATACTTAGGAGAAACAAAAAATTATTTAATTTGCTAAAAAAGAAGCTTAAAACCGGAAATAAATTGCATAAAATGTTGTTGTTCTATCTTAATAATAAAAAAAAACTGCTTCTCCTAAGGTTTTCAATGTTTGCATGTAATCGCTAATTTTAGCACTATATGTGAGGAAAGTATCCAATAAATTCCGTGTGTCATCACATTAAAATTAACAGAGAAGAATCTGCAGGAGTCTAAGGTATGAATAGCCTAAAAGTGACGATCGCATAGATAAAGAATCCAGTTTAATGCCACCCCCTTTCCCACCCACCACAAGAACACACTATACATTATTTAACGTTTTTTTATTTGCTTTTGCGTTGTTGCATTTCTTTGGGGGATTTTTTTTTTCAATTTTATTTCTAAGATTGCAGTTTCAATTGAAATTGTATCGCGAACTCTTATCTGTAGAATCCACTGTTTAAGCTATCAATGGTTTAAAATTAAACAAGTACGAAGGTTGCCCAGTAAATTTTGCACATTAGGTAACGTGGTTAAAAATACACAGTTGAAATGTATTAGATAAACATTTTTTATATCGATAAGATTAGTACTACATATTTTTATATGATGATTAGAATAAACCTTAAATAATAAACCTATCAATAATACAAATCAAAAATTTGTTAACAATAATGGTTAAATTTTTTTAAGTCTTTCCTTAAGCGACACGGAAAATTCAATTATACCATGGATATCAACCTTAAAAAACTTTCACAATATTTTATATTATACAAAAATTAATACAATTTACAATACAATTTTTACTGAAACTTATTCTATTTAATTTAATGAGCACATTTATCATCAATGTTTAAAACTATTTAGTTTTTTTTCTATTCACAAAAATTCTGAAACTTATTTTTATTTTTGCTCACATCAGCTGATTTCGTTTTCCGCCAATTTTTTTTTAGAGTAGAGCATCAATTATTGGAGATTCTTGCCACATTTTTAACAATAAAGTTGTCAGTAGTTCTGGAAAAGAAGCTGCTTTCTAGGATGGAAAATTAATCCAAACAGGAAATTGTATATTAGTTTTGATCTTTGATTTAAAACCAACAATATGTATTTTTAAATTAATTAATGTGTTCTTTACAAGCATAACACATTTCAACTATTAATTGTTGATCAATATTTGCATATGAGCAACCATATTACACTTTTACTTCTAGTTGCTCAATTCTTCAAATTACCCTCGTATCTACCTTTCATATAAAAGGCATTTTGTATATATGTATGTAAGTCAGCAATCATTTTTATTAGCGGTCTGTTCTGCATGTCTTGATATATTCGGCAGCAGCAGAAGCAGTGGGTCGCCATTGAATAAGGAGATGCTCTTTCTATGTCCCTCTCTCCTTGAACTACATGCGGTCCTCCATCAGTTGTCAGAATATTTAGTTGTTACAGCGCCAGCGAGAAGTTCAATCGATTTCACACTCACACTAACTAACACATACACACACAAACAATCGCTTACTCACCACAGTCGGTCTCTTCCAATTGCAAATTTGTTCTGCGTGTGGCACAGTGGTGCAATGTTTTGTTACAAAAAACATCGATGTTAAAGCAAAAAACATCGATACTATTAAAAACCCATAATTAAATGATGTTTTTAAATAATCAATTAATCTCCAAGTATTTATTTCATCATAAAATACATACAATATTTCGGTCAAAATTCTAGAAATAAATTAATCTTAATTTAAACTTGAAATCCATGAGTTAGGAATTATGCTTATGTGATGTCAAACAACTTTGTTTATCAAAATCTTTTTACTATCTGTCGAAGTCATTGGCAGCACCAGACTTTTAAGCAAGACCAACAGCACAATATAAAGTAAAGATAAAATTCTTAATATATTTACATAATATTTCTTGTGCGCTTACCTACCCAATTTCTTTACCGCACTCTCCAAATTGGAAAGTGGAAAGAAAGAAACCAATTTCTTACGCTATCGACTATCGTAAAAAAAAAACATCGATTGTATAAATAGTGCTTCGATGCTTTTGCACTACTTATTGCAATGCAACGGCCATGCCGGTCACGTAATTCAGCGACGACGACCCCACTGTAAACAGAGGTGCTGGCGCGCAGCAAATGTGTGAGTTCCCGCTGTTCTGTCTGTTTCGCACCAAAAAATTTTTATTCCAACACACTTACACATATTCATGTATAGGTACGAAGCACGCTGATGCCGACGTCGACTTCGTCGTCGCATGGCGAGTGTGACGCGCATGCCAGCACAGCGAATTCGCACATAGCTATACAAACCAACACATAGCCGTCAACAGTTTCACCTCGACGACCTGCCGCCTCGCATCGTTGTCTCTTCGTGCAAGAGCCAAAACGCCCGTTGGTCGTGGTCGTGTTATGCTCTCACAGAGCGTTTTCGACATAGACTCGTTAGCAGTTGTTTGATTTTTTTCGCCGCAACATTCGCCGCCACTGTTGCGGGCAATGCATACAGTTGTGTGACGAGTTGAATTGTCGTTGCTCGTGTTTTTTTCGCTCTGGCTTTCAGTAGCACGAAATTCGTCGAAGTAACGCTGAGAACAACGCAGAAACGCGCGCGCGTTCCAACTTCACTTTACTTTTTCACTGTTGTTCGCATTGCTTGATTTTTTTTGTTTTTTGTTTAATTTGTGGTTTGTGTGTGTGTGTGTGTGCTCATATGAATTTTTTTTTTCGTTGCTTCGACAAAAGTTCACACAAAAATGTAAAGAAAATTTAGCTGTAAGAAGCGCAGCAGAACGTGGAAAGTGCCAGCGCCCAATGGGTGCAATCTTTTCCTTAAATTCTCCTCTCATCATAGCACAAATCGCAGTTGTTCTCGGTCGTGTGTAACTAATCATCTCCCCACTCTTTTTGTCTGTGTGCATGCCGTTACACGATTATTGCGCTGTCAGCAGCAACGACGACGACACTGGCGTTGAAGTGGGCAGCAGCTTAAATTGCTGCTACCTCAGCCCGCCACCCCCCACAAAGAAAGTTCTTTGGTTGTTGCAAAGCACAACAACTAAAACAACACTCGATTAAGAAGGTCAGCAGCGACGTTGCCGCACTTGAACACTCTCGGTACGCTCAAAACAAAAAATCAAATAAAAAAAACGTGCTCTCTGCAACAAAAAAAGCGCAGCAGTGGCGGCGCTGCACAGTGTTTTTCTCTTTTTTCGCTTCTACTGTTGGGTGCTGAAGGTAACGAGCATGTTGATCAACCGCGACTCACTTCTCGAAGGTAAAAGCAATATTTTTTAAAAATCATATAAACAAAATACACTGGAAAAATGTTGTAAAAATAATTACTTTTTAATTGTACCAACAATAGCGCAAACACACAGTGGAAGGGCGGTAGAAAGAGTGTTTTCAAAGTGATTTTACCTGTTGAAATTGACACTCTTTTTTTCTCTCTCTTTCTCTCTCTCTGGAAACATGTGTTGGTAGCGCTCGTTTGTGTGCTTGTGTGTATGTGTGTGCATGTGCATGGGCATGAGTGTTTGCTCTGCTTCCTCTCTCGCGCAATTCTTCTTCAACCTGTCGCCCGCTCACCAGAGCGATCGCCGGCAAGAGGTCGCGCGGCAAAAACTAAATTCAATTAATACTTATTATGAATTTTTAAAAGCTGCATTTGTATTTGCGCATATCTGTGTGAACAGGTGACCGTTTAAATCAATTTACACTCATGCGATTAGGGTAAAAATGAGTACAAAGGAGGTGGTATTTCGTATACAGGGGTGTTACAGAAATCTCTAGAGATTTGACGTCGGGTTTCGAAATCTATAGTAAAAACCGTCGGTGTCACAGAAGTTCGAGAGATTTAATTTTTTTTAACTTCCACTGGCGAAAACAGACCCTGCCAACTGTACTGTTGACTTTCTAGGGCTGTCAGCGGAAAAAGTTTATTATGTTAAATATTAACTTTCGATGAACAAATCTGAAAAGACTTAATGTTATTAAATTGTTCGTAAAATCAAAATATTAATGGATCTAAACCTTGATTATTTTTACACAAGATAAATTTAAAAATGTTTAAATTTTTGACACGCCAAATTTAGGAATACGTATGACAATTACATTTTGCTTACAATAGATCTTCTTCTTCCAATTGGTATTCACATTTATCGATCTCACATAAATCTGCCAACTTACTTGGGCCATAAATATGATATTTTTAAAAAATTAATATACAATTAAAACGCAATAAATTTAGATAAAATATTAGAAGACCGACTTTAATTTTTATCTTTTAAAATAACACTTATATCGTAAATTTTAATAAAAATTAAACATTGAATTTTTTAGAACTCAATTGTAATAATAAATAATAAGTTGCTAGCAGCGTTTACTAGAGATTTTACTAAAGATTTTGAAAAATAAAAAATGATGAATTGAAACAATTTAAATTTAGAAAAATTAAAATGCAGATAAATAGAATAAATATTATTGTTTTAACTTTTTCCACTACTTTTATATTGAAAAAAACGTTTATCTGTTTATTTACACAAATCTCTAGTTAAAACAGTAAAGATTTTGAAATAATCGACTAGAGGTTGGAATTCGGTTGGAAGAGGTTTCCGAGACACCCCTGATAGTGAGCTATATTAAATGATTTCCTTTAAATCAATGTACAGACGATTTCAAATGTTGATGTTGGTTTTAACTAAAATTCAAGAGTATCTATTTGGTTTTTATTCAAGTCTAACAAGTAAGAAATGGTAATTTTCGCCATGCAGAACCTAGATACCCTTAGAATAGTACCAAGTATAGAAATATTCTATTATACCCTTTTCACTTTACTGAAAACCTTTTGACTATATTAACATTGTCATTCAATGAAAGAAAATGGTATCATTCATATCTTTAGCTTGTGTTTTTTTTTTTTAATTATCAAGCATAGATTATCGTCAATTAGTTAAAAAACTTGTCTTAATATTTTTTCAAATGTATTTAATTTAGTTTGTGCTCGTTAAAAACGATTGCAAATTTTTAAAAAGGTACTATTGTTAAATAATATTAAATTAAAGAAAAAAGAAAAAAATATACTTATACAGCAAATTCTAATTTTGAATCTTTTCTAACATTGTCAATCTCTATTTTTAGAAGATATATCGGTTGGTCTATCAACATTAATAATTTGATATCCCAAATCAGAAATAAACATCATTGTATTCATTGTACCATTGTTTTGAGAGTACAATTCTTAAAAAACTAAAGTTTGTGTACTTATGTAATGGCCAAAATTAAAATGAAATACCAACTCATTTAAATCTCTTTTTCTATTTTATAAAATAGTTTTAGTTAATTTCATAAAAAAACATTTTTTACTCTATCTCCGAATTCGTGTGTGTAATCGTCAGATTCGATTTTTGTCGAACAATATATCGATTAGCTCAGACCGATAACTTATATATTTATCGTTTAGGGGTGCCTAGGTACATTTCAATGCTTGTGTTTCGTTTAGATTAAAACTTGAACTATGTTTTTAAATAAAACAGAAGTTTTTTATTTTATGTTCAATCCGATATATTTCGAAATTCATCGGAATTCGTCATCAGAAATTTTTTTTCGTCAGCTGTGGTGTTTAATATTATTAATTTTATTTTATTTAAAAACATAATTTGACCTCGAGCCGACTAAACTAATCTTCTAACAAACAATGGTCACAAAAAATCACAACTACAATTAAAACTTAAGCTTCATATTAGAGTGTACATGTAAAAGTTTACATAAATGCGAATAAATTTGATGTAAACAAAATAGTTGAAAGCTCTTGTAACCATTGTTGCCAAGTAAAGGCAAATTAATTTTTGAAAATAATATTTACTTTATATACTTATAAGTGTTTATATAATTGTAATTTGCATTTCATTTTAAATGGCTCAAATGAAATAGTGACTGTGATCTGTAATTGTTATATTTGATATGTTGCAGTGGTGCGCTTTCGATAACATGTGGATTCAAATTCACATTCAATCGGAATCCACGTATGTGGATTTGAAAATGAGAGTATGATTGAGTGCGTCTATTTCACCTTTTAACAATTTTTCGCATTATCTACCCATTGTTCGGTATGAAGTGGGAATGTCCAGTATTTTCTGTAATCTTAACTATAATATAATGTTATCCATTGCAAAGATAACAAGAACAAAAAGGCTATCTTCGACATACCGAAGTTAAATACTCTTGCTATAGTCCTGTAAAAATTTTAAATTCGACCAAACGTTACTGTAGCGACTATATGATTTTATCGTCCGGTTTTATACAAATTATGTCAGAATTTTAAGAGCGTCTTGAAACTTAGAACTGGATGTTGATCGTTTTTGAACAAACTTGCTTTTTTTTTTTGACTATAACTGGTAAGCTTAATACGTCGATTGATTGTTTGTATGGTAACTATATGATACACTACGTTTCACTTGAATAGCATACCAGGACAATTTAACTTTTATTGCTCATATCTTTTAATCCATATGAGATAATAGAAAGTTATTAGTCTGTATTAAGAAAACAATTTATTGTCTACATTACAAAATTAAAATTATTTGAATCTGCTCAGCGCAATTCTAGAATTTGGTACTTATACAAAAATACTGCAAAAAATTCTGTTTAAAAAATCGTTTCACATGAATAGCACGTTTGACCAAAAATCTATATAAATTTATTTTCGTCTGGGAAAAAATTATTTTAAATTGTCAGTTATTAAATTTAATATATTATGGGGGATTTCAGTAGTGTTTCGATTCTTCCTTGACTAAAACTACCTCGTATACACGACTTTGAATTAAGTCATATAGGCTTTTCAGATAATTCAGTTATATTAAAGCCGATGTTAGCTGAAAAGCGTCAAAGAGCATAGTTTTATGTAAAGTAACGTATTTTATGTACACACTTGCTTACACAGCGAGACATAATAATAGGTACGGGTCATCAATTTTTATTAAAATGCAAATTAACATTTAAGTTTAATTTTTAAATAAGAACATTAAGAATATATATTTTATTAATAAAAAAAATAGTATAAGGCGGTAAACTACAACATAAATTTAAAAATGATTAATATTGTGATATTCCTACAGGCTAATGATCTAAAATACTACTCATTCTTAGTACGAGATTGGTTTCAGAAAAACCGGGTTCCAATTTAGTATCTAGACCTAAATGCCATAAAATCCCATAGAACATTTTTGGGGTGAACTAAATAGAAGATTTTCAAAGCATTCGAGCAGAAATAGAGCCCTAATATAGGAAAATGTAAAAAAGGCGTGGCATAATAAACGTGTCGCCATTTAACATCAATTATGCCCAGAAGAATAGGCAGAGTGCTTAAAATTGATGGTAGACATAGTGGATTCTAACCGTAGTTAACAATAAAAATTAAAAATAATGAGTCTTTTGTTATAAAAATTATATTTTAGATTTAGATTATTTGGTCGTACCTATTATTATGTCAAGGGCCAAAACGATGTTAACCACAATTTTAATAATTTTTAAGTTTTTTTTTTAGTTTAGTACCTTAATTTTTTTTTTTTTTTTTAATAAAATATATAATTTAAATGTTTTAATTCAAAAATTAAACTTAAATGGTAAAAAAAACTATATAGTAAAAACTATACACAATTTGCATTTGGATAAAAATGGGGCCCCGTACCTATTATTCTGTCCAGGTGTGTGTTTGAAAATGTATGGATAGAGGGTGTATTGCAGTCGAGCGCACTCAACTAGTAAAGCACTGTTAGTTTCTCTCTTACGCTTTTGCACACTGTGCGCAAGAACGTTGATTTGCTGCTCTCTGCGTGCTCTCTTTTTGACGCTCTGTCCTCGCTTTTGCTTGCCTTCGATTAATCGTGCGTTGCGCTGCTGCTGCTGCTAGCAACTGCGTCATCGGCGTCGCTGTCGTCGTCGGCGTCTTTTGGCGTAAACAAGATAATGACCCACATAGGCAGACGGGGGCGCATACCGAACGTTAAAGCAAGCAGCGCAATGCAATGTGAGAATGTTGTTGGTAATTTTGTAGTTGGATTTTGTTGTTGCCATTTTATACGTACATTTCATAAATATTTATTTATATTTATTTATGCATGTACATATGTTTTTATTTTCGCTTTTGTTGCGCTGCCATTTGCCGAACGGCGACCCCTAAAATGCGTCCGTCGTCTACTCCAATTGTGATTCTTTTCGACTGTTCAATTGGCTCCATGCCAAAATGATGCCCTAATTTATGCATCTTATTAATTTAACTTACGAAATTCAAATTCATCAACAACAACAAACAATGTGAAATATAATGTGAATATCCTGCGGGGTCGGGGTCGTTGGCAACAAAGCACGAAAATATTTATTTATAACATAGGTCAGAACACACTCCCCATATAGGCAAAAGCAGAAATCTTGTATCAAATTGAAAAAAATAATTTTTTTTTAAATATCGATGAATTGGTTATTCAGTTTCGATAAATAAAATATGAATAAACCAATCGCAATTATCGATTAAATTGCAGTTACAGTTACATAAATATTTAAATACATACATATAATACTAGTATTAACTCCCTTATAATAACTGAAACGTACAAAATAATTTCTTTTAAGAGTTTCTTTTCTCATTCTAAGTCATCCATTGCCGTATTCAATAATTTTTTAATTCTAAATATCTGTTTTCCCGCAATATAGACATTTTTTTTTTGAGTATAACATCTGTGTTTCGTTCGGGAATTCCAATAATATAAACAAGTAATGAAGCATTCAGTTGTGTTTCCATTCTCAAATTTAACATTGTATATTATTTTTAAATTTACAAGCAACTTTATGAATGCAATACAATCGTTCAACGACATAAAAATTATCGTATAGGCAATACAATTTATTTTTAGTTTGACTTTTTGTTCAAAAATATTTTACTGACTGTAAATTAATTAATGTAGAATAAAGTTTTGGAGTTAACAAGCCGGAACTGAAATCTACGATCCAATCAAATATATGTTAGGTTAGGTGAAAAGTAATCTATTATTTTTTGTGTGTCAACTTTTGTATGTTTTGATTTGTAAACACACTCAATTCGGAGACCGTAAATAAGTTGAGTTCAAAAAGACCAGGCCCGGAAAAAATCATCTAGTCAAATAAATAAAATCAAAAATTGACTTAATCTAGTCGGCTCTACTTTATGAATCATGCATAAATATTGGCTTTGTAGTAGTACATGAGATCGGGTCATGTAATATTAGTATATAATTAGTTAAGAATCATAATTATTTTATATAGCATTAATTATATTTAATACTATACGTAACATTTAACGATATCATATGTAACATTAAACGATAAATGTAAGTGAACAGTTGATAACATGTTAAAAGAACTCTGACAAACATATCGATAACTCTATATTCCTTGATTGATATGATAAAATGAAAAAATTTTGAGTAAATTAATACACACTACAGCTTGTAGGAAAGCAAATAAATAACAAAAAAATATATTATTTATTATATAGTGTTTGTCAAAATCAATGAAATTTAATGTGCCATCGATGACTGATAATGGAGTTTTATAGAAATCGATTAAAGTTACTATTTTGATGTTTGTGAAAACTTTATATACTTGATTCTTTAGTTTTAAAAAGAAAAGACAGTTCAGATATATTTACGCGCCTTAAAAATATGTTATATTTTTTTTCACGATATGTAAAACACAAAGGTTATGTTCTCTACTCAATAAGGTGAAGCTTGCTTGTAATAAATTTTTTTAGAATTCGGTAATCTATTTAAACTTTCAAAAAAAGTTTTTTTTTTAACTAAGAGCAAAAAAACTATAAATGAAAGCTGTAGTTATAGAATGACACAGATGATAAATGAATAAATATTTTATAATTCCAAAATTTATTGACAAATAATTCTACCAATATTATAGAATACGTACGTGTGTAGCTGTTTAGTCTGAACAGTAAGCTAATTTTTCCATGTCAAAATTTTCTATTGAATCATTTTCGCTTTGTTATAAGTTTCGTAATTCCCGTAGAGGAAATCAACAATACAAAACTTAACATTTTTGGGGGGCGTTGGGCAAAATTCCAACTTAATGATTTTGGAATACATTTTAAAATAAAAACAAAATACATTCACTTTCAATTAAATCTATCAAAACGGCCACCTACGGAATAAGATGAAGGCTGCCGTTCGCGAACCTGGCCAAACAAAATTTTCAATTTCGAATGTCCACAAGCCACATTCATCGGAAGGCAACAGGGCACATAGCGTTAAGAACTTTAATAAGCAAACTTTGACTGGTTGGTATTAGTTGTCTTCAACTAAAAGTACATTTAACTACAGATTTAACAACAACAATAACATTCCAATTGCATAATTAATTCCATTAATATTTTCTTCTTTCTTTTCAGGTAAGTTTGCAAAAGCAATTATCTATACTATTTAACCTTTTGATAAGTACGGGTAAGCGAACAAACCCTTGAATATACATATATAGATATGCGACATATAAGCGCGTATTAGCCGAACACATTCGTCAACTTACACCGACACGAGCAGAGATCTGCAGTGAGTATACAAAACGCGCTTGTAAACTTAAAAAAAAAAAATATGAAAATACTCTCGCATGTATGATGCATATGTTCACGAGAGTTAGTGGCATATGAATGGTGAGTGATCAACCACTCTCACTCTCAGTATTTAGCATGAATGCGAAATAACTCATGGAAAAAGACAATCACTCTCAGCGTCGCGAGTACTTCACTGCCATGAAGAAAAAACACTGCGCACATTGTGCGCCGCACAAAAGTTAGTTTTAATTTAAAATTTATTTTTTTTTTAATTTCAAATATAAGGGATTTTAAAAAATAACCTAAACATTGTAGGTAGGACAATATACCTAAATATGGTTGAAATTAAATTTAACCGAATATAAAAAATTTAGCATTTGCTTTCAAGTTGGAAAGTTACGGCCTTTTTTTTTGGTAAAGGGCCGAAGGGGAAACCCCTAATTAAAAAAGGGGTTTTTATATAATCTCTTGCCGGAAATAACTAAAAATTCGCATATAGGCATTTCCACGGTCGCGAACCGTAAGTTTGTACGCTTTTGAAGTGAAAAAAAAAACAAGGAAAACTACAAATTATTTTTATTTTTTCACGGTTCAAAAATGGATTTGGGAGTCGAAGCAGCAGTTTACTATGCAGAGCCAGCAAATTAGGCTGCGGTACAAACTGCCTGACTACTGCAGTATATTCCAGGCGGAAGTTTTCGCAATAAGGAAAGCATCGGAAATATCTCAAGAGCTACACCGAGCACACAAACGCATAAACATTTTCGTGGATAGCAAAACGGCAATAAAATCTTTGCAGGCATCTGTTATTGACTCCAGAAATGTCCTGGCAAGCAGGGAGGCACTAGATGAACTAAGCATTGCTAGAATAGTGCAGATCTACTGGACTCCCACCCATCGGAGCATTGACGGTAAAGAATTGATAGACTGTCTTGCGAAAGAAGGAATCGGGCTACCATACGAAAACACAGAAAGATACAGTCGCTATAGAGCGAACTAGAGAAAACCGTCTGGGCAGAAGTTGATGTAAGATGTAACAACACAGCGAGCTGTAGAATATCTAAAGTAATGTGCAAAACGCGAACTAAAAAGCTTACTCACTTTCTACTGCAACTTCCTAGAAAAACGGCAGACTAATGGTAGGAGTACTTACGGGACATTGTCTGGTGGCAGTTCATGTCAAAGGACTAGGCATAACTACAGAGGATAGCTGTCGAAAGTGCAAAGTTTCAGGAGTTGCTGAAACACTGGAACATCTTGTATGCAGCTGCGCAGCACTCGCAGAACATAGAACTTTTTCAACTCATATTGGTTTACATTACTAACAGAAGTGTCTAAACACTCTCGCAACACACTACTATCGTTTGCCAAACGCATATAAATTCTTCAGGAGCACACACATTCCTAACGACCTTAAAATCCAACAACACTTAGGACCAATTATGGTCTATGTGGGATCATTATTTGGTGATCAACCGGAATAACCTAACATAGCCTAAACTATGTTTCGATATCATTTTGCAAGGTCTGTCTTTAGTGCATAAACTATAGATTCGTTTGATCTTTAGTTTTTTATATGTTAGTACGCAAAATGAAAGTCGCTTTTGGCTGCAACTAGAAAAACGCAAAGTTTATCGAAATGTCACAGCATATTCTAAACCGATTATTTTTATATTAAAGCGAAGTAATATAGATTTCTCTTAATTAATTACAATTTGAAATATCTTCATTGTTTTTTTTTTAGCTTAAGTACTTTAGCGAACATACGAAATTTCCATCAATAAAAGTTTTTCTTTAATCGATCTTAGTTTGGTGTCTTTGCAATTTTCCTTTCTCATTTAATATCAATAGAGAGATTATATAACAACCATAACATATATGTTGTACATATAAAATAAATATAAAGAAAAAATGCCGATAAAACCAGTTAAAAGAAAAAAAAAAATTTTTTTTCAGGTTCTAGCCCAAATTTTTTATGAAAATAATTGACCAAAATTTTCGAAACTCATTATTATATAAAAATTTGGACATTTTTGTAAAATTATATGCAACAAATGTGCTTATGAACATTTCAGTTTTCGGTCGTGGTTGTCCATTCTGTGAAATGCCCGTATCTGAGCACTTTAGCATAATTGCATTTTTTGTGTCACATACTTTTAGGCGTCCCACGAAAATTGATCGCCAGTTTCCTGTTTTTACTTCTTTTAATGCATAAGAATTCCTTTACATTTGTTTTGATTCCGCATTCCATTTGTTACCTAATTCTTACAATTGTATTTTTTTACATAAGCCACTATGTCGACGTCATCGTATCGAATGCGACACAATTTACCGCAAGTCACCCAGACACACGTGACACATTAAACATGCAAATAGGCAGCAGCATACCTTCGTTGGCTGCTGCCTGCCTGCCCCCCCTAACAAGAATTTCTCGCGCTCTTTATTTTCTGAGTTTGCTCTCACACTCGTTTTTGCTCTCTTAACTTGCGCCATGCGTTATGTTGTGGATTAACTTGCGGTTCTTCGCTACGTTCAATGATCCAGGGCAAAACAACAACAACGAGCACACCAATAACAAAATGTGAACTAAACACACGCACACGCATGTATGTATGACGCTGACGTCGCTGCCAACTCTGCTGCTGTCGTCGTAGCTGCGTTATTGCCGCCGCTTGCCTTCGAGCGGCAAAGTTTTTAGTTCACTCGCGTTGAATCTACCGAACAGGCGTATACGTACTTTCGTCTCGTCTCGTATGTTTTCGTCGTTTTCGTCTTCGTCTTTGCGCATTTTGTTTCGTTACGTACGTCTATCTTCCCCTTCCTCCCTATTGCACCTTCGAGCGGGCTACAAAGCGCGCAAATCGTAAAAATTCATGCATAAACAGCAACGAAACACAGTGAGAAAATAAAATGAAATAATTATACGTAAAGTGAAACAATAGCAACGTTTTTTTTCTCGAGTCGCGTTAATTATTTACAAAAAACACACAACATATACAATATTTTTTTTTGCTGTGGTAATTGTTTATTGTGTAGTGCAGTGTAATAAATTGATAACATAATTAAATTTTATTTAATTCAATTTTGAAATTGTGTTGCTTTGATTTCACATTTGTTTGCCGTTGTCGCTGCTAAAAATAAAATTGTGTACATATAGAGAAATTAAAATTAGCAACAACAAAAATCCGTTTATTCAAAAGCAAATTGTGTAGATTAATTGAAATTTGTGCAAAATTTTTAAGTTTGGAACACGATTTTTCGATAAAAGTTTTAAATCGATAGCTTTATTTGCAATGAAATCGCAGCGAAGGTTCTGGAACGCTCTCTAAAGGAGAGTGTAGAAGGAGTATTTGTATGCCAGTCAGTTAGTCAGTCAGTCAATGGACCAGCCTCCACAAATGAATTGGGCTCCCTCACCATTCTCCCTCCTCTTGCCACGCAGTCCAGCGTTCGTACAAAAATTCATCAATGGAAAAGTTTGCAAATGTTTCTATCTCACTCGCACGCCACGCAACAAGTGAGCAAAACGTCAGCGTCATGTTTTCGCCGTCTTCGTCTTTGGGCAGCAGAGCAGCAAGCAGAAGCCGCGGCCGCAGCAGAGCGCGTCTTCAAACCAGTTTCGTTTCTTTATATTGTTGCTGCTGTTGTACTTGTACTTGTAGTTGTAATTGTTGTTGTCGTTGCTGGTGCGCCTGCGTGCTAATTGGGTGCTTTTTTTTTTTGCTTGCGAGTCAATCGTTGAAATTTTTCTGCCTCTTCCCTTGTCATTCTCTCTCCCTCTCTATATCTCGCTCTCTCTCTCTCTCTGCAGAGGCTGATTTGAAATCTTTTCTGCTTGCATTTGTTTATGGGCAAAAAGTTCTGTAGCCGCTAGACGCGTTGGTGGGGTTGATGGTTTGTCAGAAGAGTGAGGGGGTTTATCTGTTGAAGGCAACATAGTGCAAGTACGTGCATGCAATTTCTTATTGGCAGCAACGTTAAAATATGCACACTGTCGATGGCACTATCGATAGTTTAAAAAAATTTTTTTTTTTTAGATAATCGATAATTTATTTGTTTTTCCTATTGAAGCGATCGAAAACTTTATTATTGATAATTTGCCACATCTAATTTGTTTTTTATTAATTTTGAGTTTTGACAACTATAAATAATTTTTATAATTATTTATTTTAAAAGAAATTTTATTTAAATTTTGAAAAAAAAAAATGAATATGTGCAAATTTTGTTGTTTTGAATACATTCAATAATTATATTTTCATATTAAAAAGCTATCGATTATATGACTATCGATAGTTTTATGTCTCTGACAAAATACACAAGCAAACAGAGCGCATGCCCTGGGCCAAAATTGAATTATTCATGTTTGCTGCTGTTGTTGCTGATGTTGCTGTTGCTGTTGTTGCTGTCGCGTTGCCAGAGTGGAAAATTCCCAAAAAAAATTCGCATGAACTGGGGCCTCATCGTGGTGCTGGCGTTGCCTTTGCCGTGCCCTCTCCCGCCAGACCCAGGCACGGCACGAAGCAGAAGTCAAGTCAGTCAACGTATTTATATTGTTGTTGCTTTTGCGCACTCTTTCGCTTTAGTTTTTTTTTGTTTTTGTTTTATTTTTTTATTTTTTATAAAAATAGCACAGACGAAGAAATGTTTGCACACAAGAACAACAACGATCACAACTTCTGCTGCTCAATTTCATGCCTTTACTTTGTGTGTTGATTTCTTAGTGTGTTTATAATACACAAACAATTTGCATATCGTTTGCAATAGACACGAACTGCTCTACCTCTCTCTCTTTCTCTCTGTTTCTCTTCTTGTTTACCTCTCACTTTGTGTTGCGTTTAGTTCTCGCGCTCTCTTTTGACGCGCACCCACGCGCAAAATGTGTCAATGGTTCAAGGTAAAAGTCGATCGTTAGGAAAATGAAAAGCTTTTGCTGAAAAGCTTGCCAAAAAGCTCGGGACGGTTGACCAAGCTTTACAGCTACGCACCGCACCGCACACAATATAAATAAAATTCACTTTTTCTTTAATTTGTTGTTGTCACAATAAATTGAGAGGATGTGTGCGACGACTGTGCGATTACAAATATGTACCCAGAAGTCCGAATCCTTATTGGCTACCCGCTGGAGGTCTTCGCACGGGTAGCTGGACCCGTGGTAGCTTTCATCCACATTTCATAATGATGTCCGAATACGACGAGTACGTCACCTGATACCCCACACGACTATCCCGATGGATATATGGCACGGGAACCCTCACGGTTGTCTAAAAGTTTTTCCTTCAACTTAACTTTAACAATATCTTCGAATTTTTTTTTTTTCAATTTTTAACAAAACATTCGCAAGTAGATTAACTAACATTGATGTTGTTCAGCATTCAGTTTTTGAACTAACCCTGAAATTTGTAAACAAATTTAGCGGTGTTAATATTATATTTATTGAATTGTTATAAATACATATGTACTTACCTGAAATTTTCGTATAAAAATGCTGGCTCGCAATGCAGACGTTGATGTAATGTAATGACACTTCTAAAAAGACAAATAAATATCAGATGACGAGATGAAAATAACAAAACAAAACGCATTACCTATTATAGCCGATATCCACACAAACGCGTTATGTCATCGATAACAGGCATACGCGATAGGCTTTCAATGGTGTTTCTACTGCACTGGATGCGTTTGCGATCGGCTGATCATTTGTTTGCAAGGAGCAAAGCTTTTATAAACAAAGTAATAAATATTCTTTGCATTGTGATGTGATTGGCAAACGCATCCAACGCATTCACCAATGGAAACCCAGTTTTACCGGTACCTAGGGGTCTATCGGAACAATCAATGATCGCGATATGATACATCGTTACATCTGTTTCTGATGCTCGTGCTCTTTGTTTCGTTTCTCACGCGTTCCGCAAATGCGCATTTCTTCGATAAAGAAGACTCGGCGCATTTTCACTGTCCTTTCTTTTCTTTCTTCGTTCTGTTCGCACACAATTTATAAATATTTTCACGAATGTATGTACACATTCGAGCAAGTCGACTTGTTGTATTTATGGCATAATGACGCTAATGATGACGCCCATAAGCGAACGGATTTCAAGTTGCTGCGATTTCTCACGCCCATTTTTGGAGCTGCGCACTTTTGTCGAAACCAGAAATGTTCGTTTCCGAACAATAAACAAAAACGGTCAATAGCATAATACGACAACAACAAAAAAAGTGCAACGCGCCGCCAACATTAAAAACAAAAAACATACATACATATATATATAAATATATGTATGTATGTACTTACTAACGTTTCGACTGGACTTCGATAATTGCAACTGCGTCTGGGTTTTGCCCTTATATTTTAAAAACGACATTTTCCGGCGTTCAAATATCGATATCTCTTTGTTCAACTCGTCCCTGCTGGATGATAGCGTTTAAATAAAATATTTATTTTTTCGCTAAACAAAAATGCAAAGGAATGCAAAAAAAAAAGGAAAAAAATTAAATTGAATAACACACGCGCTGTGTGCCATTCCATTCGTTCCATAGCAAAAGGCGCATTCACCTATGTGTCCATATAGCGCATATGTATAGGTACATATATAATGCAAGCGTATGTTTTTAAAATTCTTTTCGAAAATTTTTTAACTATTCAAAGAATTTCTAAAATATGTTTATAATTTAAACATTATATATGTACATGTTATAATAATACTTCGCATTATAATTGTGCTGGTAGGTGACTCATATTTCCGATAAATTATGCTGAACTAAGTTTTATATTGTTGTTAATTCAAATATTTGTGTGCTGTAATTTTATTTTTCTGCTCTGGTTACAAGTCATGGTGTGAATTCGCAACTTGAATAAATCATTACATCAATTAGCTGCACGGTCCCTTCCATTGTTGTAGTCCTTAAACCCTTAAGTCTCGCCCAACGTTCGATCCCGGGGTGGTCTACTGATCATTCAGTTAGCTGAGGACTCAATTTTTTAAATAAATTGTTATTTGAATTCGGGAATCTATGTTATCTTAAGCATAAATTTAATTATAAGGGAACAAATTCGACAATTGTCAAATCTTACAATTTAATTGATAAATTCTCTCCATATAAAGGCTTTTTTATATTCTTTTTTTATTACATTCTCTATTCATTATAAATGAATCATAAAACATTTGAATGAATTTGTGTTTTCGGATCTGACGGGGTATCCCATAGTCGGGTATGTTCAACTATTGCATTATTACTTGTTTTTATTGAGTTAGTAAAAGTAACAACAAGAATATAAATTTGTTGATTGAATTCTCAAGCTAATCGTCAAGTTACAAAATGTCACATTTTGTTATTTACGGAAATTTGAACGTTGTTTAATTGATGCGAGAATGTGGAAAGTGCTATTGAACTTTGATGATGGGGGTTTTTCCATTTTCCGCCTTACACAGTACAATGTATCTTAAAATTATATATACAAACACGTGTGTATCTTCAAGTATATTTGCAGTGCATGTTAATATTCATTGTTTAACCTTTTGCGGTTTATTAAACCCCAACTATATATTTTATATTATCGATATATCGTTATATGCGATATATGTATGTATGTTATGCATTTTGTCTTTGGCTCTGAGTGTTTGCGGTTCTTATGTTGTTATAAATATATATTATTATTAATGTTGTTATTGTGTTTGTTTTCAAACTTGAGGCCAGCGGCAAACCAGTTAACCACCCTACTCTTACCCCTTAACCAAAACCCTCTCAACAAGGCCGATTATCGGACGATGGCCGCCGGTGCGAAACGTTTAGAAAGTTACGAGCCATGGAAGTTTGTTATTTTATTTTATTTTTATTTTTTTTTTATTGTTTTGTGTTTGTTTGTCTTTGATTGATTTCTGTACGGTATTCAGCAAAAAAAATTCCTTGTCGAAGCTTGGAGCCATTCACTGCCTGCTGTGCTATCAATGCACCTGTCAGCTACAGTTACGGGTTATTGGCTTTTTGCATGAGTTACGTTATAAAGTGAACTTTTACCCTGCTTTTTGGCCTTGGACTTTAACTACGCTTTGACGCCCCTGGTGTTATCTGTGTATCGTTTTACTTTGTCCAACAATTGCTCCAAAAATAGACCCAGTATCCAGTTTTATTACACCTACCGCTGGCAATTATCGCCTGGTCTTGGCTATTTTAAGCTGCAAATTTGTATTCAGACGTGTGCCGCAATAGGGCGTTAATAGATGAAGGGGCACGGGAGCTAATTCGATGTTATGGAGAAGGAATGATTGAACGCTGCTATCTGGCGACGCGGCTGTCACATGATCAATCGATTTGCCACCTCCTCGAAGCGCAAAAATTTCCAGTCTACTGCACAAAGCTCTGTGAGAAATTGAACTAACAAACTGACAAAGCACACGAAACGGAACATAAAAAAAAATATATATAGTCACAACAAACGACTTGCAAATATCTTTGCTAAGATATACCGCCTCCCCCCTGTCTCACATTAAAGTAATTAGCTAGCGCTCGATCGGAATTAGCACATCTCTAATAGTTGTCAATGTTGTCCCTCTCTCTATTTGCTGTCTGTCTCACTTTGAGTGCAAATTTAATTAGCACGGCACGAGAGAACATATATGTATAGACGACATAAAATTTGTTGAAACGGAAGACGAAATAATTTTGTAAATATGTAATGCAAGTGATATTCACATAAGCACTTAATTGAGATTGGAACTAGAGATGGGATCGGAATCAGGACGGTATAGGAACGGGACTTTCTCAGGATTGGCCGGGAACGAAGAGATTTCAAAAACTACCGGCGGGATCGGAAGGTCTTTTCAAAAGTTCGGGCCGACCGGGATTTTTTCGCCATGCCGAATAACCCACCGGTCCCAAAATATTTTGTGGATACCTAAATTACACCTATTTTCGATTAAATGCGAAAGAAATAATATTTTGAAAATTAAATTAAAAGTTTAGTATTTTTTTGCTAAGAGTTACGATATAAACTAGATATTTCAATTAGTTTTCGTGCTTTTCATTTATGGGCATTGTTAAAAATGTTTTTTCTTACAAAAGTGATCAATTACCATTTAATTATATTTTTGGAAATATTGTAATAAACCTCCACTAATACAACAAGTCAGAGGACATTTTGTACCTCCAGTACAATACTGGAAAGAAAGATAAATTTGCCTACTCGGTGAAAGTTTTAAATAAGTTTTGTTTCTATACTAAAATAAAAAAAAAAAAAAATGGAAATGGATTATATAGTAAATTAAGAAGATAGATTGAAATAATAAATAATTTTTTTTTTTTTGTTTGAGTTGAAACTTTCTGGAAAATTCGGGACCAATGGGAACATTTTGAAAGTCCCCGGATCGGGCGAGATTAGAATAAAGTTCTGATCCGGATCGATTTTGCTTCCCAGTCCCATCTCTAATTGAAACACATAAATTTAAAACATTTGACACTAGAAATGTGCATCATTTTTCAATTCATTATAATTCTTCGCTTATGTCAATGTAATTAAATAATTAACTGATTTGAAAAGGATCTGCACTTAAAAAATTTTCCACTAGTTATTTGCTTTTCTTTCGTTTAAATTCGTTTTGTTGTCGACCCAATTAACACTTTGTTATTTATATGTTAAAAAAAATGTAAATAATATTTTCCGCTTTGCTAAAATATTTTGAACTTCGTTTATTGAATCTGCGTATCGCGTTGTGAAGTACACACACAGTACGCAGTTCAATGGAGTTTCACGACTTTGCAAATATTAAAATGTACTATATCAACTTTACCGAGTCCAATAATTTTATTTGCTTCACCAATTAGCAGCTGCCAATTTGTTAATCTCTCTTAATATACAAAAAGTAGACATGTCACGTGTATAGCAAAGATATTAAATGTAAATAGTCCTAAACTGTAGTAGAGTTGCAATAAAATCAATAGTTTAAACTATCGTTAAAGTTAAATTTATATTAAATAGCAAAAAAATGTCTTATGATGATAATTTTGTTAAATTCCTTTAGAGCATAGGTCGGCGCGCATAGATCCCGGAGGCCGAAGACTTTCGACTTTTCATGCAGACACAAGCGAGAGCAAATGTGCTCTCAGTCGCAAGCAGGCTTTCATCGAAGCTGGTTGACGCCACTTTGTGTCACATTATTTTTGAAGTACATTGAGCGAAAAAGTTATGTACATTCGATTGATATAATATGCTTAATGCACAGATTTGTATTGCAATATAACATGAAAACGTGGACATAAAAAAATGTTTTGCTTTTCTTTTTGGACAGTGTATGCAAGTAAAATAGCTTCGTTGCTGTCAGAAAAAGAAACACAATTATAGGCTGTTTCGTATATGCAAATGCACTTAAGAAAATGGGGGTAATATCTTATATTCTTCGGCCGAATCGATCTGGCCCTGTCCCTATGTCTGTTTGTCTACATGAACACACATCTAGGAGACTCCAGAACAGGGTAGCCCAACACATATGTACTTCTGCACTTTTGGCTTTATCATTGTACGAACAATTTTGTGTCTGTGTGAACACTTCCCATAATCTAGATTGCATTTTATTTTATTTTGTTAAGTTTTTTCAGTGCACATGAAAAAATATCTATTGCATATTTTATGTATTGGTGGTTGCACTTGCCTTTGAGTCATTTGGGCATCCAAATTGGAATGTAGGTTCCGGTATACCGTATTCGATCCTCTTTATTTTTATTTTTATCTGAGTTTACTATTTTTTAATAACGAACGTTTGAGTTTTCTACAGTGGATATTAAGCTTAATCTTATGTGATTTTTGGTATGGAGTGCAACAATACACTTGACGAAATTAACATTCGTCGTCATTTGGGACGCCTTATCAGCGACAAACAGCAAATACACATGCACACGCTTAACAGAGAGCGAACCTAATCAAGCGAGAGTCATAATCAAATTTCAGCCCCTTCGACGGCCCACTTGACGACTTGACTTCATAACGTCTTGTTATCAATGCTGAGAATGCAGTCCATACTATGGCTTCTCTTTACACATTAGTATGTGTATGCGTGTATGTGTGTGAGAGTGTATGTGTGTATTGACCTTTGTAACGGGACTTGGCGTTGGCTTCGCTAATAGCTTTTGTCCCATAAGCCAAGAAACTTAAAAGAAACTTTAATTTCAAAGTTGAATACGACGTCGACAGCGACAGCGGCATCGACGCTAAAGTCGAAGTCGACGTTGCCGGTTGACGCACACGCTGCTACGCATTGCGTCATTGGGATGAGAGAAGCAGCAGAGGGGTGTAAGAAGGCCGTACAATGTTGAAATGAAGAATGGAGAGTGGAAATGTGGAGCCGAGAGGCGCGTGAGAGCCGCTTCTCAGTGTCGGCATTTTGTATTGTTGATTTTTGCTTTAGTTTGGTGTTTAATTTTTTTTTTTTTTTTTTTGGGCGCGCTGATGACGCATGGCCCAGTCATTCACACAGTCTGGCGCGAGGGTGGCGGGTTACGGCAAAAAAACGTTTCAGGGTAGGCCCACAACACTATAAATAAATATACATTCATACATATATTTATACAAGCTGTGGGTTGAACATTAACCATTTGGGGTGGCGTTGAAACGAAATTGTAATGCGAACAAGAAAAATCAATTTTCACTTTTCAATTGAAACGTGCTGTGATCGCGATCATGATTTCTTTTATTCCCTTACTCTTATGCTCTCTCTTATTAGTTTGTCTTTTACTCTTTTCGTTGTTATGATCGTCTCAATGCCGCACGCGACATCTATAATTTGTTGTGTCTGTGACTGTGTGTGTGTAGTTCGAATTGGCTGATGCAATCAATAACTCAGCTTACGAGAGCGCAAATTCATCAGCGCGCAAGTTTGCCCCAGAGGCCGCGGGAAAGGCCAAAGCATAAATTTTAAGAGGCTTTTTGTTATTCTTTTTATTTTGTTGCTGCTGTTGATAATTGTGGACCCCAGCAATTATAACGGAAGGGGGGAATTCTGTGTCACAGTTTAGTCAGCAAAGCCACAGATCAGGCTCTCAAAACAGTTTTAACCTTTTGTGGTTAATATGATTCACAGATTTGTTTGTAGTATGCGAAATATGGAATCGACAACTAAGAAATTGTTATATACCAACGTATACGTATATTATGTTATAAAGTTCTTCGGATTGTATTTATCGCATAATTTTAAAATTAAATCAGGATAATATTTCTTTTCATAGCGAATAAATCAAACCATAGTTAACTAATCAGAGTTATCAAGGAAATCTCGTTCAACTAAATTTCAACCGAAAACAAATTTTACTGTTTTTACTCGAAATTTGGCTCAATATTTTATAAAGAAAAGCAATAATCGGCTTTTTTATTAGTTTTTTTAAGCATGGCATTTGTTTTAATTCATAATTTTGCATTTTAAAAAACTCTAGTAAAATCTCTCTTTTATTTAAATATAAGTAAGTAATGATTAATTTGCGTTTCATATTAAGGATGCAAAAAAAATAAAATCATTTTTTATTTATTATATAATTTAACCGCATGTAATTGAGTATTAAATTAGTAATTGAATATTAAATTGCTGAAGTGAAGAAAAAATTGCCTAAACAAGAAAAAAGCGGCATACTGAAGCTATATACCCTTTCAATGATCTTTTAACAAAATATTTGTTTTTCGTCTGATCGTTCGTATAGGAGCTATATAATAAAGTCGTTTGATTTTGATCAAATTATATTTAGTGATATTTTTTCTCAATTCAGTAACATTTTTCAGAGGTAAGCTTCAAAATGTACATAATTGCTCTTAGTGTCCGATCTTAAAATGCTTTTCTATGAATCCCTTGTATTTTTCCTACTCCAATTTTCTATTGCAAATAAGTCATTTATATAAATACTTTGTTTTGAAATACAATAGTGTTCGTTAAAAAATAAAATAAAATATAATTAAATATTTAGGAAATTAGTCCTACTAAGCAAATGGTTAACAGGGAGTGATTTTGCGATATTAAATCGCCACTAGAACTTCAAATAATGAAATATTTCACATTTTTCTGACACTTACTGGTTTTACTAGAATTGTCAAAAAGAACCATCGCGACGCTTCGCCAAAATCTCTAGAGATTTTCATGACACCATCCTCTATATGAATATGTATAGAATAGTCAATAGAAAAACAATTTACTTCAACTACTGCAGCTTGAGATATTAAAAAAATATTCTGTATTTAAAATAAATAAACTTGTGACTTAATATATTTTTTTTGTTTAAAAAAAAAAATATATTATTTTCTTAACAACACTGTGCACTAAAATATTCAACTGTTTCTAAAACGATTTGAATTCGATTTTTTCTTTTTTTTTTTTTAATGAATTTTAAAACTTTTTTTTATGTTTAACCATAGCTTGGCCGATTTGGAAAATAAATATATTTAAATAAATGTTATTATATTATTTAATTCCCAGAATTTTCTCTTTAAAAACTCAGGAAAATTAGAAAATTGTATTCGCAGTGTTTAGCTTCCGTATTATACAGATACATTAATTCGACGTATAAAATACGTTATATAAAATTCCCGGCTAAAGGGTTGTTATAAGAATTTAAAGTTCGCATACATATCGCTTTTAAAAATTTTAAAAAATAACTATAATAACTCCCAGCTCGAGTTTATGTGAAATTTTCGATATACACCCACCCCCTACAACCGCAATTCGATAAAAACTATTAACAGGCACAATTTTAAAAATATTACTTCATTCGTCTTATTGGGTTAAGTTAAGCAATTCGAAAATGATAACCAAAAAATCTACTTGGCAATCGAATGCACTTGGAATGGCAATTGTTGAACTATTTGATTTGAGCGTTTTTTATTTTCAATGAGATGCTTGACAACTCTTTGTAACCAGACTCTTCAAGTTGCGCTCTCTTCCCACCACCTCCAGTCTTTGTTGGAGGTTTAAAGTTGTTTAAATTTTTTTGTTGTAGTGGCTGTTGACTCATGTAAAAAAATAAAAAAAAAAAAAATGTTTCGTAGTTGGCCCCTATTATGTACAATAAATTGTTATTGTTATTGTTTCTGGCTTGCATACGAGACACAAGACTGTCTTAAATGTCTGACTGGCATTCATGAGTGGCATATATGCAAATAGTTCGTCTATATTTTAAAGCCTGATAATTATTATCTGTTGTTGTTATTGTAGCTATTTACAGCTTGACGCTGTTTTTGTTTACAGTTTTTGTCTTTGCCAATCATGCAAAACAATGATGACATTATTAAGTAGTATTACCAGTAACAACAAGAAAGAACGACATTAAATCATGCATTGCATGCAAGTTGTACAGGGGCAGTCGACAACAGGTGATTGTCGAGATTCCGCTCTATAAATCGTCATGTTGCCCACAAATATTTTGTATAAAACTTATCTCAATGTTTGCCTGTTTTAGTTGCTATATTACTGCCATATAGATACGACACGGGGATAATTTTCCAGTTTCCTGCAACACGGGAAAGTACTTAAGCAACCAGGTGCGATAAATATTCACGTAAATTGAACAGTGGTCACAATTAAAATATACACAGGTGTTTACCTCCAATTACACTATGCAACAGCATTTTGTGGTCCAAACATCTGAGAGTTAATGTATATGTAAAATCGATCGCTGATTTCGCAAAAACAAATTCAAAAAAATAGGGCAAATAAATAATATTAAAATAGCTCTTCAACTTGCCATACAATATTTTTAAATTAAACTGAAAATTTTGAATAAAAAAAAACATTTTTTTCAACAATTTTTTCTTCAAATATTGATTGGAAATAATTATTTTTAAAAATATATTACACCATTTAAATAGAAAACCGCGTCACACCCATTTTATTATCCATATTTATAAATATATAGTATATATGTAAATGTGTGTATTATAATTATTTTTTTTCCGATTAATTAAGAAATTTTGCATTTGCGCTTAGATAAGATTGTGAATCGAACAAAAAACAATTTATAGGAATGTTAACACTGACATGTTTACCATTGCACCTGCTATCAATACTAATATGAATTATAATCCATTAAAGTGGGCCTCTATTGAATTGATACACATTCATTTCAAGCAATTTGCAATTACCCGTTTATACAGATTTTTTACTCATACTTTATACATACATGTTTTGTATTGTATCAAAAATATCAAAGATTCTGATGACAACACATAAGGCTTAGATCGTTTTTAGCCAAGTCTGTTGGCGACATTTTATTTTGATTCACAAATCAGGGCTCTAAAAATTTCGTTTAAAAGTGCATTTGTATCACGTCATCAAATTAAATTAAATAATTAACATAACTAAATGTAAATACTCCGTTTATCATGTGTCGGTTTTATGTATGTACATAATTATTTCAATTTCTTATAGTACAATGAGATATATGTAGAATGAATGTCTAAGACGCAGTTTCGTGCTATTGTTGCTGCTCTTCTTCTTCTTATTATTATTATTTTTTCCTTTGTTCTTGTTCTTGTTGCTATTTGGGACATGACAGTGCTGTACTTATTTACTTATACATATAGACACACAATATATATATATAAACGGTCTCATTGCCTGCCTGAAATATAGAGTCTAATAATCGCGTGTTTTCTCTTTGCTTCTTCTTTATTGACCAGAACCCCTGAAATGATTATCATGCCTTCTCCTCATTCTTAGAACCCAATGTCATCCACCCACTGCTCAAGCAACAGTTACTAGAGTCAGAGTGTTTACACTACGCTATAAAATATAATGTACATGGCATGTATTTGTAGAATTGTTCAGAAATAAATTAAACTAACTAGACAGAAACACTCCCTACTGGGTTGTCATACCATTGGAATGAATATATATATTGGTTTCTTCGGAAACATATTTTTGCGTACTTTTATAAGGCTAACAAGCAAGTAAAATAGATCCTTAAAGTCCCAGTACTACGTTCCCAAAATGTATTAATTAAATATTTAGTTTGCACTTGTAACTTAGGATATCAGAGAGACATAAAACTAATTTACTTCTGATATATCATATTGTATCGGTGCGATACTTTAAAGTAAAATATCAATGGGTATTGTAACATTCTGTTTAATTAGAATATTATAATATAAATATAACAATGTCACAACATCATAGAATTGTTTTTTCTAATACATTACATTATATATATATATGTATATTATCTAAACGAAATCGAAAACAATTTTGAAAACAGCTGTCGAATTCGTATCGTGCTTGATCAGAATAAATTCTATAAATATTTTGTGGTACCTTCTGACAGCGTCTTTCACTTTGACTGACTTTGTGTTATGCCTTGTCCAATTATTGTTAACTCATTGTCTCTATCGATTTTCGTTCCATATATTACATTACCCACACACAGATATATATATATATATATGTATTATATATTCTACTATTCGTGTGGATTGTGTCAACAGTTCGCATGCAAGCAATTCAACTAGCGACACAAGTATTAGCCCTGCCCTGCCCAGTTAGTAGTTGTCTTATTGTATGTCTGGTTAACCCTGTGGCTTTGTCGGGTTTGCTTTGCTAAAACCAATTATTTAACAATGACCATCAGATATCCTTTGTTTTTAAAAGCTGCTGACCCAACTAAATGACTCACAAGGTATTGGGGGCTCCTGCGGGGTTTTTTTTTTGTTTTGTCAGGCTCCTTGGTGTTGCTACTCGGTATTTCTGCCGATTACTTTGTGTTCTTAGGGGGGTTTTTTTGGTATTGGATTTTTACCTTATAGACCTTGGCTTTGAGTTTTATGAGGATATTTTTGTTTCGACGTTACAGTTGGTTGCTTGGTGTTGCTCATTATTTATGGGTATTTCTTTGTAAGTATTTCTTGGATGTTTAATCTGGAAATTTTATGGTAATATGTAATATAAAATGGTTTCTTGATATTACTAGCAACTTATGTTCTTTGCCTTCAGTTTTCTCTGTAATGTTTCTTAGTATTCCTGACGATTCGTAATTGTTCTTAAGAATTTTTAGTATTATTGTTTCTGATATATTCTTGACATTTCTTAGTATGCGCTAGACAATTTCTTTGTTTTTCTTGGGTCGTCATAAAGCACATAAACTTCCTTTGTTGTTCCTTTTAATAACACAATGTTCCTGTAATTATCAATATCAGAAATTTTCTTATTGCTTAATCACTTTAATGAATTCAAGGTTTTATTTAATAATAAGCGGTAAAACGCAATTAGACGTACTTATTTAATCTAGTTCCTTTTATGAATAACAAGGGTCAACAGGAGCCACTCCATGTTGAAATTACTTGGGTTCTCTGCTTTGTCTGCTTTGACAACTAGTTTGTTCTGGTAAGTTGACAGTCTCACCCACAAGAAAGTCCAATTAGCCTGGTCAGCAGGTGCGGTCCAAATGGGTCTACACTGTGATCGTTCTGTCAATGCATAATTGCTTTTAAATGCCAAGCGCCTCAATGGAATAATTGATATTGATGGCTTTCCTATTTAACAATTCTTATTGTGTTTTTGGTCGTTAGGTAGGTGGTGGTACAAAAGAAAAGGTAACTGAAGATAACAGCTTACATTTTGAATTCCTGGAACCATTTTCACATTGAAAACAACGCCCAAAGCTTGTCGTTCTCAAGTCTTTAGCAAATACTCGAAAATCCCCAATACAAAGACGACCAAAATCTTTTGTGGCGCCCTCGTGCCTTCATTTGTTTTTTCGCAAATGAAATGTAAATATTTTTGTAATATTTTTAAACGTTTACTTTACTGTGTTTCTGCTTTGCTAAATTGTAGTGTAAGCTTTTACTTTCATTTCATTTATCATTCAAGTGCTTTCAATTTATCCCTTGGTTCGGTCAGTCACTGCGTTGAGCTAATTTTGTTAGACCCAGACAAGACAACTTGCAATTTTGTAGTTGGTTGTGCACACTATTTATAGTTGGATCCACGATCATTGGGATCATTCATTTTTGGTATAACGCCAAGCGGCCTAGACCCAAAAAACAAACATTAAATAAATAAATAATCGCATGAAAAACAAGTCCCAAATGGGGGTCTTACTATTTTGAACCAAACTCTTAACTGTTGTGACAATTCTCAAGAATCGATAGGAGCCCCAGGAATTAACATGAACCAACCCCTAGCTGTATACACAACCCTTTCCTGATTTTGATTCTTTTTATATATATATATATTATATATGTATACCTTACTTGTGTACCCTTACAGTATGTAGTGCCCGTGCCCTATAACATTGCGATTTAAAAACAAAAAAAAAAACCTGCTGACGTGCTGTGGAATTATCGACATGCAAGTTCAAGTCCGTCAACAGCAAAAGTTTTAACCCAACCATAACAATAACAAGCCAGAATGCTTAAGTCATTGTTCCACTAAAATATACCCTGTAATTTTGTATATAAAAATTTTAGAAAATATTTATAAACTTTCTTAAAGCATAGCAGAAGACATATCCAACCCCAAAAAGTGTTTATATGTGTTCTTGTTTTGACCGTCTGTCGGTCTGTTTTTTTATGCAAACTTAACTCTCTCTCCATCGGATTACTATATAATATACCTATCATAGGATAGTTAGTTTCGATCAGTTCCAGTTAAGATAAGTATATTTGTTCTAATACAGCTGCCATCAAATTGAATTTATTGAAAACCCAAACTTCTTTCTTGTTAAAAATTCAATTGATATTCACACTATTTCCTGTGAGTAGGATTATGTCGATATTGATCCGAAACATATGTACTTTATACTTTATATTACTTTTACTGTAATATATTGTACTCCTATACAATATTATACCCCTTTCATTCATCTAATGGTTACAAGGTACAATAACAGCGTCAACAAAAACGACTCGACTCATTTGCCATGTAAATTGAAGTTTACTTTTTATAATAGGGTCTTTTAGTTCTTAGTGGTTCTGGGGTCTGTTGTAGTTCCGTTACCTATCTGCTCGGTCTGGACACGTGGAGCCTATAGTTAAAGAAAACACGAAAGTCATTGTCAACGTTTTTTCCATTGACGTTAGCGGACAATTAATGTTTAATAAATAAAAGAAACGACCGGTTTGACTCCTAGAGGAGGATATCAAGGTCCGTGTGTGAAAGGTTGCAGAGTATTGTCAACTTTTGTTAGTAAAGTCGATAAAAATAAACGCACACACGCTCTAATATGCCGACTTGTGTCGCATGTGTTAATTAGTGGGGATTATGACAATGAAAGAAGAAATATATATATATATGTATGTATATACATATGAGATATGTGAAAACTAAGGCAAATGTCAGATGGTCAAGTGGTTTGGTGGGTCAAATTATAAAAAAAACAACATTTGAAATACCTACCTAACGGAGAAAGTCTTAAATGCTGTTGGTTGAAGTGAAATCTAATGTGTTTCTAACTAACCTTTCATATGATACATTATATAAAGGACCAACATTAAAGATCATTAAAGTATAACTCAATGTGAGTAAAAAACAAAAGATAATGTATCAAATGAATGAAAGGCATTGAGCCACACATCGTAAATATTTTTGGTAATACACTAGCCGGTTTTAAAGTTTTTAATTCTTATAACAAGAATTATCTTATGATTTTTAAATAATTGAAATTTAATAAATTTTTTTTCAATTAGTTAAAAAATAAGAGTTTATCAATTCTTTTGATAAATATCAACAAATAATTTTTATTTTAAAAATTATAACCGCTACGGTGCCTGGTTTCAATTAATTAAGTCTAATAAATTAGGATGATATTCGAGACAAGCAGATTAAATTAACCTTTAACATATATATATATATCATGTATTTATGTATATATTTATATCATATATGTATATTATATCTGAAACTCTAACCGATTTGGGAATAGTACTCTGATTACGACTTTATTACATAGACACACGTTCTGGTAGAATGTCAACTGTTCCGTTTCGTTTCAGTTCATTTCATTTCGTTATGACACTCCTCTAATTTGCGCTAATGCGCCGTTAACCAAAGACTATCGACACCCGTCAAAATGGTGGAAAGGAGGGACTCCTATGTTTGTTTTAGGGGTATTTCACATACATATATAATATATATATATACATATACATACTATATATAATACAATCCTTTGTCAAAAATTTTTGCGTGTTTGCACCCGAGTCTATTGGAAATGAATAGAGAAGAACAAGAACAACTAATAGAACAGCGCCATGAAGGCAGCACAAAAATTTTCCACTGTTTGCACTTGAGCAACGAGCAACGAGCAACTAAGAAATTGCCTTATGGCAATACCTTTTGCCGTTGTTGTTGTATTTATTGTTGTTTATTCACTTGAGCGCGTTTTTACTACATGTACATATTTAATAAGTTAAACCACAATCCCCACATGCCGCTTCACTCCTCTCCTCGCCGTTCAAGTTCACTTCCATGCCTTTAGCTAAATCATTTAACTGTTTATTGCCGCACTTGCATGTGTACTCCTTTTCTTTTCTTTTATACTTATGTTTTGGTTCTGTTAAGTGGAATAGACACTCTACTAGACAACAACCCTGTATTTGATTTAACACCTTAGCTTTACACTCCTGATAAATTTCATTCGTTGCAGTTGTAAATTATCTCGGTTAATCGCCGCAAGAAGAACAGCAAACAAGAGCTTTAATTTTGGTGTTCTCAATTCTACATTCTGATTACCTCAGAGTTTCGGGTCGTTACGTCGTGATAAGATTAGAAATTCTACATGCATATGTTTGTATGTGTATGGGGATTACCGAATTTCCCACTGTTACGCCCCCATTTAAGGCAGCAGCAAGAATAAGTTAAAAGGAAAGAAGCCAAGAAGCAGTATGCACAGTGTGTTCCATTCCACATTTCACTGCCTCGCACAACTTGATGACTTTCGTTTTTGCTCCGTGTGCTTTGCTCTCTTGCTGTTGTCGCTCTCCCTCTCCTGCTCACTTGTTGTTACTCTCTTGCATGTTTCATGCCGCTCGTTGCGCGTCGTCGTCGTCGTCGTCGTGCTGTTGTGCGCTGTGCGTTTGATGTGTGTCAAGCGGCGCCAGCAACGGCGCTGCTGTCGCTTTTGATAATTTGGAAATTCAGTTTCAGTTTTTAGTTCAATCGCGACCTCAAGAGCGCCCGCACATGTTGATGTTTTCTTCACATTTGCAAAAACAATAACAACAACTAGCAACGAATTCAATAACTGCGCGTAGCAAAAAAGAAGGAGAAAAAAAAAACAATCTTAGTTTTTTTTTTAATACACTTCTTTTGGGGAAACATTTTTGGTTTTCTTCAAGTGCGTGTGTGTGTGTGTGTTTTTTTATGAGTTTTGTTTTTATTGCGTGGCGCAGGCAACGCGAACATCGTCAAAAGAAAATATTTCATGTATTTCTATTTCCAATTTTTTTTTTTTACTTATTTTTTGTTTTTTAAATTTATTTTTGTTGTTCAAAGTTGCTAAAAATAACGACAAACGAAAATGAAAAGTGCACAAAAATAAATGAAAATAACTTAAAGAAAATGAAAGAGAACGTTTATATAAAGTGCAACAAAAAGGAAAACAAAGCAACATATACAAATTTTATATAAATTATAATACTTAATAATTTAATAATATGCAAATTATTATTATTGAGCAGGCAATGTGACTCTGAGGCAACAAAGTGTTGTCAATGTAGAAAGGAAAGTGAAAGAACTTGAAATTAAAGAATCAAACAAGAAAAGACAGTTAGAAATAATTGATTTGAGCATAAGACTCTTTGGGAAAAAATCAGTATAGATATTAGAAATTCAAACCTGATGGCAACAACAGCAACAAAAGCCGCAGCAGCAGCGACGTCCGCCCATGCGGTTAACGCCCCCAGCAGCAACAGCGGCAGTGGCAGCAACAACAACAACAACAACAGCATCATCATCATTAGTGCACCAATCAAAATTCCATTGAGCGAACGTTTTGCAACCCAAACATCAACTGGGTCAGCGGACAGCGGCGTCATCGTGACGAGCGCCTCACAGAAGCAGCTCTGCAGCAGCTCGCAGACGACCTTGCTGCAGCTGCAACAGTTGCCGGTGCGCAGCAGCAGCGGCTCATTGAGCCTGCATGGGCCGCTGCCAAAATGGCAACGACAGCAACAACAGCAGCGCCAGCAGCAGCAACAGCATCAACAACAGCAGCAGCAACAACAGCAACTGTTGCTCAGCCAGGACAGTGGCATTGAGCAGCGGGGCGGCGAGGAGGGCAATTCAAGAGGTGCAGGCGGCGGCCAATCGAACAGCAGCAGCGAATCCCTGGGCAGCAGCAGCGGCAATGAACAGCTGCAGGTGGCCGCTGCCGCAGCTGGCAGAGGGGGACGTGCGCGCGCTGCCTCTGCGCTTGAGCTGAGTAGCGTTGGCGTTGGCGTCGGCGTCAGCGTTGGCGCTGGCAGTGCACTGCGTCGCATTAAATACAAGAGCACAAATAGCACAGGAACGCAAGGATTCGATATGGAGGATCGCATTGAGGAGGTTGACATTGGTGATGATCATGATGATGATGACGATGATGATGATGATGATGTGGATGTGGATGAAGACCTCGAAGAGGAGGAGGAAGATGACGGTGTTGCCGTTGACGTTGATGTTGATGAGGATGACACCCAATCAGGCATCATCTTAAACCTTGGTGTCCACGATACAGAGGATCAGCAACAATTAAGAGCTGCACAAGCGGCAAAAATAAAGGCCGAAGAGGAGCTGCCCCTTGAGTTGGCGCCATTGACAGTTGCCGCTGCGGCGGCAAAGAGGCGAGATGTACGCAATTTGGGCACAGATGGTCGCATCTATTTTCCTCTGTTGAAAATCAACGAGGATCCGCATATTGATGCCAAGCTAATCAATCGCAAGGATGGACTACAGGATACCATGTATTATCTGGATGAGTTTGGCAGTCCAAAGCTGCGGGAGAAGTTTGCACGAAAACAGAAACAGCGACAGGCCAAACAGCAGAAGGCACTTTTGAAGCGGGAGCGCGAGGAGCAGCGGAAGAAGCGCAATACTACGGTGGCATCCAATTTGGCGGCCAGCGGGATTGACACCAAAGATCAAACAAATCACTGTGATAGAAATCGTTTAACGATTAACAAACAACTATCGGATCCACATCCAGATGCCGATGAATATATTGATGATCCCGATGCCAATCTGGTTAAAATGCGTGTGCGCAGTCATAGCCATGATAATCATTATGATGCCACCAGAATAAAAAGCGCTCGCCGTCATTCGGATGATCACAATGCAGCCGATGATGTTGGCTTTGATGCTGGCTATGATGATGATGATGAGATTGAGACCGGTGCCGATGCGGCACTGGATGGCAACACCACCGACTGTATCGAGAGTGTTAAGACTGCGAAATTGACTAGAACACAATCCTGCGTTAGTTGGACGAAAGTGGTTCAAAAGTTTAAACATATGCTAGGTAAATTAATCAATTTATTAAAATAAAATTGATTTCGTTAACTCAGATTACTTACTATTTTATAAATGTATATTCCAAGAGTTTGTTTCGCGCTTACAATATAATTATCTTGTACACTTTAAATTTATCATTTTATGCTAATGCCATCTTCTCTTTTCTCTTTCTAGGTAAGTGTTGATGTTTCTAAATTTCATATAAATTTAAGCGTAAACCAAAAACAGCTTTATAATGTTATCGGGTAAGCTATAGACACAGACATGAATACACACATTATAGTCTTGAACGAAGGATCTGTATCATCTCTCAGTTGCACAACTTTTTGTCGGAAGAAGTGAAATTAAATCCCTAAAGTATTCAATATTTAAATAGGATTCCTCTTTTATCTTCGTAATTTTAGTCTGTAATTTGCATACTAACAAAAACTTAAACTGTTTTTTAATTCATTCAAAGCCCTCAACAAGGACATTTCTCTGAGTTATAAAACTCTTTGAAAATAAGAAAAATAAACAAACTTGTCATATTACACAAAGTCACCATTATTGTAGCCTACTACGCCACCTGTTATGCTCCAGCCAAGTTTTTCATACAAATTTCAAATGCATATTGCACTCACTTTCCGGTATATTTTTAATAAAATTTTTCCAGAGTACCAGCCTACGATATAATAGAAAGCTACAGAAAAAATTGCAGGTTTTTAGCTTCTACCGTGTGACCTGCTCGTGAGTCGTCAATCCGTCAGTCAGTCAGTCAGGTTGAACAGATTTTTATATAGATATAATAATAATTCTCAAAATATTTCATTTCTGTTAACTCTTCAACTCTCAGTTGTCAAATAAGTACGACAGAAATTGTAAGATTGGTTTTTCGGTTTTGCTTGGATTTTTAAGCAATTCAGTCTAACTTTGTTTCCTTGAAACAAAATATGGAATGCATTTTTTGCATATGGACATTTTCACAGAATAGTCAACCACGACCGAAAACTGGAATGTTCATAAACATTTTATTTTTTTGTATATAGTTTTACAAAAAAATTTTTAAAATAATGGATTTTAAAAATTTTTGTCATTTATTTGGCCTAAAACCTGAAAATGTATTTTTTTTTCCTTTAACTGGTTTTTTAGGTATTTTTTTTTTTATATTTATTTTATATGTACAACATATGTTATGGTTGCACTTTTGCTATATAATATCCCTATTAATATTAAATAAGCAGAAAAAAAATGGAAGGAGACCAAACTAAGATCGATTAAAGGAAAACTTTTATTGTTGGAAATTTCGTACATTCGCGACCTGTACTAAAGCTCATAAATAGAAAAAAAACAATGGAAATATTTCAAATTGCAATTAATTAAGAGAAATCCACATTATTCCGCTTTAATATAAAAATAATCGCTTTAGAATATTCTGTGACATTTCGCTGATCTTTGCGTGATTCTAGTTGCAGCCAAAAGCGACTTCCATTTTTCGTAACATATAAAAAACAAAATATCAAACGAACCTATAGTTTTTGCACTATAGATAGACCTTACAAAATGCTATCGAAACATAAAAAAAAAAATAAACAAATTTTTTAGTTTCCCTTGTTTTTTTAACTTCAAAAGCGGACGAACGTACGCTTCGCGACCGTGGAAATGCCCATATCTTTTGTAATAATTTTTTTTTTAATACTTACATTTATTAATATGAAAACAATGTTTTGTTGGATTGAGTGAAGTAATGTAAACTATTTGTTAAAAAAATAACATTTATAGCTTAAAAGATAAAAGTTGGAAAATATCTCTTTAGGAGGGCGCTTTTCAAGTCTATAATATCCAAAGCTTGGTCAAAACTGAGAGATAGGACTATATTGCGACGTTCGCCATAATATTTTTATGGATTATGTATTAAGGATTTTTTCAATTTGATAAAAATTTCTGTATGGAACATTAATTTTTTGTGCTGCATATTATAAACCACACAATAAGTTAGTATTATGTTACTTGTGACTTTATTTTTAGCATAATCTATAGCTTTTTTAATCTAAAAGCCAATTCACTTATGATGTGTGTGCAAACAAATATCAGAAACAAATGGAATGGAGCAATTTTGTAGATTAAATGCTTTATTATTTCTCTCATACTCTCTTTTTAAAGTTCTTTGTGTTCTTTGTGAACTTTGTACCTACATATTATATTGTGATAAATACATATATGTAGGTATGTGTACATATTTATTTATTTAAACGGAAACATTATAGATTTGTCCATTTTCTCAATCGTTCCTCAAAACTGGCAAATCATCCATCCATCGTGTTGTATTATTATTGTTTTTGTTGTTGTATTTTTGTCGGAGCAACTGATAAGTGAAAGCCCCCACCACCGCCTCCTACCCAGTGCCACGCCCACCCTGGGCTTTGCGAACAGCCCACACACTGTTGCTATCTTTGGCTTTTGTTGTTGGCCTGGCTTGATTGATAAGACGACAACAACGTTGATTTATGCCAGCTGATGATTTTCTCTTTTTCAGTTCTTTATTATTTTTTTAAAGTCATCGCGCATTATAAAAATAATTCTACATTCTGTTGTTAATCTGCTATATATATGGTATATAAAAACTACGCATTGTCTGGCATCTAAAGTTTCGCATTTTATAGCCGGAGACTTTTGTCTTACTGTGCAAAGAGTGATAAAGTGTGGATGTAAATTAGAATAAAGTATAGGATAATATAAAATGACAAAGGCATAGTGATGAAATGGGGAATAATATGAATATATAGTACAGTCCATTATATTGTGGTTTAAAAATGTATAGATGGTATAATTTATGACTGGAAAGGCATATAATCATGAAGGTAAAATATGTAAAATAAAATAATATAAATAAGAATAGCATAGACGATAATATTAAATATATATGATGTCGATTATTAATTATGGGTGCAATCAATATATATATTTATATATATTCTATATATATAAAACAGTTTCACCTGATTGATTGGCAGACCATACAAGTTTTACTTTATCTTCCTGTTGACAGTCTGAAAAAATGTTGTCAAAAATATATCGGAAAATGGGTGAAAAATGAATTTGAAAATTGTTTGAAATCTTCTGTGTGTCAGCTGGAGCAATACAGGGTGGCACAGTAAGCTACAATCACAATTGCAGAATATGATCAGTATGTTTTTTTTTTTTTTTTAAATATATTACCTATATTTTTATTTACATATATCACAGTAAAATCGAAGAGACAACAGATCTTAGCTGTGTGCCTGAGTGTGGGATCAAGTGAATCATTTTACAATACTGTTATTTCAATTTGCACATATAATATTGTGATAATTAAGTTGATTTACACAACTTACCAAATCTAGATAAACTGATAAAAAAAATTTTTAAATTTAAATTTTTAAAAGAATTTGTTTTTTATTTTATTTGCTGTAAGATGATAAAAGTCAATTTAATATGTGTCACAAAATGAAATGGTATAGAATATAATTAAGTACACAGTCGGAATATTTTCCAATTTATATCGTAAAATAGAATTATATAATGAAAATGAAAACAATTAATAATCGTATAGTATACAAGTTTTTGCCTATAGGCTTTTAATTATTGTTGCTCTCCCCTCTGATTTTGAGTGATAATAAGACAGCATGACTTGCTGCATGTTCAGGTTATCAGTTTAGCAGGGCGTCAAGTCGAGAAAGATGTTGATTATTATTATTATATGGCCGCTATATATTTATATACATTTTTATAGACGCTCCTTAGCTTTTGTCGTCTTTGTTGTTTTGGTTGTTGATAATCACGCGCTCTGCTCAAAGTTTTCCAAAAATAATGCATACAACACTCTAAGTACATATACTGTATATGTATATACCAATACATATATTATATATATTTATGTATATTTAGAAAAACATACCATGTTCATATTTAGCAAATTGGAGGCGTGTCACCAGCCAAACGCGCGTCAGTCTTTGAAACATTTGTCAACTTGTTTTTGCAATAATTTTTTGTTTTTTGTTTTTAATTTGATTTCAAATTCGCGGGGGGAATTGACAACAACAACAACGATGACACCCGTTGTTGCCGACTGATACAGAGTGACAACAAGTTAGGGGGGAAGGGAAGCTGGAAGCTGGCTGGGTGGGTAGTGGCAACAGGAGCGTAGAGGTGACAGCTGTTTTGCGAACAATCTCATCCCCAGACTGTTTCCAGCCCACATCAGAGAGATGAGATTACTGAGAAAACTTAGTATAAACTAATTGGCATTAAATAAACAAAACAAATAAAAATTAAAAAAAAAACAGGAAAGTGATTTAACTCTTAACCTAAACTAACAATAGATTAAAGTGATATAATATGTACATTTGTATACCCGTTATGGGAATGTGCTAAAAGCAGTTTGTTAGCAAATAATTTTACCAAACATTTGCACTCATGAGACACAATAATCATTAGGTAGAATATATAGATATGTTTACGCGAATTGAATGCATATTAATACTTTGGTAATTTGTTTTCAATAGGCACTTTAGCCAGGCAACACTGTTCTATAATATACAAAAAAACATTTCATATAATTGATATTTTAATACCCTTTATACATTATAATTTTGTCTCCAAATTTGTAATGTATAGAATCCCATAAAGTATATTTATTCTTGAAGAGGACGATGAGCTGCGTCGATATAGCCATGTCCGTCTGTTTCCATGCTTAATTTTTGGCTTTTTCTTTGAGCTATCTTGATGAAACTTGGCACAGATGAAATCTGATATTTTTTGTAGTTTGTGTGTCAAAATCAGCCCGATCTGACCACTATATCATATAGCTGCCATAGGGACAATCGGAGACACTTTGTTTTCATGAAAAGCGTTTGTATGAAAAACATTTTTGTTTTTCCAAATCAAACTTGCCATATCGATGTATATTTACGATTTGTACAATCTGACCAAGTTTGAGCAAAATAGAGTATTATAAAACTGTCACAATACATGTTACAAATTAAAGATTAACTGGGTCTCTATATACAAGATCCTCTGTTTGATACCAAAAATAACTTTACCAATAACTCATAAAATCTGCATTCTCTATCGCGTTACAATTTGACTAATTATCATAAAAATATAAATATCATAAAACTGATTAAACAGAAATCGATTTCTTCAAAACCTGAAACTTGATTTGAGTATTTAAGAAGAGTATTAAAATTTCGATATGCAAAACCAGATTTTTTACTCATTTTATTATTATTTTACTATTATTTCTATTTCCAATTACTCTTTAAAACTGTTGCTCTGTTTAAACAGCTGCGCTAGAAAGGCAGAGAGAGAGAGAGAGAGAGTAAGAGAATTCTCTGCAATCAACGCGCTCACGCTCTTGCTATCGATTTGCTATCAAAATGGCTTCTATTTGTTTTTGCTTTGGCTTTTGCCTTCGTTTATGCAATCGACTTCACTTTTGCGGCTTCTTCGACGCGTTATTTACGCAGCGCACCTAAAAGTATGCAATGCGCAAATGGAAAGCGTACGGCCAGAGGCACACAGGCGAATGAGAATCAGAATACAAAATAAGAAAATAAGAAAATAAGAGCGAAAGCAAAGAGCGCACTGATTTGAGTTCGAGGGGGCGGACCCTGCAAGAAGGGATACCTGCCAAGTGCCTTTGCCTGCGGTCGAGGCATCTCGTGATCTTACCGCGTGGCGTCATTGCCCCTCCACCTTCATCAGACACATACACACAAACTCACACATACAAAGTCACAGACAGCACCTAGTACCCCGCCCCTTCTATCTGAGTTGCCAAAAAATGGTCTTTTTTTAACCACATGTATGTTATTCAGCTGACAATGTACTAAAAAAAAAAAAGGCAGCTCCCAACAAACCTCATATAGAGATCAGTATGATTATCATCATCTTAAACTAAGTGCAAGAAATAAATTTTTCGCATTCTACCGATTTTATTATAATATTAACTGTTGTTCCAAGCTGAAGATAGAAGCTAGAAACTTTCGTTTGTGGTATGCTCTCCTTCGTCTTTTTCCTTTAACCCAGTAATAATATTGAATTCATGACGAATAGTAGTATAGATATATATTATATATTAAATTCTTGATCAGTATCAATAGCCAAGTCCTAGCCTTGTCCGTCTATCTGTTTTCAGATCTCGGGAGACTATTGCGGCTAGTTCCTGTTTACTATACGCAGATTCAAGGTTGTTTCAAATTTCTGATAAAAATTTTAATATTCGACCAATCGTTCTTACGACAACTATATGATATATTCGTCCGATTTTTATCAAATTTAATTCGATTATTTATAGGATAATCAAACATAGAACTGACAAGTTTGATTGATATATTTGTTAAAACAAACAGCACACAATTTTCAAACGATTTTTCCTATAGGGCGTTTTAAGATATAGTAATCCAAATTTAATGAAATTTGGTCTACACTTTTTTTCCTTCAATCGTGGTTTGATCCGTATATTGATTCATGTTGTCCTCAATGATGTCCTCTGTATTTGGAAAAAAATAAGTAATAATATAATAAATAATATTTTTTCGTATATAGTTTTGCAAAATATCAAATTTTTTTAAAATTAATGGGTGTCAAAAATTCAGGTCAATTTTTTTCATAAAAATTTGGCTTAAAACCTAAAAAATTATTATTTTTTTAGCTTAATTGGTTTTAAAGAAAAAAAAAAAGAGCAATGGAAATATTTCAAATTGCAATAATTTAAGATAAATCTACATTATTCCGCTTAAATATAAAAATAATCGCTTTAGAATATTCTGTGACATTTCGCTGAATTTTGTGTTTTTCTAGATGCAAACGAACCTAAACCTATCCACTAAAGATAAACCCTGCAAAATGCTATCGAAACATAAAAAAAAATACAAAAAAATTTGAGCTCCTTGTTTTTTTAACTTCAAAAGCGTACGAAAGTACGCTTCGCGATCGTAGAAATGCCCATATGGTACTTAAAGTTAAACAATGTAAAATGTAAACACTTCATATATCTATATATATATAATGAGATCATTGCGAAAATTCTGGTGTGATCAACTTTTGTAATTAATATATTTCTGCAAGTATTTATGTCTTTCTTTGGCACCCTGCTAATCTCTTGACTTTTGACTGTGAATATGCATCACATAACGTGATTTGAGAAAATTTGAATTAAATATAGTTTTACGTCGCCTCTCCACTTAAGCGTTATTGTCGCTTTAGAACTCACATTCGCTTTATTTTTGTAAGATATATAACTCTTGTTTACTTTTCTGACTGCTTATATAAATTTTTGGTCTGGACTGTAAAATGAGACCGCATATAAAAAAAGGTTTTCCTATTTTTATATTTTCCTTGCAATTCTGCAGTAGAAAAGAATAAATTTTTTATATTTTTAAACAAATGTATATTTATCTCAGTTGTGGACGTTGTCCAAGCATTAATATACTCTTGCTTACACAGGAATTACGAATGCGAAAGAATTATTATAACTACCACTTATTATGATCTGAATAATCTGATTGAGTTAAAAATCAGTCTACTATATCATTAGCCTTCATAGAAACCATCTGGTGAAATATTAGTATTATGAAAAAAATACATAAATGGTCCACAATTACACACACATATTTTTTGTTTTGATCAAAATCGGACCAGTATATCTCATAGGCACCATATCAATCGTATTAATCGTTTCAAAAAATGTTTTGTATGAGCAAATTTTTTATTTTTAGAGGTGTTTTAACCAAACTTATCAATACTATGTTTGATTATCCTTTAAATGATCTAATTAAATTTTATGAAATTCGAACGACTATATCATTTAACTGCCATATAAAGGATCTGGCGAATATTGAAATTTTTGTAAAAAATCGTTATAAGAGCATATAGCTTCGGCCTGCCGGCTCGACTTCCCTTATGAAGAAGAGCAGTACACCTGTTAAATAAGCCTTGATTTGTGATGGGGAGACAAACTCCTAACCCAAGTGATTTTTCCTGTCCTGGTTACCAGATTTCAATATTTAATTTGATCGACTATATAGAATAGCTACCATAAGAAGGACCGATCGAAGGATGAGTATTTGTATATTTCTATTTCGATTGTTATAGATAAACACCAGATTAAATAAATATAATACAAAAAATTACTCCCTATGTGTAGTTTTAGAAAACGAAATTCTAATATTTGACCCATCATGTATATATATATATATATAATATATTAGGTCAAAACAACCGGACATGAGAGAATACTGATCAAGAATATATACTTTAATTTAACTTATTCTGGAGAAAGAGTACTCATATTTTAACTTTTCGTATACTCTTTTTAATGAGAACATTTTCCAAAGTATCTTCTATTCCGTCTGTACCCGCAGACAACTCCGTCAACTTGGGCACCAATGAATCGGTCTAGGTAATGTGTTTATTCCACTTGTAAATGGAGCGATGCGGGGGAATAGTTTTTGGTTTCGTTTTTCTTATTTTTTCTTCTTTTCAGATATATTTCTTTCTTCTTCCCGATTTGCAGTGCTTTAAGTGGTTACTCCTCTTACAGCTGCGTCATGGCGTTTTGCATTGCAGCAGCGATAATCGGCAATGCCGCCGCCCACGCCCCCGCCCCCGCCACTGCTGCTCCACCATTTGGTTCTGTCTCTGTCTTTGCCTTTGTCTTTCCCCCAGCAACTGCAACGGCAGCCCCACCACCAAATATCAGGTCTCGCGAGTGCAGTTATGGTTGCCAACTGTGTTTGTATATCGATTAGTTGCCGTCGCGCCACAAAAAAAATAATGAATTTTAAACTAGAAAATGTTTAGTCGACGATGATGGACTATCTGATACCCTACTATTAATTGATGGTTTTACGTTTATAATTTAATTAATATTAAATTTATAGCCCAAAATGATGCAAGGACAAGTGCATCAATACATAAACTAACCATCTGAAATTGTACACCAATACATAAAAGAATCATGTGATTCGGTCGACGAAAACTGCTTGACGCAGTCGTACAGTCGACGAAAACTGCTTGACGCAGTCGTACAGTCGACGAAAAGTGAAAACACGTAAATTGTTTTTGTATTTCAAACCACCACAGAATCGGTCGTATTATGCTAAAGACTGGGCTCTCATGATGTAAATTATAGATGTATATAGAGCTCAAGATAGTTCGGATATTTAATAAAATATAATCTACGCAGGGTATACAATTATATAGTTGGTGAATCTAACTGTTATAGTATAAAAAAAAGAATATAGGATGTATATTTTATGTCTTTTTTTTCTATTTTTTCTATCTGTTACATTCGTTTTCTAAACTCAAGTATACCTCTTGTTTTTGCACTTTATATGGATGCAGAAGGTTTAAAATTGCTTTTCTATTTTGACAACGCCCCTGCACCGCCTTACTATACCACCCTCTTCTATTTGTTTACCCCCTGTTGCCACCCACACTTTGTTGCGTGTCATTTTACAATGTTTAAAGCTGAAAAGCGGGAATATGACTATTTTATATACATATAAGACAAAATGGGGGGCGCCGTTGATAATTTGATTAATTTTCTGACATAAGCCCCAAAACTGGCGCACAATTATGCATGTTGTTAAAACAAGCATTGCAATATATTTCATCGATTCCCGACACTAAAAAGAATCTTATGAACATCATCAGCAATTGAAAATATCGTGGAATACATCTTGTTTTCCTGAATCGGGGTGAAGGTGGAATAAACAAGATAACGTCATCTGCTAAAATCGAATAATTTAGCTTGAAGATGTTCCCCGAAATAAACTTAAATAGAAGAGAAGAAATTTGGAATCATTTTTTTTCCTCTTCCAAAACTTCCAGTATTTTTCAAATTGATGAACATTCAAAGCGCATAAATTATTTATTTTATAAGGGAACTATATCTCTGGGATCTCTTTAAAAATTTTTGTGTGATTAATTTGTAGTTAAAGCCCATACAATACCATACCACCTGGTCGATCTATTGTTTTTAAAACAATACTTTATACTATATTTGAATGCCAAGATGTATGTAGTTTGGTGATGCCCCAAACCGTATGAAACAATTCCAATGCCATCTATGCCACATTTTTCTTGGCCTCCTTTTTGATTTTTAGAATTTTTGTTGACGAATTTTATTTGTTTTAATTGATTCATTTTAATGATACATAAATTGCATATAATTTTTAGTTGCTTCTTCTTGAGCATATCCTTTGATAGCAGCATATCGGTCATATTCTCTTTCATTCTCTCACGCTCTCACCTCTCTCTCTCGCTCTCTCCATTGCATTGAGTCGTCAGTGAATAGCTGGTGACTGGGAAACGGAGAGAGGAGGCTAGAGCTGTCCCATGCTTGGCTGCGCATGGTTGCTGCTCATCGTTGTCTGTCCATTGGATTGCTATATGGTCCATCTACAATGTGCCCGAATCTGAATTTAAGTCTAGTACAACCATGCCGGCCTCCTCCCCTCCCTACTATGTCTGCCTATCATTTTTGTCTGTCTGTCTGTCTTATCGTCTTCGCATGTTCTTTTTGGCATCTTCATGCTCGTAATTTTCCTGCAATTAAATGTGCAGTGCCGAAATCAACAACATTAAAGAAATTTAACAAAAAAAAAATAGGAAAATAAAATCACACACAAATTATGAAATTTTCATGAGGTGAGCCAAAAACGCGGTCAGCGGCTTCAAAGCAAACGTGAATCAGCTGGTCGTTTGTAGATCGTGGATCGTAGATCGTAGATCATTGATCGTAGATCGTAAATCGAAGACCGTAGATCGTTGATTGCTGTTCGGGATTTGTGGATTATTAGCTCGCGCACCGATTGGCATGTGGATAGATTGTTGTTGTTGTTGTTTTTGTCGGTGTTATCGTCGTTTGTCGTTTGTCGTTCGTTGTCATTGTCGCTCGTCCTCGCCAAGTTTGCCTCGAGGCAGCGAAAAAGCAGCGTTTGGCTAATTGTGCAACGGAAGTTCGAGCGATCGGTTCGCAGATCGGAACTCTCGGATCGATAATTTGGTTTTGCTTTCTATATAGATTTATTTAAATCTATTCTATATAGACGCGCTCGGGGACGTGTTTCAACATAAAAGATAAAAAGATAAAACATTGATAGAACAATTTGCTGCTATTTCTTTGATTTGATTTCTTTTCTTGTTGCTGTATTTTTTTTTTTTGTCTTGCTTTCTTTCAATTTTTTATTTTGTGTGTATTTTTTTTGTGCATTTCTATTTGAAGATCGAACGGTCGATCGATTGTCTGTCGGCGTTAAACGTCGAGACGTCCGCGAGAAAAGTTGGTCAAGTGGGCAGAAATAAAACACGCGCGCAGCGTTAGCACAACTAGGCCAAAGCCTGCCCGAAACCACCGAAAAAAAAATATATAAAAAAAATAACAGCAGCAAACACCACCAAACTAAGCCAATCAGCAAGTGGCCCAAAGACCTCAAGACCCCTTGAACGTGTGCTGTGCTCTACAGCACTTTCCCCCCTCCCCAAGTGAACAGCAATATGGATAAGACACAGGCGCCTGGTCGGCTCCGCAAGGTGGTGCGTGTGGTGCGTCGCAAGAAGCGCACCATCAACGATGCCAGCGAATCGGATGGCGCTGGCGAAACAGCTCCAGGCAGCGCTCCAGCATCGGGCAGTGCCGGTGCCGGCGGTGCTAGTGGTGGTTCCAAAAATTCAAACTCAAATTCAGCATCGGCATCAACTGTTCGTCACTATTACAATGCGCCGCTGGCGGAGATTGAAGCTGTGCGTGCTGCTCACGAAGCTGCAGCCGCTGCAGCAGCCAGCACCAGTCGACCTTGGACACCAATGCCGCCGCGCAAGCCACAGTCCAAGTCCAAGTCGAAAATAAAGACCAAGCGGCATTCGGTGCCCAATGCCAGCTCTGGATCAACGGGTTTGACCATGAGAGCAAGCATCTCATCAGCATGCATGGCAAAAATGGATAAGAAGCGCGACTCGTCGAGCATGTCAACTGATTCCGATACCAAAACAAAGTCAAGTGACAGCAGCGATAGCAGCAGCAGCACATCATCGGAGAGTACATCATCGGAGAGCACAAACTCTTCGTCAAGTAACTCCTCATCAGCCTCAACATCGTCGTCGGCAACCAGGTCGTCAGCCAAAGCCCGCAAAGAGCGTCCTGCGGCGAATGGGAAGCAATCGGTTCCAGCAGCAGCAGCCGCTGGTGGTGCCACAGCCTCTTCTTCATCTACTACACTGCTGTCCGCCCTCAAGAAATCTAAGCTGCAGGCGCGCAGCACCGGCTCGGTCGGCAAGCAGTACAAGGATCCAAGTACAAGCGCTTAGCTATCATTCCTTTTCCTTATCCTATAAACAGCCCTGTCTACCCTACTCTATCCTACCGCCCTCACAAATTCCGTTCCCCCTGTATTCCCCTCATCCCTGGTAGCGTTGACCTTTAGTGATGCGTCCACCTCAACCTTAGATCGCGACGCAACGCTTCGTCTCGTCTCGCCTCGTCTCGAACTGGCAGATGCGGCACAGCAGCTGCCACCCGTCGAAAGTTGTGCTAATGCCAAAATTAATTATAAATGAAATAAAATCAAATAAAATGTTTATATAGGTAGAGCGATTGCGATCACGATCACGTCACGTTTAACGTATAGCTAAGGAGAGCATGATGGATTCGTCTCTGTATATGAAAACATTCCATAAACTTTAAAACTAATCAAATCAAAACAAATGATAAACTATAAATCAATTTTTCTATATAACGCATAATTTGCATGATGAACATATACTCCCAATATCCATCTTTCTACCCCCTTCTCTCTCGTTCTCTCTTTCTCTCTATTCTCCTTTTTGTGTGTGTGTGTGTGTCCATTTGTCACTGTGTGTGTTGGAACCTTTACTCCCATTGTTGATCTCTCGCTCATTCTTTATAACTGATCTTTCACTGATGCGATCCGATTTGATCCTGCCACAGGCATGAAACAATTGATCGGCAAATTGAATGATTTGTGGCCCGAACATAGCGTCGCATTGTCCATTCCAAAGGAGGTCGATAGGAGCAAGGAGAAACTAGAGGGCGCCTGGGAGACAACAGGTACACAACCGACGATCGTCTAACAATTTGAAAAACAAATATAAATATATACATAGTACTATCTATACTATAATGGCGTGTTTTTGGTTTGTGCGCTAAAATAAAATACAAATAATTAAATATACTAACCCACATGCAAATGTTCTCTATTAATGTTTATTACTTTTCTTGCTCTTTTTTTTTAATATAGGTCGTGATGGTTCCAAAATTACAACAGTCGTTGCAACTCCCGGCCAAGGCACCGATCGGGTTCAAGAAGTTTCCTATACAGATACAAAAGTCATCGGAAATGGCAGCTTTGGTGTCGTCTTTCAGGCGAAACTCTGCGATACCGGCGAATTGGTTGCTATCAAAAAAGTTTTACAAGACAGACGATTTAAGGTTAGTTTAATCTCTACAATATTTTTTATTTTAGTATCTAATGCGTATTTCTCATTTAACAGAATCGTGAATTGCAAATAATGCGCAGATTGGAGCATTGTAATATTGTAAAGCTTTTATACTTTTTCTATTCGAGCGGTGAAAAGGTAAGTTTAACTAATTTTACAGACAAAAGAAAAAAAAAAGAATATTTTTTATACAATCAGATCTGAGGGTTCCCAGCTAAATTGCGCTAAAGTTGTCACAGCAAAGCGAATTTAAAATGATTTCAATTGATTTTCTTTCTATTATATTACATGGTATGGTATGGCGAATTAGTTGGCCGAGTTTCCCATCGATTTGGGCATTTTAGCCGCTGTGCTCAAGCCGCAGGTATCATGTAATAATGTGTAATAACAAACAACAAAAGAAGAGGGAATACTCTCCAAGTTTCGCACATTTTGCTCGCTCTCATGCGTTTATCGCTTTCTCTCTGTCTCTCTCTCTCTCTCTCCTTCTCTCTCTCTCTCTCTCCGTCTCTATCTACATAAGTATCTCCCTCGTTTATATCAATATATGTCTCTGTATGCGTATGTCTACGACTCTCGAATCTCTTATGCCAAGTGAAGAGAGAAGATGACCGCATGCTTGAAGAAGCAGAAGAAATGCGTTTGCATGTTTTGGCGGCTTCTTGACGTCCTGCCCTGCCCTCGTCCAACTCCCAATCCTCCTGCAAACATTACCCCAATAAATAAAAAAAAAAACATGCGCAGAATTCATCTGCTAGCTGCTAGATATGTCACAAGTGCTGCTCCTAACGAGAGAGAGTGCTCAAGTAATCGTTATCGTTATCGTAATTGTCATCGTTAAACGTTGATCCTTGATCCGTCAATCGCATGCTGAAGTCAACTTGCAACTTCAACAACAATCCCGCATTTGCAGTTTGGAGCTCGCCTGATCATTACAACAAATATACGAACCACAAGCCATTAGAGAAGTAAATATAATACCATTTTTAAAACTCTTCCTTTCAATCTATTTGCAGCGTGATGAAGTATTTTTGAATTTAGTCCTCGAATATATACCAGAAACTGTATACAAAGTGGCACGTCAATATGCCAAAACCAAGCAAACGATACCAATCAACTTTATACGGGTAAGTTCTCTATTTTGAGTATAATTGCTGCAAGATTTTCTCTCCTTCTAGTATCGATAGTATTTGTAACAAATCAGACTTTAATAATGTACTAAAGTACTTGAAGAAACTTTTCAAATTTATATTTAACTATGTTCACACAATCTTTTTTTTAAATCTATCGATATACTAGTATCATGTGTTTTGCAGCAACATTACATTCTCATCTGATTATCTTATTTATATAACCATTAATTCCGGTTTGTTTTTTTAGCTCTACATGTATCAATTGTTCAGAAGCTTGGCCTACATCCATTCGCTAGGCATTTGCCATCGTGATATTAAGCCGCAGAATCTGCTACTCGACCCGGAAACGGCCGTACTCAAGTTGTGCGACTTTGGTAGCGCCAAACAGCTTCTACACGGCGAGCCTAACGTATCGTATATATGCTCCCGCTATTATCGGGCACCCGAGCTTATATTCGGCGCCATCAACTATACAACTAAGATTGGTAATTAACTATATATATTCTATTCCGTATTATACAGTATTAATGAAAAATTACAATTTTATAGACGTATGGAGTGCAGGTTGTGTTCTGGCCGAATTGCTGCTGGGTCAGCCCATATTCCCAGGCGATTCTGGTGTCGATCAGCTGGTTGAGGTGATCAAAGTTTTGGGTACACCAACAAGAGAACAAATACGCGAAATGAATCCAAACTATACGGAATTCAAATTTCCACAAATTAAGAGTCATCCATGGCAGAAAGTAAGTTTCATCTACAAATTTTCTACATAACGCATATCGAACCACCCAACTGAAATTGAAGAAGTAATCCAAACATTTCCAAACAACATGACATCGATATTAGCAGTTCAGGCAGTCTCTTCTTGCAAAGAAGAGTTTAAGTATATATATACATATCTATACATTTCTAAAAACTAGAAAATTATTATTTAAATGAGAATTCCTTATATATACCTAAGTGTAGCTCATATATAGAGTAATTCGCTCATATTACTAACAATAACTCTACAGGGAGTCCAATGTCACTAACCGAACGAATGTTGCTTCTAGAATCTCTCTCTCTCTCTCTCTATCTCTCACTCTTTCTTTCTCGTGTGTGTTTTTAAATCGTAATTGAAGTGTACATAACAATTCGTTGCAGTCACTACTCGAACGCACCCAATTTCCAAACGCCCTAAACCAGAAACAACAATTGAGAGTAAGCCGAAATGAAAAAGAATAAATGAAGAAAACTGAAATCAAAATTACACTTAAAAAAGCTTTTTTTTCAAAATCAAAAAATATATGAATCCAATGCTTCGAAAAGCTAAATTCTCATTGTTGCAGCCTTGCTTACATCAGCATTATACACATTCAAAAGCTTTGATTTATGTTGTGTATGACAATTGTATAGGAGTATAACAGGACACAGAAACTGTAATGTCTGGTTGGAAATGCATTTTAGGAAAATCATTTCGAGATATTAAAATTCCAAACACTATAAGCTAATTATATTATATTCCATCAAACAAAGGATCAAGCTTATATCGCCTTACAATACTCTTTGGCAAGGAATAGGAATAGAAGAATAGACTAAAAGTTGCTTACCTGAGCCGTTGCCTGCCAGGATATTCACACGTAAGCGGGTTAGGATTAGGAACCAGAGTTGGTTCCTTGTTTATTAACACCGTCAATTATTATCCAATTTCACATTTTAATAAACTCTACACAGTTCGGGACACAAGAATTTATGTTAAATTGTTGCATAGTGTTATTAAGCCGGGACTTATGATTTTTTTTTCCAAGATTTTTTAGTTAAAAGATAAAAAGTCGTATAATAGTTTACCAGTTATATGTATTGGTACAGTTGTACAATTATTGACTGCTTTATAACAGTTACATTAGCTAAATAATAGTACGGGACACTTAGAATTGAACCCATTTGCAATAAACCAAATCATAAAAATGATCTATATAGCATTATATCTATTATACAATGCTAGTTTAATACTAAATTTTAAGTTCGAAAGACCATGTAATATTGTATAAATTGATAGACCAGCGTCATAGAAGCATTCGGCCCTAAAACTTTAAAGATTGAACTCTCGCAAAATTCCAATTTCTGTTAACAATAGAGTTCTGGTCTGTTAATAAAGCGATTGTGTTTGAATATTTGGTTTTAAACATCATATTATACATTCACATAGGCAGCAAAGTTATGCAATATAGTTTAAAATTCAAAGCTTCTTCAGTTTATATTCCCGCTTTAAAGTCTTTCAAATAAATTTTATACCCATTAGCGATTTGTCATAGTTCTCAAGAGGCAAATATCTTTAAAACAGCACATAGTATGCACACACACACAATCAAAACTAAACACACGCCTATAATATAAAGCTTGAGCTTAAATTCATGAGCTAAATTGCCGCGTTCTCTCTGTTCTAATTATTTACATGTTGATTGATTGAATTTGAATTGATTTGATTTGATTTGAGTTGCTTTGACTTGATTGTTGTTTTTCCTCTTTCCTTTTTTTTTTGTGCTCCGCCTTCTGCCTTCTAAGAGCAGCCGCCCCGCACCGCTCTGTGTGCTGTATATATAAGTTTATATATATATATTTATATGTATATAAAATAAATGCTATCAATCTCTATACAGATACATATACGTATGTAGTATGTATGCATATAGTGTGTCCTTGTCCATATTATGTTTGTGTTCTTGTCCCAACCGAACTGCGAACTGCCCCGCCCTGCCCTGCCCTGCCCTGGCCTGCCCCGCCTACTACAATGACTGCCTAAGTGAACAGTTGCTGCTGCATATTGCCAGTGTCTATTAATAATTGTTAACTAATTTTTTTTCATATAATATTCCCAGGTTTTTCGTATACGCACTCCGACAGAAGCTATCAACTTGGTGTCCCAACTGCTCGAGTACACGCCCAGCGCTCGCATTACACCGCTCAAGGCCTGTGCACATCCGTTCTTCGATGAGCTGCGCATGGAAGGTAATCACACCTTGCCCAATGGTCGCGAAATGCCGCCACTATTCAACTTCACAGAGCATGGTGAGTTCTAGAGCATGCAAATGTGGAAAGCTATTGATGATGCTATCGATAATGATATCAAATTAAAAGTCTAGAGCTAGGCGAGAACTGTGGAAAAAATTTTAGATTAGTGCGGCTTTCGATGTTGTTAAATATCAATTGACAAAAATTACTTAATCGGTATTTAAAAATAAATGAATTGATATGATCTATATAAATTATTTTTTATAAATCAGAACAAAACAAGATTTACTTAAGCAAAAATATTCTTTTTGCAAATTCAAAGTGTTTATTAATTATAATATTAGATAGACTACTCCATTTTTTGGTTTGTAAAAATCAATTAAATTACTTAAATCGATTAATCGAATTTTATTTATCAAGCTATTTCAATTCACAGTCAATTTTAGAACCAAGCTTGTAGTTTTGTCTCTCGCCTAAGCGGTATTAAACATATATATGTTCGATTTGATACATTTTTGGCTTTTAGAAAAGCCATCGATACTTTCGATAGTGCCAACGATTGCTTTCATATTTACACATACCTACAAAAGAACTTATAATAATATTTTGCCTATTTGCAGAACTTTCGATACAGCCTAGCTTAGTGCCACAGTTGTTGCCAAAGCATCTGCAGAATGCAGCACACGCAGCCGGGGCAAATCGCGCCTCAGCCGGTGGCTCAGCACCAGCCGCGGCCAGTGGCTCCACCAGCGTCTCTTCGACAGGCAGCGGCGCGTCAGCGGATGGTGCTGCGCAGTCACAGCAGCAACAACAACAAGCGCCCACATCAGCAGCAGCAGCAGGAGCAGCCACAGTTGCCGGTGGTGGCGCCGCAGCCGTTGGCGTTCAGGGTAACAACAGCAGCAGCAGCAACAGCGGCAACGCAACTGTTGCGCCAACTGCCGTTGCAACGTCAGCAAATGTACAGCAATCAAATGCGGCTGCAACCGTCGCTGGCGGTGGTGGTGGTGGCGTTGCGGCAGCTGCCACTGCAGCCGGCACGATTGCCACAAGCAATGCTGGTGGCAACAATATAACAGGTGAGTAAGCGTACTTAACGCATACTCTGCGTCTCCAACCATCTATCGGATGAATCTTTCGGTTGCATGCTTTTAGTTGTGCCCCGCTTTCCGAACTAGCCGAAGATCCATCGCAAGACCCAATAAATGCCACCTCGAATCTATCAAGCCCAAGATCATGATCAAGCCCAAGAAACACCTAAACATCAATTCAACTAGTAATCTTTCAGAGACAATCCACCTCCCGCTTCCCCCCCTTTAGCAGATTAATCAATCAACTATACTTCCGGCTAGCAAAAAATGAGAAATCCACACTTCATTACACGCACTCGTTATATCGTTTAGTTATCAAATAAACTTCTTTACTCTGAATAAGTAACTACCCTGCCTGGCTGGAGTCGTCTCTTGGGTTCGTTTGATTGGTAACTTGCGTCGGGTCGCATGGTGAGATCTATCTGTGAAATTTACGTTGTCTGTTTTAGTTTTTAATTTGAATTTTTGCTGTTTTTTTTTCTTTATTGTCAAATGCCCTTGTAACATAGCAAAGCAACAATAAAATTACAGAGCTTTTACTTTTATATAAGTAAAAGCAAGTCAGCTTAGCAACAATTGAAACGATCTTTTCTATTATATTAAAATCTAAACAAATCGATCAAATATCGTAGAAAATTATATATGAAAAGGTGACCAAAGATGCAAGCAAAAAACAAAGCTCTAGGTTTCAAGGATATCAAAATTAAGAGGCTAGGGAACTAAACTCATGAGACATTGGCTTAAATTTATATATTTTATATTGTTTAATTTGCAGCCGTTTCATGCTATAAATTCTTGATCAATATAATGATCTTGAGCTAAAACATTTTAGTTGATGTGCAAAGAGGCAAGTTAAACTTCATGTGAATTTCATAGCATCGGAAATTCCCCGAGTTTGAATTTCCTAAAATATGTTAAATTCTGTATCATATAGCGATCGATATTCATTTGTTGTTTGCAAGGGTATTTAATTTTCGGCGCGCCGATATTAGATTATTGTTTTAGTTAGCGCATGTGGCTTTTTATAAGCAATGTACTTGCATAGTACGTATTTAAAGTTTCTAAAATAAAATTTTTCAATTTGAAAATTATGGAATTTCTCTATTTAGCATTCGATTGTGGCCTGTCTGTCCCATCTTTTTCTATTTGTTATGCATTTTGCAAACATGTAGCTGTTATTATTTGCCAGCTTTGTTAAAATATATATTTAAAGTTTTATAATTTTTTTAATTTTTATAAAATATATACAATTTTATTTAATTTATCATTTTTTTTGTTTTTTTGTTTTTTTATTTACAGAATCATAGGGGCAATAGTAACATACGCAAACATATATTTATATATATATATTTATATATATATTTATATATAGTAATAAATATATAAACGTATATAAATCAACAAGTACACACGCATACATACAAACACACACACACACACAAACACCGAAAGAAGCGTATGCATACAAGAACTAAGAAAAAATGTATGATTTGCAGAAAATAAAAGAAAAAAAACAAACGTAACCGGCAAAGTTTAATAATAATTATATACATTGATGTATACAGAAAGTAAATAATTAATTAATTTAATGAAATTTGCAGAGAAATCATTTAAATAAAATAATAAAAAAAAACATACAAAAACAAAAGGAAATGCATATAAAATAGCAAATACACCTACATATATGTAAAACTCATGCATAAAACACATACAATTTGCAAAAAAATATATAAAAAAAAAAATGATCTGCAAAAAAAAAACGTACTTGCACATTATAAACTAATACAACAAATGTAATTGAACATTTTACATAGATAAAAATTAAATTTATTTTAAAACTAAAATAAAAAAAACTAATAATAACTGTAATAGTAATGTCATTGCTAATGCCAAGAATGGCTTGTTTTTATTTTTATTATTATTATTATTATAATTACCTTTTTTTTTTTTAAATAAATAAAGAAACTATAATAAATCAGCTGACAAAAATGAAACTGGCAGCTTTCAGTTTTAACATTTCGCTCTGGAATTGTCGAATTGTACAACATAAATAACATACACACCACTTTATAGCAACCAATACACACACACACACACACACCCACACACACACACATGCATAATTAACCTAAATGAAGTCATTGCGTATTTAATGTGAATACAATTTCATTTTTTTGTTAATATATATAGTTTTGCTTACACCCATTTTTAGTATGTTAAACTGATCCATTTAACAGCTAAAATCAAAATATGCAGTAAGGCAGTGAAAAAACGGCAAATTATAATTACTTTTTTATTATGATTACTTTTCTTGATCCTTACATAAAAATAAAAATACAATACAAAATTTACAGCAATTATATAAATATATATTTAACCTAAGCGATGTCTGCATGAAAACCAACAACATAATGTTAATGTTATGTAAAATTTAAAATTGAGATAAAAAAAAAACAAAAAAAACGCTAAAATAATTTTTGCGAACACAATTAATTAACTGACTTTTAAAACCAATTATATATACATACATATGAAATAAATAAATTATTTTTATTAAATCATTATTATTTTGTAATAAATAAAAATAAAATCGCAGAAAATTTAGTGAAGAAACTAAAAACTCAAAAACAAAAAAAAATCAACAATAAAAAACTATTTGAAATAAATATACAATTGTATGTATATTAAATTTAGTGAATTTCTTAAAACATAAAATAGAAACGCAAAATTACAAAAAAAAAAACAAAAATAAAACAAAAAAAAATACAAATAAACAAAACAACATTAATAACAATTTTTGATGTAAACACTTAATTTTTGTTTCTTATGTGTTTGTATTAGGATGTGAACAGAACAGTTAGAGACCGTTAGTTGTTGTATGCTTTATATACAGATGTGTGCATCTATATTATAGATTTAAATGGCACATACTTATATTCGTATTTGTACTGCTGGTTTAGTTGCAATATGTAGATAAAAATACATAAACAGATTTATACATAATACATATATGCATATGTGTGAGTATATCATACAAATGATAGGATTTTAAATCAGAAACAGGATCAAATGCAGATCAGATTGAAAATATATACATATATAGAGACAGAGAAGCAAAACTTGTTTGTTTAAAATGGTTCCGATGCGAACTTAGAATTCTGTTTCCGAATCCGATTCTTCGTTAATCAGCTGAGCTAATTTCTTGTAGAGAATTTTTTTTTTTTCATTGATAAACAATTTGCAACTTAACAATTAACAAATAAAAAATACAAATGCGTAAAAATGTAAAAACAAAGCGTATATTTATTTATACATATATGTAGATTATTGTAAGCAACTTTAAACTAATAATTACGCTAATTACATAAATACATACATATAAACAATTAAAAACAACAACACATACACAAGCAAAGTTAAATTAAAGTTTTATCCTAATAATTTAGGCACACACACACACACACAAACGAATTGGTTAATCGACTGCACAGCAACATACATATATACATACATACATAAATACATACACAATTACTTACAAAACATAAAAAATTTACATTAATTTTAATACAAATACTACTACAACTACAAAGACACATACATACATACATACAGAGAGACAAATTCACCGTTATCTATACAATATAAAAATGTAATGCTCTTAATCATGATGATAATACATAGACAAAAAGAATGTTGTTGATAAAGATAATGATAAAGATGAATGATGAATGATGAACGATGAACGATGAGTACATGGAACACACATTGAGCAAAATTACAAAAATGCTGAAAAACAAAAATTAAAAATTATAAAAATAAAAGCAAAAAAAAAAAAAACAAAATGAAAAAAAAATACATTTAAACGAATTCACATTTTTTGCCTTATTTCATTTGTTGTACATTTTGTGTTGTTGTTGCTAGTGGGCGCACAGAGGGGCGGGAAACGACGGCAATTTTTTACTGTTGCATTTCAATATTGTTGTATTTGTATTTCCATGCCGTGTAGGTGCCCCCAATATCTGCATGCTCATGAAATCGTTGCGCTAGCTAGCCCTTCACTCTCTCTCTCTCTGTCTCTCTCTTTTTCTCTCTTTCTGTCTCTATTACTCTTAACATAATTATGTATTTGTATTTGCTGCTCAATGTGTTCATTGTGCAAATTTGCAACTGTCCGGCAACAGCAGCAACAATTCACATACAAACCTACATATTTTTTGTCTACTTTTTTTTCTTGCACAAACTTTCACAGGTTCGCAATCAAACAGCGCCTTGAACAGCAGCGCCAGTGGCAATGGTGATGGTGAGGCCAGTGCTGCGGGCGACGAGAGCGGAGGCGGAGGTGGAGGTGGCGGCGGTGGCAACGGTAACGGCGGCAGCGGCAGCGGCACTGGCAGTGGTAGTGGAAATGGCAATGGCAATGGTAGCGGCGATAACGGTGCAGTAGCAGAAACTGAACAAGCGGCGGCAGCGTCAGCCAACGCATCGGGTTAGCGTACATGCAGCGCTCAGTTTATGTAAATGTTGTTTACAGCGTACTGTTATTAACATTTTTTTGGCTCGCCTCTTATGCAAACCGGGGCTTAAGTAAATTAACCACAGCAACCAATTAACAGCTTTACCCACACACACACACACCCACATACATTCAGAAAATTTTATTAATGGAGCAACCAAAGAGGAAACTCTAGTAAAATGCAAATTTCAAAATAACAATTTTCACATAAAATTTCATACACAAAGAATTTAATAAAATGTGAAATTGTACAGCGCAGAAATTTACAGTGTCACGAAACTGTTTTCACATTGAAAAACAATTTTTTTTTCTACTTTCTCAGCAAAAATTTATATTTTCAAATATTGTAAATTATTTTTTTTTTAAAATTAATTATAGTTGCTTATAGTATCTGATAATAGGATTCATTAAAAAAGTATAAATAAAGCGAAAGACGTATGGGAAATAATACAAAAACAAAAAATTCACGGCTTTGCTATTGTGAATTGTTATCAAAAAACATTTTTGGTTTACTTTTTGTACGAATTTAACGAATAGCGGTAGATTAACTGCAACCCATATTGGAGTTCTAGGCATTTGACTTCTTATCTGCTGAAAATGATAATTTGTTACACACCAAAAATTAATTAATTATTTTTAAAAATGCCAGACAAGATTTCGTTTTTTTAGGTGGACCAATTTGTGTATTATAATCACCAATTGGGTAAAAGTGCGCAGCAGGACCACCTATAATACTATTTATCGAGCTGAAAACGAGGGAAAATTGTAGCTAAAGCCTGGAGTTAGTCGTTAGTAGAAAATAAATCAACGCGTATTGCGCAAGCTGGAACAAAATCCAAAACTTTCGACGAGCAGTCTTTCCAAGGAACTAAAAAAAAAGTTTGATGTAGTTATATCAAGCCATATTGCAATACGAATACAAATCAGGAGCTGCTCGCAAGATACCATTAGTCTCTGATCTTAATGCTGAAAAACGATTGTCCTTCGCAGCAATGTTCAATAACACTAGTTTACAAATTTTTTTCTAAACGAGGGAGCTGGGCTCTCATATACTTTTTTTTTATGTATTTTCGAGCGCTGATTTAAAAAATGCAAACCATTTTTTTTTTCAAAGAATGGTTTTCAAGAAAACCGCAAATAGCTAGTTTTTTGGCAGTCCTTCGACTAATTTCTTCATATCTACATCAGATCTTAATTGATCTAAAATAATGTTACACAATCTAATAGATAATTGTATACCCTTTCGAACGGTATGCCGTATTTAAACGAATTTTTAAAATTTTTAAAAGATCAATTGAAATTTAGCAATTTTTGAAAAATGCAAAAAATGTTCTCATTTTTCAATGGCTTTAATTCTTATTTGATCCGCATAAACGGCATACCGTTAGAAAGGGGATACAATTATCTATTGAAATGCGAAATGTGCTTTAAGATCAAATAATATCTGATGTAAATAAGAATAAATTAGTCCAAATACTGCCAAAAAAAACTAGCTATTTGCGGTTTACTCGCAAACCATTCTTTGAAAGAAAAAAATGGTTTGCATTTTTTAAATCAGCGCCCAAAAATACATCAAAAAAAGTATATAACAGCCCAGCTCCTTTTTTGCTGTAAACTAGTGTAATCAATCATAGGATTTGAATGTCGTCAAAGTAAAGTTCTATTAGAATAATGTCCATTTTGACTCAGCCAAGAAGATTTGGCTTTTATTAAACAACCATGAACGCACATTATTTAAATATATTGAGTTGCCACTTCGCCTTGCTCGGCGAATAAATTTGGGTTAATTAGCAATTACAAGCCAAATTTTAAATTTTACCAGAACAACGATGTTGCTGCTTTTTAACTGCGGTAAAGCTTTGAAAACACGTGTCCCGATCTCAATCCCATTATGTGGTTAAGAAGCGAATAACACTTTAGAGTGCTATACTCGAGCCATGATAACTTTTTGATGAATACGAAATCGAAAGATAAAAAGCCAAATGCGTTGAAAAAAATCAATACAAGACATAAGTTTAGTAAATTTCCCGCTAATCGTTAAATTTGTGCAAAAAAGAAATGGAAAAAAATTCGTATGAAACCTAATTGTCTGACGGTGGCAAAAACTAGCGTCTTTTGTTTTTTTATTATTTCTCATATACTTATACTATTTTAATGAATCCTATTGTAAATACTTTAAGCAACTATAATTAACTTTAAAAAAAATTATTTACAATATTTAAAACTATTAATTTCTACTGAGAAAGTAGAAAACATGTTTTTTTTTAATCTAATTTGAAACAATTTTGACATACTGTATGTATGCAAATATGTACATATGTATGTACATGTACATACTTGCATATGTACATACATATGTATGTACATGCGTACATATATATTTATGATTGTAGTTGTGATCTTTTAAAGTTTACCCCCCCCATTTGTTTTTTTTTTTTGCCCTAAAGTACATGCATACATACAAATAAACTTGTATGTAAAACTAAGCATATACTACATACAAACATATATATACATGCATGTATGTATGTATATCTATGCACAAATGTATACATGTATGTACATATGTATGTACAATAGAAATTCTTTTGAATGTTCATATGTACACATGTTCATTCATTTGTACATGGTTATGCATTGTAGGTAATACATATTATGTATGTGCATACATATGTATATGCCTACATACATATTTATGTACGTACATCGCAAGTATGTGTGTATGTATGTTTGTACATTGGGCTCAATGCAAATATTTAGCATAATACATACATATTTAATAAATGAAAAAGTAAGAAATAAATAAAAACCAAAAACCAAGGAAACACAAAGCAAAGCAATTGCCTACTTTATGCATTAATAATAAATATGTATTATTATTAAAAAAAAATCTTATATGTACATACATACATATATGTATATGCATATTTAGATATGTATATGCATGATACATATACATATATATACACCAAATAAAATGTTAAAAAACAAAATTTAAAAAAAAAAAAACTAAATACATTATAGTAAATATAAAAAACTTGCAAACGTAATAAATCATAAGCAAAAATAAAAACTTAGTGAAATAAATCAAAACTTTTTGTCCCATTTTACATACATACATACCGACTACACATATGTATTTAAAATAAATAAAAGATAGCCAGAAAAATAACAACAACAAAAAATCAACAACTCCAAAATGTTATGTGGTTCATATGGTTGTAGTTAAGAATATTGAATGAAAACAACTGCAACAACAACTTTAATCATTTTGACAATTCATAGTATAAACAAAATGGTTAACTAAATCCAAATATCTATGTATGTATGTATGTATGTGTGTATAGTACATATGTGCATATGTATGTAATTATTGATAATCTATAAAGACAAAAACAACACAGTGACTGACACATTATTTCGATCAGTAATTGTCAAAAAACTATATCTTAGGCCTTTTTGCATGTTCTCGTAAAAGTCAACTTTCCGCCTTCATGTTAACGATCTGGCAACGCCATGTTTCATCGCAGCACATGTTTCCTGTGTGTGTATTTCCGGTATGACGAATCTTAGCATACAATATTTCCAAGAAGTTACTGTTGGGGCCACGATTGATTAATTTTTGCATTGTATTTATGTTTTCTCAATGGACTTGCTTAAAATTCAAAGCCTTGAATAAATGATACAATGCCAGCAATAAAAACCATTAATAATCTGCAGAAAATCAGGAGATATCAAATTGCTTTTAAAAAAATTGTAGACTTACTTGAAATTTAATTGCACATAATATAGCTAACATAAAGATTGTTAAATTTGGCGGACATTAAGTTAACTAAACTATTTTTTTGATATTTAAAGCTAAAAGATTCAAGAAATATGATTATTTTACGTACACACATATATTTTAATATAATGTTAAATATAAATATGTGAAGCGAATCAAAGAAAAAAAAAAATAGACACCCCTGATATAAAATATTAAATGTAATTTAATATGTAAATTATAATTGAGATTTAATCAATTTTAATTCAATATACAGCTAACTTAGTAAACAATAAAAATCCAATCAAAATTTTAAATATTTATAACAGACAAGTGCTATATTATCCAAAAAATAGTATACATATAAACACATATGTAAAGGTATATATATATGTGTATGGTTATTATTATTATTGAATCTTATGGCTTCCGAATCTGCAAATTAGGCAACTAAGAAACAATCCGTCAAAACTTTATAAGTTATAATATCAATAATTCCATCTTCAGAAAGATCAAAGTTCTCCTAGGTTGAAGTTTTTGGCAAATGCTAATTGATATAAGGTATCAGTCGTTGTGAGTATGAATACATTCATGAATATACTCATACATATGTATATGAATGTATGAATACATATGTATATACATACATATATAGAAATCGTTCTTCATACTGTCAAGTAAATCATAAATCGTAATTGTAAAACTATATTTAGAAGCAAATCCAGATTTGATTCCGACTTCCCGCATCCTATTAGCCGATAAACCTCTACTTAACTATTTAGTACCGTTCTTCAGTCCAAGTTTAGCATATATATAAATACGATTATAACAACAACCCAAGAGATCCCTATACAGCATAACATAATACAACTTATTTAAAATAAAGAAAAGGAAAACAAATATATTAATTATAATAACAAATAATAAAAAATAAAAAAAATAAAAAAATAATAAGAAACGCTTTTAGCGCGCGACGCCACCCATTAAAATAAATTAAAATTTAAAATAAAAATAAAAAACAAACATAATACCAATTAAACAAAACGAATCTCAAAGGATTATTATGCATAAATTGTAAAACTAATCAAACGTTTAGCTGCAATTAAATATTTAAATTAATTTTAAAATTAAACACACAACACGTTAAGAACAACAAAAACAAGATAAAGCGGCACGAGGCATATATTCTAAAAATATTTCAGATACTACTCGTACAGCTCAAAGATTGCAGTTGGTGGCACGTTTATAACCATATACTAAACTGTTTTGTCTCCCATAAGATCAAAGCAATTGCATCCATGTATCTATCTAGCATATAAATTATCAGAGCCTGCCTGTAGAAGGATAACATCAGAATGATTTGATTTTTCCTTTTCTGTCCTGGATCCAAAACGTAAATGCAATAATTTAGATAATGTTCTGTTCGCTTGGGCAACTGGGTAATAAAATAAACTATTTGTATTTGTACGTATATATTCCTAAAAATATAGTTTTATTTTTTAATATTAGAGGAAAACACTGAAATCTGTGTAATTTTTCACTTTGATGAACGTTTTGTAGTAATCGACGCAATATATTACTATAATTTCAGCAACAAGATAAAAGGAAAAAAACAATTCAACAACAAAACAATTTAGAAAATAATGTATGAAGAAAATTAGAGAAACTATATTAAAAACACAAATTACACACACACAACATAAAAAAAACCTCACTTTAATTTGTAATTATATTCAAAAGGACATTTTCAAGAAACAGAAAATCTTCCCAAAAATATATATATATATATAAAATTAAAAGAGAAAAAATATGAAATTATATATAAAAAAAAAATTTCAAAGTTTCGCTTACCAAAATGAAAACTTACATTTAAACACAACAACATAAACTAAATGCAAAACAAACCTACAACAACATGAGAAACATTAAAAGACCATTAAATAAAAAACAATAAAAATTACAAAACAAAGATATATAATCTTGTCTTTTTCTAATTAATTTAAATATATTAAGCATATACATGTGGTAAAGGTATGACAATCTTATGTAAGTAATTCTTTAAGCTTAAATTTATTCTAGTTTCTTTAAAGTTCCACGAGAGTTCTTCAATCTCGATAAGCCAATTAAATAATGCTCCCATGTTAGAGACATTTCTACAAGCACATGATCGTGCTGCTATTTCCACTCAATTTACATAACTAATAACTTCTTTATTTGTCAACTGATATTTAAAATCTTTTTTATTGATTTTGGAATTAGTAAGTGCAAATGAAGAAAGTAAGTTTTCGAGAAAAAAAGACACAAGAAAAAGCTTTTTTTAAAATAGGCATATTATTATGCAAAATATTAATTTTAATCTCTAATAACTTTGGAACGAATCTCTTTTCAAAAGATAAACTTCAATAAATTAGGTTCAGAGCTATTTCACTTAACTAGAGCTACTTTTTTGAAAATTTGAAATCTAACTTTTTTCGATTATCTCGAAAATTATAAACTGACAGTTAAAAAGTTTTTTTTTTAATTGTATAGCGTTCGCGTTTGCTAACTTAGTATAATTCACAAGTAATTTAACATAGTTAACTATGAAGTCCGAGCATATGAAATCGTTATATAAAAATATTTCGATTCCATGTTTCAAATACGCCGATACTTTTAATGAATTGTAAATATGAAGCAAAATGTTATCGATAAAACAAGAGAAAATTATGTTATGGCCGAAGAAAAATCGGCCTCTTAAACCAAGATCTCGTCACTGTACAGACCAAGTTTTCTAAGCGCTCCTGTTTTCTTATTGAGTTGAATATCTTTGGAAAACCACAATCTAAATTAGCCAAATCCTACTCGACAGCCCGCCAGACCCTACTTGGCAACGTAACCCGAACTCAACGCAACAGTCGTTGTTCGTATAGAGTAATTATTATGATTATAATTATTTGTTTCAACTTAGGTCGCTAAGCAAGAGTCTCTAGCTAGGCTTTTCAACTATTGGGTAAAAAATTATTTTATTTCTTTCTGGCAATGGTGTGCTGCAAGGCGAGGGCTCCGGCTGAAATGAAAAGATAAACTTTCTATTGGAAGTAAACAAAATTAAAATCTTAAATTATAAAGTTTTTTAAATATTTTCAAATGTTTTATCGACCTTAATCCAACTTATCTACTCTGCGAGGACATATCTTGCAGAAAAGCAATATTGGGAGCTAACTCCCCAATATTGTTTAGCTGCCGGCGTCACTATTATGGTGCATCCTGCGGTTTCACTTCAGGCACTCTGCAATGCCGCCGACATTAGTCAGACTGAATTACACTTATTCAATGAAAATATGTCAGTTATTTAAATCTTTGACTTGTAATAATATTTGAGCTTACCTTCTTATATGTTCCCATGCAACCCTCACAGCTATCACATAAGAATGTTTTATATCCGTCAAGTCCCATATTATGGGCCAAGACTGCAATTTGTCAATCAATTGCATGTTTTGCTCACGATTGAACCGCAGTAAACAATTATAATCGCTATTAATTAATAATTATTGGTTAATAATTAATATTCTCAGACATTCTCGCACTGCCGAAATAATGTGCAGACATAATAATTTATTAATTCAAGTAAAATAAAAAAAAAACCAACTATGCAATAGAATCCACAATGTGGATTCTGTTTGCCTTTTTTATATAAGTTGAGTACCGGTGCCGAACAGTTTGGTTTTTAAACGCTTGCGAAAGGGTATTATAAATTTGTCACGACTTTTGTAACGTCTCCGACCCCATAAAGTATATAGTATATTCTTGATCAGGACACACGATGTGTGAGAGGAGCTGAGTCGATATAGCCATGTCCGTCTGTGCGTCTGTCTGTTTCTATGCAGACTTGTCTCTTAGTTTTTGAGCTACCTTAATTAAATTTGGCACATATGTTTGTTTTTGTTTCAAATCCCAAAATCAGCCGGATCGGACCACTATATCATATAGCTGCCATAAGAACGATCGGTAAGAACATTTCTTTTAAAATGTCAAAACCAATATATTATTATTATCTAAACAATCTTACCAAGTTTCAACAAAATCTGACTACTAAGTATCCCATAGCTGCCTGCCATCGGAACAATCGGGAGTAAAAGGAGTTCTTTTATTAGAAACTTTTATATTTTTTTTCAAAATATTAGAACCAAACTCACTACCTCGATATTAACATTTATTCTGTGTAACTTTTTAAAAGACCATTGCAAGGGTTTATCCGACGTGCTAATATAGCCGTTTCTTTCTTGTTTATCTTTATTTGTTCAAAAAAAATACAGTGATTTCTATTAAATGTGAAAATCAATATCAAATCTTTTGCTATTTGAGAACGAAAAGCATACACATATTAATTTAGATTCAATTAAATTTTGATTTGAAGTATATATACATATATATCATTAACTTATTTAAACATGATTGCATCCTATGCCCAATCTTTGTTTTTGTTGTGTCAAATGAGCGAAATATTGTTTATGGCTTGCGCCGCTTACTCTGACTCTGGCTGTGGTTCTGGTTATTTCTTTGGCTGTGGCCTAGTTCGACCTCTGTTGGTTTGACACGTCTTTTGCTGGTATTTCTTCCCGCCAAGACAGGCTTGAGAGCTGATGTCACCAGAGCACAAGAGACTCCTGGCACAGGAGCAAGCACCGGCATGGGAAGAGGCAGGGGCAAAGTAACAGCTACGGGCACGGAAGTTGCCACTGCTGTTACAGGTGCAACACTTAATCCATTGACGCTGATCTGCTCATCGTAACTGGACAACTGGGTTAGCTCAGTCTTGACGTGAGCGCTTGGGGCTATCATAAGCAAATCATTGCCGCCGGGCCGTTGTGGGTTATCCTTATCCAGGCGCTCACATTTGATGTGACGCAGCGGATCGGGGGCATGACCGTTTGCCATGCGATTGTCATTGTTGTTCGGCTCGTCCGGCGTCGGGGCCAGCTGCTGCTGCCATTCGAGTATGCCCGTCAAAAGCTTGATATATTTGATGGCCGAGCGCAGTATCTCGTTCTTGGACAGCTTCTTGTCCGGCGGATGTGTGGGCACTAGTTTTCGTAGCTCCGCAAATGCTCCCGATACGTTCTGCTGTCGCCAGCGTTCGCGTGTATTGGTAAACACTTTGCGTACACCGCCAGTTCCATTGCCAACTATTGTTGTGCCCAAACTTGATCCCGTCCCACTGGCTCCCGCCGAGCTGTTGCTGCCAGTGCCCGGCGGCCCCAATTGCCCATTGCCAAAGAGATTGAGACCGCTGGCGCTGCGCGGCGAGTTGGACAGCGAACGATTTGCTAAGGTTATAGATGATGGAGATATTTATAGTGTGATCCGCTAGATGAACTGGCCATTGCTTACCATCTGCTTGGCTGCCATTCAGCACAATGTAGTCGCGTAGCTCGTCGTCATCCTCCTCCGTGTCGTTTAAAGAGAAATCGGACAGATCGCCGTCGCCATCCGAGATGGATTCCGTCTTGGGCTGCACATAGGGCGTGGCATGACGTAACAGTGCCGGTGGCTGCCTCGTCGATTCATTGCCGTTGGTCTCCTCACGCCGCCCGCCACCACCGCTGCCATTTACCGATGATGAAGAGCTGGAGTGACTGGCGGTGCTACGCTCATCCGCATTGTCAGCGCCATTCGAGCTGCTTGGTAGCCAGGCCATCACAGGACACGTCTGTAGTCCACAAAGTCCTACTGCGAAATGAGCAACAGCAGCAGCAAGCGATTGGGAACAGCAACCGCAAATAATATAAAGAGCAACCAACTTAAACTGAAACCTACCCCGTGAGCATTGATGGGCGGTGCTAGTTGCCAATTGCAACCCTTGGCCAAGATATAAAGAGTGGTCTTGAATGTGGGAGTGGGCGTGGTAGATGATGCTATAGCTTGTTTGGACTCATTTCCGAGAGCGATGACACACGTACATTGAATATGGGTCTAGGGGCACTTGGCAACTTGAACACGATCGACTTTGGTTTATCATCTATGGTCTCTGAAGAGGCAGGCTTTTGCAATTTGACAGGTTTTTCCGCTTCCCGTGGCTTTGGCGGCTGAACTTGCTCTTTAAACTCAGGCATTTTGAATATTGGTGGCAATAGCGGTGGCATGGGTGTGGTAAGGCTCTGTTGCACGGCAAGTGGTGGATTCACAAAGAACATTTTCTCCTTACACTCGTGACCCTGGAAATTCATACGCACATCTACATTGTATGTGCCATCGAAGACGTCGTTCGGCTTATATAAATATGTCGTTGGCGACATTGTGGGGTCTAAGTACTCCACCTGCAGCTCCAATGGAAAGTCGGTGCTTAGCACTTCAGTGATTTCAAAGGGTGAGGTGTCAGCAACATGCAAACGCAACGGCAGACGTGGCGACATCCGAAAGGTCACACGCCGCACATAGCGACCCATATCCACGTCGTCCTGGGCACGTATGTAAACACACCAAGTTGGCTCAAAAATGAACGGTCTGTAGTCATCGGTTTCCTCTGGCTTACAGCCCAGAATCAAGTCCTTGCTAATGATGATCCCATCGCCACTAGCATTGTCATCGTAGTTTATGCTCTCCCTGTACCGACTAAGTGAACTTGTGCCTCCAATAGATGTCAACTGGCAGTAGCTGACCCTTTGGTAACCATCCTCTATGAAGGAATGTATATTTGTTTCGCTCATGGTTGACAAAACACGACAATTGGAAGATTTGGCTAACTAAAGTCAACTCGATTTAAATCTGAAATTTTAATTAAACAAAATTTGGTACACACGCCTAGAAAAATTTGAAAATTGTATATCCAGTCTACTGACAAATCAAATCAAATCAATCACAAATCAAATTATTTTAAGCCAACTGGATCAAGCATTTCTCCAGTCGTACACATCTAAACTACATACATCATTGTAACTTATTTTCAATATTTTAATGCACTTGCTATGGTCTTAAGAAAGGCTGTAACATTGTTTAAAACTAGCATTGTACCATAGCTCGACAATATTTAAGCTATGTTTTTAAAATTAAACCCGAGTTCGGGACACCCAGTACCCAGTCTGAGATCTGCAAGCACAGACATACATATTATCAAGTCAACGGCCGCGCTTGTATAGAAAGGCACTGTGACATATGCCAAAAATAAATCACTTTTAACTTGTGCCTGTTAATCTTTTATTTTATCGATTTGCGGGGGAAATTTAAGGAAGTATCTGTAATTAAAAAAAAAAAACATAATCTTCGTATGATATTCAGGAACTTAACTACCAAATTTGGTGTCTCTTGCTCTTATAGTCTCTGATCAAGAGTATATATACCCAGTGGTTCTTTGGAAGGGCCCAGGCATAACGATATGGCTAGACCGTGTGGTGTGGTACTCAACCGCAACCTAGCTCGTATAATGTATTTTTGCTATGCGGTTTTACATGTTTATGTCATTGCGCAAGCTAGCTGTCTCTGCATCCGCTGTCGTTAGGTACGAGCTAGCTGTTTGCTACACTGGCCGGGTTAGAAATGACTACTGGCATATTTAAAAACAATATTACTTTTTATTTATAATAAATAATTTATTTTCAAACACTCACTATTTCACTATTCACTCAAACACTAAATATTTATGTCCATATGCGCATTTAGTTAATAGCTTTTTCTTTACACAACTACAACTACTTTAATATAGTATATACATATACGCAGTTTTCGAAAGACCAACCCTCTCTGCAACCGCACAGTTGGTCCCGTACCTAGCTTATCGGTTGGGTCCACGAGCTAGCTTCGAACCATAGGATACTTTATATGGTCGGAAATATCTCCTGCACAGGTACAGGCTGCCAAATCAGTCTGAAAACAAAGGCAAGTTCTGGCACATATATGAAGAGATATTTTACTTTTTTAAGTAATTAATTTTTATTTTTTAAATCTGTCATAGCCAGCAATAAATTATAGTAGGGGGAACTAGTTTAAAACTAGTGAAGTCACTACTTACTAAGGAACCACCTCTACTTACTTTACTATGTATTACAGAACTAGGCATTTAACCGCCAAACCAATTACTTAATTACCTAAAAAAATATTTCTCTGCTTTACGTTATTAATTGCAGATTTTATCGAACCGATTTGAACGCATTTGTTTCACTTAACCCAAGGATTAAGACTTCAAAAAAGTTTTCCGGGTCGACCGTAAAAATTTCAACGCTTCAACCTTTTCAATCGCCATCAACGATTTGCGTACGCGAATATTTTCACGCCCTGGAATTTGTCTGTCACCCCCACACTCTACTGTTACCTATTGCACAAAGCACCTGACTTCATTCTCTTGAGAATTGTGCACTTGTAACCTCCCATGTGATAGGAAGTCCATGGCTGTGTTCTTAGGAGAGATAGGGATGGCGCAGGCGCTGACACAAAAGGGGCGGAGTCAGTTAGCAACCCCTTAGACTCCAGTTAGTTTGATATATATATCGCGCACCCAGAGCTATTTCTGCTTTGCTACACCCGCAGAGGACGAGGCTTTGCCGCCTCCATTTCAATGTACATTAAGAATTTTCAGTTTATTTCACAATTTCAATGTAGATATTTAAAAACTTGAGTCGAACAGCAGTTTAAATCCGTAAGTGAAGTTGTTGAATATTCACGCTCTTGTAAAACAATATAAAGTTGTCTTTTGGTCTAATTATTTATTTTTTATCAAAAATTAAATTTACCGATTAAAATAAACAAAGTTAAATTATGCTACTAAAAAAAAATCTTTGTTGTAGTTAACTCGTAGCAACACGAATTTATTTTAATTTTGTTTGTGATTATGGTTAAAAAGAAAATATGATGTGTCAGATACAAAAAGATACTACCCAGTGCTATTGTTGATTGAATGTGTAACGTGGCTTATTAAAGCTATAAGACATTCTATAATATAACATAAATTCCATACTTGGAATAACATATGTACTGCTACTACTACTGCAGCATTTATATATTCTAAATTTAACTTGCGACAAATTTTTTTATATATTTTTTTTTACAAAAATAATTTAGTAAACGGAGCAGCATAAAAATATCATACTCAGTATGTATTAAATAACAGCTACTATTTATGTATATGGCCTAGTAATGAAACAGCGAGAATTTTGTGTCGGAAATATTGTGTTTCAAAGTATTCAAAGTAATTCCTAAGGATCATTACACGTGTGCATACAATGAAACCAATTATGGAAACAAGCTTCTTGCTTGGGCTTGACTCTTTTTAGAAGACTTATTTGCTGCTCTTGTCGGGCTCATACACATAAGTACATATGTATATCTAATGTTCATTACCTATGAAGATGATGCTATACACAACTTTTGAAGCACCGTGATGCTTTATTTTGGAGCATTTTTTTTGCTCAAATTTACACGATCCTTCTCTCGAGCGGATATCAAATCCAACCGTTCATGCGATAATTTATTGATGGTCGTCATACTTATGCCTAAAGATGACTTTATCTCACGATAGATTACATGACAATCTTTCAAAATCGGTTAGCTCACAGTATCGATGTTTATTGGATTTGGGCGACATCCTTTTAAATCGTCCTGCAGAGAACAACGAACACGGTTGAATTCATTATTCAAATTTTTTACAGTGCTTAAGGATGGTGCTTGCTTAGCAAAGTGAGAATTTGTTCATCGACACACTCTTGAGAAAATAAGCGACGTTAAAAATGGCTGGAAAACTGATGAACAAGGTGAATTTTTTCTTGAGTGTTTATACTAATTGCTGAATAACTACCACATTTACCGACCGATTTGGACAAATGTATACTTAAAATATTCGTTAAAGAATTACCTAACATATTAAATCTTAAAAAGTATTTAAACGAATTTTTAAAATTTTTAAAAGAGTATATGAATTTCAGCAATTTTTCAAATATCCGAAAAAAGTTTATATTTTTAAATTTTACTGGCTATTTACTACCGATCTTTATGAAATTTGTATTACTTAAGTATTGTATTAAGCTGATCGCATGCAAAAAATCCAAATGATGCTAAATATCAACATATATACTTTATATAACAATATATATGTATACTTATTGCACTGTTTTATTTATAAAAAAATATTTTAAGAATCAGTTGAGTTGAAAATTATAGTTGAAATGCCATTTATTACTTAACGTGTTCCAAATCCAAGATTAGCAAAATGAAAATGGCCCCGAAAAGCCATTACATTACGCGGCAAACAATTTATCGTTCGTTAAAATCTATAAAATCTTTAAACTGCTAAGGTACCGTTCCAACCCTTTATGTGTTAACCTGTTATACATATATTAAGAAGAACAAAAATTGGAAGTAAAAACGGATGCGAATTTAGGCTATAAATGGCTAAAACTTGGTCGTTTATTCATAGAGTTTAACGAATGATTAATTGCTTAACAGGTTCTTAATATATATTTCACAGTCATGTGCTAAATTGAGCACTTAAATTTAAAAAGAAGTCCAGTGGCAGCCTTTTCGCAAATAAATTGCATGTAAACTCAGTGTCATCTCGAAAACCGTCACACATTTTTATTTTATTTTTATTTTAAGAATGAGCCAGCTTTTTTATTAAAGATCTACAGATTTACTGTTTTGGAAAATATATTGCTCAAAAATAACATATTTTTTAAATGAGTGTATATATTTGATGTACAATTTTTAATTCAATTCACAATAACTTTTGAACGAATAATGTAATTTGAATATGCTTCTTAAATTTAATATACAAAAATTATATTTATTATAGAAGCCGACGTCGTATAAAAAACCAAAATGCCTTGGCTTCATAATGGCAAAGTTAATGTCAGCAAAAGGATTATTAAAATATATATTTAAAAGCTACCAATGTTGAGTCTTCACGTGTTGTTATCAGTTTAATAATCCCATTTCATATTCATAAGCAGATACAAACATTCACGTGTGTCATCATTGAAATCAATTTGCCTGAAGTCAAAATGGTCATCACTTAGGGATTAGACCAGTCAGCTAGCCACTTGGGCCTGAGAACTCGTAACTAATCCTGCTCACAGAGGCCACGTCGCACGCAAGGAACAATAAAGGCAACCCTCAATTGGCATCCGCTGTGCGGATTTGAGGCAATCAAATTAAAGTCGCCCCAGGAGTCAACAGTCGACAGCATCAAAGTCAAATTAGTAGCAGTTTGGTGGCTAATTTTGTTATCATTTGATTGCAGTCGAGCGGTTAAACACACGTGTGTATCTTAGGGGTGGCATCCTGTGCCACGTGCTACTTGCCGATAAGCCATAAGACTCAACAAACAGCAGCCACACGACTACGCGTGCCTCTTGTGGCCATAAGCTAAAGCTCATTCTAGAGTTGAATCTGGAATTGCAGCTGCAAAGTTGTCAAAAAATCAATGACAATGTGCTCACCCGATTTCCACGCCCCACGCCTTGCACACCCCCTGCACACAAGCGAAAGTGGGCATCAGAACAAGAATAAATGGAAAAGTGTTTTGAGTGGTGCCCGATTCACACCTACTTGACCCACACACCCATCTTAGGGCTTACCATTCATTCAAGAATTTTCAATTACACTCTGTGGTGAAAAAACCGATTCAGATCCTTGATTCGAATAAAAATAAGTATAAAATGTTTAGCAATGGGCGTGTCATACGCCAGAGGGCAATAGCGTTCATTTTTTGCACCCCTTACCCATTAAAAATGGGTTAAAGAATGTCCTAAAACAGCACAAATGAACGAAACAGAGAGAAAGTAGCGCAAAAACATATTTTTTAATAACTTCATTATTTTTTTTTTTTTCGAAATAAGCGACCGATTTTACATATGATTTGATTCTCAGATATAAAAGGTATAGTGTATTTATAAGATGGCACCGCCCAACATATTTTGAGGTAGAGCCCCTAGTTTTTGCTTTCCATTTTCTGATCGATTTTCTTTTTGCTGATCTTGAATTTGGAACACGTTAACCAATAAATGGCATTTCAACTAGTTTTTGCAAATCAACTGGTTCTTAAGAGAGTTTCTAACACACTGTACCCATTTAAATTGGGTAAAAAACGTAAAATAAATTCCTTACTTGGAATAACATATGTTCTACTACTACTACTGTATCATATATATATTCGAAATTTAATTTGCGACAAATTCTTTTCTTATATTTATATTTATATTTATATTTTTAAACTCTTGCAAAATTGTATTATTATGTTACGAAATGTGTAACGCATAGAAGGAGGCGTCTCCGACCCCATAAAGTATATAAATTCTTGATCAGCACAACGTGTTGAGTCGATGTAGCCATGTCCGTCTGTCTGTCTGTCTCTGTCTGTCTGTCCGTCTGTTTCTATTCAAAGTTTTTGGCTTTATCTTTGAGCTATCTTGATGAAACTCGGCACAGATGAAGCTTGATAATGTATGTAGTTTCTATGTCAAAATCAGCCCAATCGGACCACTACATCACATAGCTATGGAGGAAAAATCAAAGACACTTAATTTTCATTAATATTATTTGTATGAATAACTTTTTTGTTATTGAAGATATCAAAACTTGGCATATCGATGCATATTTACGTTTTGTATAATCTGACTAAGTTTGATCAAAATCGGACCACTAAATCTTGTAGCTCCCATAGAAAAAATCTGTCGAAAAGTTCTTATATGAAAAGCTTTTTTGTTTTCTTTTAAATATCAAAACCAAACTTGGCATATCGATGTAGTATTACGATTTGTACAATCTGACCAAGTTCAAACAAAATCGATCTACTATATCTTATAGCTTCTATAGGAACAATCGGTCGAAAAGTGCTCGTTTGAAAAACTTTGTTTTTAAGATATCAAAAACAAATTTGGCCTTCAAAATTTACTTAGGAGACAATTGCAAGGGTATAAAGCTTGCCGAAGATAGCCGTTTCTTTCTTCTTGTTATGACAATCTGAATAGCATATCTGACAAAACAACCATTTAATGCCCTAGGAGTCTTTATTGCTTTCCATCTAAATTATTTAGAAGTATCAGTCTAATTTTTGCCCAGATTTTGCTTTAATGTCAAATGAAAAATAATACAAAAGGTATGGTTTTTTTTTTGAGATATTATGTTATATATATATATATATATTTTATATCTTTATATAAGGAAAGTTAGAAAAATAAGTATTCTATCTGAAATAGGTAAAAAAAACATTGTCGAAACGCGAAGAGGGATAATTTTAAATAATATTATATGTTTTATTAACAGGAACTACATCGGCCTTAATATCTCATATAACAGCTATATGATATAATGCTTCTTGTATCAATTTTCATCACAATACCTCAAAAACTCAGAGACCAGTTTGCATAGAAACAGACATTCAAACGGACGGACAGGCGGACATAGCTGTCGACTCAGCTCGTTGTGCTAATCAAGAATATATATACTTTATGGAATCAGAGACGTCTTTCTAAGCGTTACACTTTTCGTGACAGAATTATAGTACTATTTTGCAAGGGTGCAGACAATTTTCATAAATTAAATAGAAGTTTTAACAGAGAAAAAATGTTTTAAATTATTTTTGTCATTAGGAATCCAAAGGCATCATGGTTTAAGCGCTACTGAAAATGAATTGCAAATAATTTTATTTAAATAACATGTTATATTTTCTCTTAATTGTCCAACATTTGAAAAAATCTCGTTTAGTTATTATTTGAAAACTACAGAAATTTTACTTAAGTAAAATAGAAATCTGCAAAAAAAAAGTTTTTAATTATGTATCAGACCTCAAAGATTAACAAAAGAATCACCGCAACGAGCAACAGGATAGCAGGAAATTCGTTATTCCGGAACCTCCATAGTATATATGTACCTATCAATTTAGGTCTCTCCAGCTTTTATAGTCTGAGATCGACGTGCGCATATTGTATCTTACAATAGGATTCTTGCAGACGGACAGGACTTGATCTACCCAGCTTTTGGTACCACTGTGGATTTCTTATATTTTGTTTAGTCTCAAAAAATTTCTTAAGCCTGTTACAAACAATTGCACTGTTTCACTATATCCCTTTAATCAATTTTTTATGGATACAGGTTGTAAAAACGACATATTCAGTGCAACGTTAAAAAAAATAAATTCACGTTTAAAGTAGCAACCGTTGAAATAAAAGTCATTAACTACATTTGGTCAATGTACATCAAGTTACTAAAAAAAACTTGAAATTTATTATATGTATAAAAAATCTGAAAACTTTGCTTAAAAACTGTAACACATCGGCCGGCAATGTCGCTGTTCAGGGAGCGACTTTGATGGTGAAGTACATTTATGCAAATGATCGATATAATCTGATATTGGTGTCGGAGAATGTGAATGTTATCTATGACTATCTGTACCAGCTGGAGCAGAAGCAGCCAATTTTTAAGGATCATTTGCCAAGGCAATTGATATCAATCTGTCCCGTTTATTGCCCATACACTTCTTGCGACGCTTTTTAAAGGCAGCGGGAGCTAAGGAGGAGCATCATTCCATGTCGAAATACTTTTTGGAATTGAGCACCTTGGACTACGAACTGGCCAGTTACAAGCTCTCCAAGATTGCGCCTGCCTCGCTGTTTCTCTTGCTCCATTTGCTTAATGACAACGGGCTTCAATGATGAGCACTGGACTCCGACATTGGTGCATTATTTGCACTATATTCAGACACATTAGCGTCCCATCACACGCTTAGGATGCCCAGAATGCACCATCTGACCAATTAAAAGCCGTTTATAACATATTAGCACAACATATTCCAGAAGATTGATATGTGGCCTAAATGGAGTGGCTTCCTTCTGGATTCAATGGTCGGTTAATAGTTAATTTTTATATTTATATTGTATTATTTATAATTTGTTTTCGCGTTTTATGTTTTTAATTTGTATGTACATAACATACAGTCGACTGCATTTATATTTTAACAAAGAAATTGAAAAAATTATGAATAAATGTTGTAAAGATATAATTATTTATTAAATATACGAATAATAAAAAATATTAAGTAAGTATGTTAATAACAATAACTGAAATAATATTTCAGAAATGTAATGTGACATAAGTATTTTGACATATGTATTATTGAATATTGAAAAACTTAAAATTTTTAAAATTAAATTCCTATATCGATAAGTTAAGATTGGTTCTAATATCTTGAAAATCAAAAAAGTTTTCCAAAGAAGAACTTTTATTCACCTAACTGCGGCTATATGGTAAGGAATCCTATTTTTGTCAAACTTGGTCAGATTTTATAAATCAATTTTCATACAACTACAGAGCAGAATGATTGTTTTATTCTACGGCCAGGGAGCTTTCTAACTACACATATATTAATATTAGTGAAGAATATACGGAGACGTTTAAGCCGCACTGATTACGGCACCTACCAAAAAATATATTGAGAAGCCCCCATCCTTGTGGAATCATGTTCTGCGGAGTGACAAAATTTCTATTAATTACCACACTGCACTAAAAAAAAGCTAATGTAAGAATACCAAATACAACACATAAAAAGAAGGCGTACCCGTTTGTGAAAAAGTATGCATAGGGGTGGATCGGTAATATTTTGGGGATGTGTTGACGTAGAAAACTTGATTTCTATCAAAGTTATAATGAACAGAAATAAACATTAACATGTTGTGAATGATTACGCTTTCCCTACTAGAGACAATTTCATCGGAGCGAAATTTTATACCAGCATTACTTACACATTTTTTAAATGAATGAGGGGATAAGTATGCACAGTAAAATTATTGAAAATACCAAATTTGGGGTACCAAATTTATAGACTCTGAGATCTATGCGCTCATACAGACAGACATACAAGGCTCGACTCGACTATTGATTCTTATCAAGAATATATACATATGTATATACTTTATATCAGTGATGGGCATTTTGTATTTTGTTATTTTGAGCTCGCTCGCGATCGACGGTTCACTTGGTGTAACTTTTTCTTAGGCAGCAGACATACTATGATTTATGACAGAAGTTTACGTTGGTCGATGTGCTCATCGAACCCGGGCGCACACATTATGCATTTTGTTGTGACAGAAAATTGGTCGTGTGTGGTAGGAAAATGTATTTTTTTTTTGTGTGCTCGCTCGCGATCGACGTCTTGTGTGCGACAGTATGGCGCCAGTTTTAAAAAGTAATGGTGTGAGTAACGTGAGTTCGGTGAGCTACTACGTGCCCATCTCTGCTTTATATGATCGGAGGCTACCTTTGCCAGTTACATATATTTCCATAGTATTGTGACCTCGTTTTTCCCAATTTAAATAACTAGAGGGCTTAAAAAGTGCCTCGAAAACGTTTTTTGGCTATAACTTCAGATTTGACATCGAAATTTCAAGTAAGCAAAAATACACCCTGTGGTTTTACGGGCGGGCCCGGACCTAACGATATGCCTAGGCATTTAGGACGGGTACCCAACCGCAACCTAGCTTTTTTCTATGTATTCTTCCTATGCCGTTTTACATGCAGATGTCATTGCGCGGACATTGATGCCCGCTATGCAACCGTACGAAGTAGATCGCGGACCTGGCGTTCCGCAACCGCACCAGCTAGGCCGCGGACTAGGCGTTTTCGCAACCGCACCAGCTAGGTTGCGGACTAGGCGTTTTCGCAACCGCACCAGCTAGGTCGCGGACTAACTGTTTGCCACATAGGGCGGGCATAATTAAAAATAAATAAAATGAAAGTTATTATATTTATTTTTTTTTATTTTACTCATTAAGCTTTAGCAGATCGTCTTTGTTGGTCACAGGGAACATTTTTTTGAGGGTTTGATGGTTTTTGCCCCTCTCCAGCACCTGCCCAATCATTAGCTTCAGCTCGGCCACTTCCACGAGCACACCCTCCAACATACGCGCGTTTTCCCGCTTTATTTCCCCAACCTGTTGGGTGATTTCATCCTTCATTGCGTCTAAAAGTAGAAATAAAGATAATTAATTATATTAATTGCCAAAAGAGATACAATTTAAAAAACAAACCTTTTAAACCAGCAAGGCGCTCCTCCCATTGCTCGCACTTTGAGCAATTCTCCTTGTCTGTAAATAATATACTCTTTAGTAATATATATACGTAAAAGTGATTATTAACACTTACCCTTCACACATGTGCTCCATTTTTTAAATTTACTTTTACTTGGGCCGTTCGAAGACATGTCTTATGAGATGCGGCAGCAAATGCTGGACGGCAGAACACTGGCGGCAGAAGTTGTCGCGGCAAAACGTTGTGGCGACAGAAAGTCTTCTTGACTGGGCAAGTGGCGGCAGCGCTGCAATTTGAACATGTAGAAAAATATATAATATTTAGTTAATAATGTTAACTAACTATATATTTATTTATTAACACTTAAATAAATTTAATGGTCGGCAGCAAATGTTGGACGAATTGGCGGCAAAACACTGTGGCGACAGAAAGTCGTCTCGACTGGGCAAGTGGCGGCATATATGTACATATATGTTCATATGTATGTGCGCACCATGAACCAAATTGCAAACAAATAGAAAAATATGAAATAGTTGGTTAATAAGTTTCAACTATATAAAATATTTGCAATTAATACATTTAATAATACTTACATGGCACTATAAAACACTTTAAACTTTAGCACTTTGTGCGCGCGCGAGAAACAGTTGCTAAGACGATTGCAAGTCAATGACGATAAGTCTTGCCGATTGCTTATCGCTTGCATATCGATTGCTAAAATTACGTGTTCTCAATACTTTACCGATAACAGTGATCGAAGTTTGCAATGCACTTCTCTGCAACCGCTCGGTTGGGCCCGTGACCTAGCTTTTTCGGACGGGCCACAGCTCGAAAACCACAGGGTATATACATAGTATGTATGTATTGTCCACTTTGTATTACATTGTAATTAATCCTCAATCATCCTCATTATGCTATTAACAAATTAACAATTAATGTGATCTCAAACAGCTACTTGACAACTGCTAGGGTTTTAGGAGTTTTCAACTATTTTACTTTCATAAATTTTATTTAAATTTACCATATGTATACGCTTGCTTGTTTACTCAAAAATTTATTTTTTTCTTATTTCGTAACTATCATTAATTGGAATTACTAAATCTTGACTTGCAACATAAGCGCAAACATTAAAATGTGTTTCATGTGCGCTTATCGTTTCCCTATCGATAAAAAAAGTCATCACAGTAGCTAAGCGATAATATTGCACGACCCAAAACGAATCTAACGATAGCACGTGCAAATTTTGCACAATACAAAATTCGAGGTAAAGTAAGCAAATGTTATTCTAAAAAATTAAGTGAAACTTTTTTATAAAACTAAGCACAGCACATCAATTTTAAAACATAACAGAATAGTTATTAAATAACTTCATATATAAGTCAGATTTTTCTTCATTCTAATTTTGGCAATTACTTTTTTTTGTAAGCTGGTTCTTAAAAATAATAATAATAAAAAAAAAACTTTTTAATCCAAATTGCTTTTGCATATTGAAAGGGAGCATGCACATGAAATGATCATGTGAATATGAAAATGGAGCAAAACTGATTATCTGTTTAATATTTTGTCAATTAAAACGATACTGGATTTGAAAATAAACTCTACTATCTGAAATCTAAAATTAGTATATCATGTTTTGTTTTACAGTTTAACTAGACAATGTTGAACTTTATTAATAATAAAATATTAAATATTAATGTATATGAAGATATTACGATTTTCTTTATTTTCATGCTTAGATTATTACAATTATATTCTGAAACTGACACGTATTTTTTGGGTACTGGTCCCGAAGATCTTTTGCTGAGGCAGTACTCGCTATCGACGTTACACATACAGATACATGTATATACAGATCCGTAAACTGTATACAAATATAAAATATACAGAAAAATCATTTAAAATCTTTGTGGCTTACAAGATATTTTTAATCAATTTTTATTTTTGATTTTTAAAATAAGAACTACAAAATAACTTTATTTTTTGATTTTGTAAATAAAAATAACGAGCTACCAATATCCGACTTCCACTCAACCGCGTTTTGTCGTCGATCGCAAGCAAACGTGATAAAACTTGACAAGTGTTTCTACTAGAGTTGATACGTTTGCCATCAGCTAAGCGTTTGTTTGAATTTAACCGAATTACAATTTCTAGAACTGGCACATTTTTTGGGAAAGCTGAGTAAATCTGGGTTTCCATTGATGCAGGCGTTTGAAGCGTTTGCCAATAACCTCGAAATTCGCCTGACGCACGTTCAAGACCTTTGCTATTTTCATAGGCCGTTAGGTATGGAAAAAAATCGAGTTTAAAATAAGCGCGGGTTATGCAAACTCGGTTTGGGCAGAATTTCATAGCGTTCATTGCGTTGGTGTTAAGCTACTGTTAATTAAATTTTGCGCCTGCTTACTCAGCTATATCCGATTTCCACACAAACGCGTTATGTCAACGATAACCGGCAAACGCGATAGGTCGTGAATGATGTTTCTTCTGCACTGAACACGTTCACAATCAGCTGATCGTTTGTTTCCAAGCAGCAAAACAAAGAAAATAATTAAGATTCTATAAATTTAGACAAATTACAACTAGAACTTTTTGCAACTGGTTGCCACATTGAGCACCGCCCAAACACAGTTAATTAGAATCAATATAGAGGGGGGTAATCAACGGCTCGTTTTGTTTTCGTTGACCACCATTAGAAATATAATAACATAATTAAATGAATTAAGTTAATAACTCTGTTTTTTAACATAATTTTCGAATTCAATATTGTGGCTTTTATAATTAGTAAATCTATTTATCCAAAGAGTTATAAAAAAGTCTAAATTCGAGTTTTTAGCAAATATTGCACAAAAGGTAGCCTTTTTTTAAAATGGGCATATTTTTAGGCCATATTTTTATTTCAATCCTTAATAACTTCCAAAAAAAATAATCTAATTAAAAAATATAATATATGGTAGGATAGCCCATTTTATTACCTTTTCAAAAAGATAAGCTTCTTTAATATCATTAAACTATGTTCGGAGTTATTTTTACTCTACAAAAGCTACCTTTTTGAAAAGTCGAAAATATGGCTTTTATCGAATATCTAGAGAGCGGTCCCTGCAACCCATTTTTTAAATTTTATTTTCGAAATCAGCGACCCATTTCACATATGATTCGACTCAAAAACAGTTCGAGATACAAGAATTTTTCACAAATTGTTACATAGTGTTCTTAACTCTTTTGTGAACTCCATGCAATATTTTCTAATTTCAATCTTATGTGATTAACTTTTTTTTTTAAAGCGTAGCCAAAATACAAATTTTGCACTGCTGCGATTCCTAAATCGTCTTCTAAAATATCGTTTTCATAATCTGGTGGTATTGTTGTGGATTTTAGTGTATTTATAGCAACCGAAAGTAATTGAGTTGGGTTTCCATTCCAACTTTGAAAATTTTTGTTCAGGTTTTGCATGTCCTTTAATATGGGCCTTAAAAACACAAAATAATGATAATTTATCTTATTTTTAAATAGTCCGTTGAGAATATGTACATATGAGCCTTGTGACACTTTTTCGAAGTAGCTGCTAATTCGATATGAAGCTTCAACTTTGTCCACTTATCCACTATACGGGAAACTGCTCTCTCTATCGACAACCATCTTGTGTCACGTACTTTTTAGCTTGAACTCCTCATTTTGCAGCCAGGCATCTCGAAAATGTTGTTTATAAACTTTTGGCACAGCAAAAGAGTGAGCGAAAACTTTTATGTTGTTTATATAATTCAACCACTGAGTTAAATACCAGTGCCGATATCGTTGTGAACTATTATTAATCGTAATTTGTGAAAACATTTGTAAAACCTACAAAAAAGGCAAAAATGCTTAAGAAAAATACAAAATTGCTAGTTTTGTAATAAAAGTGCAATAATTGTACAAGAAAAATAAAAAGTTTCTACATTTGTAGCAATTAAAAAAATAAAGTGGCAAATTATTTTAAAAGTTGCCAGATCTAGCAACTAAATTGTTGAAGTGGCAGCACTGGTAGAAACACCAGTCAAGAGCTATCGCGTGATATCGATAACAAAACGCGTTTGAATGGAAAACGGGTACCGCGATAACATGACCACTATAACATGACCATTTTGAGTCTAACATTCGATAGTTTATGGTAACATCGATTGTCCAATCACACATTTTGTAGTAAATTTTAGTTTGACGGACGTGTTAATTCGCGGTAATTTACGCGTTACGAATTTTGTCGTGTTAAATTCTTAGTGTATTGTTATTGTGTACCAAACCAGGTAAGTACTTGCCGTCATCAGCATACTCTTTAGAATATGACTTTGAGTTGCACGTTTAATTAAAAGTGGTTAAGACGCTAGCGTCAATCGCACACTCTCAATATGTGTATGTAAATACATATGTATATACATACATATAAGTGCACACATACAGCAAGCACGCATAATTTTGCGAGGCGCCGCTTATAAAAGTTGAACAAGCCACAAATAAGCTTACAAATAATTCGCCAAATACTACAATCTTGCAGCTACACAGTTTAGAATCCACTTTGTCATCCATTTTGCTTAAAAATAAATTGCCGGTGAGCCGGCACATAAACACGTACAAAGAAACATACATATGTATGTATGCATTTACATACATAGATGCGTACATGTGCATGGGTCAAACTTCATGCAAAACTGCAACAAAAATTCTTGTTCTACGGATAACCTTGACGTCTTGAAGCAGTTGTACTTTCTTGCCGTTTTGTAAAAGCTGTAAGTTAAATTATATACATATATATGTACGTACAAATATTCAAGCATTCTCATCTGCTTGTGTACATGTGCATATTGTATAGACATGAATGTGTGGTTGTGCGAACGATAATACCAAACAAAAACAAACGATTCGCGACTAAAAAGTGCTATCGAAAGAAAATATTTACTTCAAAGTTTACACGGTGTGTGGTGTCACTTATTTATATTTACATTTATTACAAGAAATTATTGTCAACATTCTCTGAATATAAAGGTGTCCAATGCGACCATTATATTTTATTTTGATTGCCATTTTGTTTGTGCCATTTCGCACACATGCATAAGACATTAGTACACATGCACATCCACAAAGTCTAAGAAGCTGTGCAACTTCGTAAAATTTGTCGATTCGGTAGGAAGGTAATATATACATACATACGTACGTACGTATACATATGTATTTGCAGAAAATTAATAACTATGAAATACGTTAAATTTGAACTTAGTTATTTTGGCATTTGTACATTTGTGCATCAGATATCCGCAATGGTTTTTTCAATTGAGATAGGTCGCGTTATTTAAAATTTGACCACTCGATTTAGTGCGACCATGAGAAGCCGCGTCGGGCATTTAAACATTGTAATATTCCACACAGAGCCCCGCAACTACAAGTGCACCTGGTGTCTAAGATTGTTTTTGACACCCAGGTGTTTTGTGGCCCTGCAAATAGGGTTCGAACGATTGATTCTGAATATTGCGTCGTGTGTTTTTACGCACAAGCGTAGATCGGGGTGCGAGTGATTTTTTGTATGTGTACATCATCTGTTGAGGCCGATCACAAATTCTGACGCAAAAAGAATGAGTGGAAAAGAAAGCGCAAAACTCGGCACAAGAAACCTATTTGGGTGGCAAGGGTGTTGTGGTTATTTCTTGTGCGTTCTTTCTGTACCGTTGTTTTTTTTGCTGTAACCATAATTTGCTTTATATGTACATGCATTCATACAAATATACACATAAAAAAAAAGTATTGTATTTAGAGGAACAGTTTATTCAGTCTATTCTGTTTTCATTTTCGTTTGATTTTAATCTAAGACTGGTATCTTTGTATAAGTAAATCAGTGACAAACAAAGCAGTCAATCAGTGCAAAAGTACTCGGGTGTCTTCAAGGCAGCATCGCGATTTTAATTCAAGCTGTTTTTATAATAACGGCGGGCTTGTTAAAAAAAACAACGTCAATTTTACTGTTCGTTGGTGTTAGTGTTTCTTCTTGCGCTTTTGACTTTTTGACGTTCGCAGGAAAACGATGATCCGTCTCCATGGCTCTGCTGGTTTTTAATTGTGCAATTCGAAAATCTAAATACGGGCATTTCCAGAATTACGTTAAGCGACATTCGTACGCCTGAATGTAAAAAAAGCTAGAAAAAAAGTCAAATTTTTGAAAAGTTTTTTTTTTATATCGGAGTAGCAATTTAGCTGGACTATATTAAGTAAAACAGATGAAAACATTTGACCTTTCCGATTAAAAGATATAAGCAATAAACAGCCGTGACGTTACGTGACAAGAATAGAAGTCGGAAAACTCTGCGAAGTGCGCAATCCTTTATTCATAAAACTTTTTTTTAGTATGATTTAATTTTAATTTTGCAGGCTATTTCATTTAAAAACCTTTTCCTGTTTTTTTTTTTATAAACCTTAGTTTTACGTGACAAGGCGTTACGTGACAAATATCCTTGGTACATTTTGAAGTAAAGATTGCCCTTAAAAATTTTTTTAGCGCAAATTAAATATTTATTTCAGCTTCAATATTAACATAAATTAAAAGGTAACTTAAGTAGTCCAGAGAAAACATTTTTTTTACGTAATATTCGTGTAAATTGATGGCTAGGTGAATTTGAGAGAAAAGTGTATACCGTGACGTTACGTGACACATTTTTAAAATTTTTAAAAAATTAAATATTTTTTTTGTGACCCAATAGTTTATTATATTTACTTTGTATTACTAAACTTTGTTTAGATCTGAAATTTTACGCTCTTGCGATCATCAGTGCAGATGTAACGATACGAAATGCTGTTTTTCATGACGTTACGTGACATTAGAATATCGGTAAAAGCAAATCTAATTTACACCGTTAATTAATGTTTGCTTGTTCTCTTTGCATTTTTATAAATGTTGCTTTAACAAAACTTTCTGCATCATTACACTAAGAAAAGTTAATTTTAAGGAGAATATGCTCTTAGAAATGCACAAAGTTGACTAAAACATGATTTTCAACTTTGAAGCACGTTTACTCGCTAATGCAACTAAAAAAAAACTATGAATTCTTTAATTTATTAACAATCAGCTGAAAATTATGCGTGTATGAAAAACTTTTTTGTTTTTAACGATAGCAAAACCAATTCACCAGTTCCAAGTTTGATTATTCTATTAATAATCTGATTAAATTTGATCAAAATGGAACGACTATATTAAGGGGTGTACCGATAATAAACTGTGCACTTTATTTGTAACTTATAACTTCAAAAGTTGAATTCCTATCAGTGTGATTTTTTTTCTTTTAAAGAACATTTTTTTTTATTTTAGTCGTTTCTTAATTGCTTAAAGGAATAATAATTTAAAAATATTTTGGAGAATTTATTTGCGAGTCCATTTGCTTCATTGCTCACTATTTTTCTTGGCTATTTAATAATTTTGCCCTACACATTCAGATCAGATCGTTAATTCACTTGCTGTTTTTTTATACCCTTGCAAAAGGTTATTATAATTTTGTCTAGAAATGTGTAATGCATAGAAGGAGACGTCTCCGACCCCATAAAGTATATATATTCTTAATCAGGACGACGAGCTGAGTCGATATAGCCATGTCCGTCTGCTTCTATGTAAACATTTTCCCTCTTTTCCCTCGAGTGTCATGACCACAGGTTAAATGTTTGTTCACACCTATTTGCCTGTCTCGTATAAAAGAGTTTCCAAATTTAAAAATAATGTTCTACTATTTATACGCATTGTATTTTTAAAATTTTTGTAAGAAATTCAACTCTTGGTGCAACAATTGCACAGAATATGTTTGCGTACTTGGTCCTCGCTACGCGCAATTGCAAAAAGGATAGATTGAATAGAGGAGAAAAAGAAACAAAAGAAAAATCACAAAAGATGGTGTTCACACATGCATTTTGCAATAAACCAAGGGACTAACATAAGACTGGCGAAAATAATGCTCTTTATGGCGATAATGCGTGTGCGTAAATAAGAAATGAAACAGCACTAAACCGACACAATCAGAATCAACTGCGGCTCTTGCAGCACGAGGCAGTGTTGCAAGTGCGTAGTTGCTTCATATGTGCTGTTCAAATGATTGCGTTATTTTGTTACTTTTGCGATGTTTGCAAGCGTTTGATTTTCATTGTTTAAATAAAATATGATTGGGAAATTCGGACGGGCATTGGCCTTAGTGTAAAAGTTATTAGATTTTTTCCTTAATTCGAAATTACATTGCTAGATCAATTTTAGCACAAATTACGAGTATTGTTTGCTTTGACTGAAATCTTCTATGGATATATTTTATTTAATCACTTTTAAGTATAATTTATATTAATTAACATCAAATGTTTTTTATTTTTGCAGGCGCATAATGAGTTCGCAAGACGACACTTCCGAGATAGACAATAGCCCCAAGTGGCAGTCCAAAAAACGTTTTGAGAAATCCTCGAGCGAAAGCACTTCTAGCGAAGATTTTGCCACTGGCATTAATAAAAATAACAATTTTCGATCTAAAAGTCACAGGGAGTTGTCAACTAGCAGCATGGACGTACGTGACAATCATAACAACGGTGAAAGTGAATCAGACGATTCCCAGTTGGAGGAGCAGCCCTCGGCTGAACTGCAAAATGGTGAGTCAATTGCAATATTTTCCATACAGACCATCGCTTAATCATTTATGTTATATTAGGCGTTGCTTCTGGCAGCCGCAGCAAGGCCAAGAAACGTAAACACAATCTGCCAAAGAGTCGACGTGAGTCCAAGGAGAATGCAGTGATGGGCTGGAGTGGAAAATTTCCAAATCTCTCATCCACTCATAGCTTGGAAAGTAATTCCGATTTGGATCAGCAGGTAAAACCGTTGGCAACGATGCAAGCATGCTACTGGACTGGGCATTAGCAGCGCCGTTGCTGCTGTTGTTGCTGCTGCCGCTGTAGTTGCAGCTGCAACTGCAGCTGCTTTTGCTTCTGCTCTTGTCCTGTTCTTTCCTTGTGATGTCAATTATTTTGTATTCGTCTTGTATTCTATGTTTGCTTGTATGTATGTATATTGTATATTGTATGCAGCAACTGCCCGCTGATCTAAGGGCGATCTCTGCCAGTGGCCTGAGCATCTTCCCCAGGGAGGAGCAGCAGCAGCAGCCCCAGGCATCAACGCCGCTGCCGCCGCTGCTTTCATCGTCGTGTTCTTCTTCTTCCTCGCCTGTTTCACAGTTTCAAACAACCGCTACAACGATAACAACAACTACTTCAACTTTAACAACAATTTCAACTTCAACTACTACAATAAACCCAAATTTGACTTCTACAAGTCCTAAGTCTATGCAGACAACCAACAACAACATCAACATCAACGACCAAAACAAGAGCGACAACAACAATGCAACAACCTTACTGCCAAGTGCATCAGATTGTTGCCTCCCTTCAGAACCATCATCAGAACCAGAATCAGAACCACGTACTGATTTAGCCAACCAGGTGGAATTTTAGGCTTAGTTTTGGGCCGCAGCTGGCATATGACTCAACTAATCCAACAATTCCCCCTCCCCTCCATCTGTCTCCCTCTTTCTATTCACGCAGAAACGGAAGCGTCGCAAAATAAAGCCGTCAACTGAAGCAGTCACCGCACCAACAGGCACCACACCAACAGGCACCGCACCAACAGGCACCATAGCAGCAGGCGACACTGCTGAGGACTCGTTCCTTGCATCTTCTAGTGGCGTATCACAGAAAAGGGGCTTACGCAAGCGTGACACCTCCAATTCCAAATCACCGGAGCAGGACAATGAAAAGAATCTGCGTAATCGCTCGAAATCCATGTACGCACCAAATCAGGAGATAGTGCCACGCATATCTCGCGCACGCAGCACTTGCATCGAAGCCGAACTCAATCAGACTGAGCCAGTGACCCAAAATATACCACCAACATCCAGTTCCGTGCAGGAAAAGAGCCCTGCGCGTCGTCGCTCGGTTGCCGCATTCAAGTTGGCGCCTACCGACAAATTCTATTTCCTGCCTTTCGAGTACGGTTGGAAGCGCGAGCTAGTGATGCGCAGCAATTCATCTCTATCGCGTCAACGTGGCGACGTTATTTTCATATCGCCAGCTGGGAAAAAGCTACGATCTCGTGAAGACATCATCCCACTTCTACATGGTGCACTAACTATTGAACATTTCTGCTTCCAACGCAAGTTGCAGGAGGCTGGTGAGCAGTACGAAACTATGCGCCAAGCTCAGCCAGCCCCTATGCGTCGCAAATCGATGGCTCCTGCAAAGCTGCAGCCGCCGAACAATACGAATATCCAACAACAAGCAGCAACTGTGTCCGCCAAACGAGTGCCCAAGCCCAAGGTGCCCAAAGGAGCCAGTCCGCCGACAGAGGGCTGGACCTCCACCATGGCAGTCAAAGGCAATGCACGCGTTTTGGCAGCCAGCAATGGCACCTTAAACATCGGTGCGGGATCAAGTGCCGGCAACAGTGCACGCAAGCGCAGGTAGGCAGCCCAATTCTATTAGAATCTAGGTTTAATAACAGACTCCTAACCACACGTCTACAACAGCAACCAGACAAAGACACCAATGGCAGCAAAAAGCCAGCAGCCTCCACAAATTAAAAACGACAGGATGATCTGTGTCTATTGCCTGGGCGATATTGAAGAAGGACAAGCCTATCCAGTTGGCTCTGACAATGTTCCTAAGTACATTTGTTTGGTGAGTTAAACATGTCATCAGATATCTTTTAAACAATAGATATCACTGATATGAACCCTTTCTCCATGTAGAACTGCGTTCAGCCTGGCAAAGCAGGAGCCAACTTGAAGCAGCAAGGTGTACTTCAAACAGTACATGTCAATGGCCTTAAAAAGTTGAATAAGGAACAGATTGATGAGAATGCCAATGCAGATAACGTTGAAAAATCGGCAACAGATGTGCAAAACGGCGCTGGCAATGGCGGCTTGCTAGAAATTGGAGGCGAGATTGAACTGCCCGGGGCACTACCACCAGACCAGCTGCTTAGCGATGAGCCTTTGGCGAGTCGTGTTGGTAAAAAGATTACGCCAAAGCCACAGGAAATTGTCGTCATTAACGGTCGGAAAGCTATAGCTGTTGCAGGCGAACCTCCGCGTTCTCGTTTTCAAGTGTGAGTCCGAAATGAAGGCGAACAGAACTCGTGCAACAATTCATCATGATGTCCCTGCTCAGTTCGGTTCTTTCCCAGTGTAATATCGAATTTAATTGATCAATGAATTGCCAAACGTGAAAAGGACATCGACAAGTTGAGCTTAACATTATTGATTTATCCAAAATTAAAGTTATTCATTTTTTTACTATTATTAAAACTAATATGAACTAGGGAAAGAACATAGCTGTAAATCAAAATGTTATTAAATTTAGGCAGAGTTAGCGCTCATCACGGGGATTGCGTTCTTAGAAAATCACGTGTTAAGCGAAATGCTGTTAAACAGACATGAGTTATGTTCTTAGATTTCTAGAATGGCAAAAAAAAGAAATTTTTTAATCTAATTTAATTTAAATTATTAATTTCACATATTTTGAGCTTGCTCTCGCTTTACAAAAAAATCGCTGATTTTAGATTGCTTACTGGCTTTTGGTTTTAGAGGTGCTTTGGTCTTTTATTCTGCTACAATTTGTATAATTTATTAGTAACATTTTATTTAATTAAGTTGTACAACCTTTTTAATTCCCGAAAACATTATTCTCGCATCTGACAGTGTCAAAAGTGGGATTCACCTTTTTCTACATATCATGAGTAATGTATATACATACACAAAATAATCCCGCATCAATCGACAAAAACATATTTTGCAATCGTGTAAGAACGTGGTTTTCAACTTGAAAAAAGTGGAAGGGAACAAATTTATAAGTTCGTGCTAAAGAGGGTTAGGTGTAGAGTTTATTAAATAAATTATATAGTTTAATACGATCCAAATATATCGTAAGTTAGATGAGAAGATTAAGTATCTGATTAGAAAATCAAAATTAAACTGAAAATAATAAGATTATATAAATTATAGAATCATAATAATTTATATAATCTTGTTATTATTTTCAGTTTAATTTTGATTTTCTGGAATCATAATAATTTATATAATCTTGTTATTATTCTCAGTTTAATTTTGATTTTCTGATCAGATACTTAATCTCCTCATGTCATTTGATTTTTATCAGATCGACGAGCTAAATCAATATAATATAAATTTAAATAATCTTATTAAATTTGATCAATATCGTATGACTGTATCAAATAGCTGTGTTAGGAACGATCGGTCGAATATTGGTATTTTTTTTTTAAATGATCATTCAGTGCTGTGTACATAGCATCGACATGCCAAAGCTGGCCGTTTCTTTCTTGTTATGATTATTTTTCATATTAATAGTTATAAATGTGAATCTGAAACTGAATGCACACTTTGTATTAAATCTTAACGAAGTAAAATATGAAAGTTACAGATTAACTTGATACATATACAAAAATCTATAGTGAACCATCCATATTGCGTCTATTATTATTAAATAAACGCTCATTTTATATTTTTGTTTGCTTTTCCTCCAGCATACCCCGTGAATCGGACTTGGATCTTAAGCGGAAGCGCCGTCCCACTGCAAAGGAAAAGCGTCAAGTTTTCATTGATTGCATGTCAGCTGGAACTTTGAGCTGCCAGGTAATGCAGGCTGTTATGAAGACAATGGATCTTCACGTAAGTGTTTTCATTATGAAATCTGAGCTTAGTAATTGATGAGAATGTCGATGGCATTGCAGGATCGTGTGAACATGTCCAAAACTTGCAAAACCTGGGCAATGATCGGACGCGATCGCACTGTTTGGCGCACTGTGAAGCTGCGCGGCACACACATAAGCCATTGGTTGAACTGTTTGCGTGATATGGCGCGATATCGCACACGCGAACTTGATATGATGGGCGTTATAATGAACAACCCCAAAATGCGCATGATTGGCGAGATTCGCATGCTGCATTCGTTGCGCATATTACGCACTGATCCCAGCGAGGCGGAGTTCCTCGAGTTGGTTATAAAGCGTTTACCGCGTTTGCTGGAGCTGCGTGCCACATGCACCAGTCGCTTACTCAACCTGTCAAATATTGAGAAGATGAAAGACCTGCAGGTACTGCGCATTCGCATGACTGCCCCGAAGGCTGGATTGGTTTCATTGCAGCCGTTGCAAAATCTTGAAAAATTGCGGGAGTTGAGCTTGTGCGGCATTACCAATATGGCCCAATTGGAATTGTTGCATCTAAGCAAATTGCGCAATCTGGAAACGCTTGTCCTGGGCTACAGCCGCGGCGTGAATGTTGATTCATTTGGAGAAGAAGCATTGCCATATTTTCATCGTCTACGCCATCTGCGCCTGGAAAATAATCACGGCAATAACAAATGTAGTATCACACACATTATGAAAGCCATCGCCACCTGCGGCTCTGTAAAACGTCTCGAGCTTATCAATGTCAACGTGGACTCTGAGTTTAGTAATCAATTGGCCGAATGTCAATCGATCCAAGAGCTGCTGCTGATCCCAAGTTTCCATATGAATGTCGCCAATGTGATGAATCATGTCATGCAGGCCATCCACGAAAACGGCGAACAGCTCAAAGTATTTCGCCTGGGCCTGACCAACGAGCTGATAAGCACGACCCGTGTATTTGACAAGTCTTTAGATAGGGACTCCATACCGATATATCTGCCCATTCCTGGCGTGCCAGCTAATGACATATTGAACAAATCCCACAATGGCATCGGTTATATGCCGGTCGATCGTTTGGAATCAATACTACACCATATGATGCCTCAAGCCTGGCTAACAGTCGCCAAGGTATCGCAAAGCGAAACCACTAATCTTAAATTCCTGACAGCCATGCCGACCGAAGGAGGCGGTGGCCCTTTGCAAATTTAATATTTTTCAACCGCTCACTTATGTTTAGTATTCATAGCAAGTAAGTCTCGCGCAAATAATCAGGGCAGTATTGTGTTAAAACCAATCATCTGTCGCCCAGCTATTCTTTGAGAGAATATAGACTGAGTCTCAATAACACCATCACAAGCTACACAACGCCTTGTAGCGCAATCACTAAGTATTGAAAGTTACTTTTCTTTGTTTTGAAAATCATTTTTCATATGTACGTGAATAAACGCATATACTGTATACATTATATTTTAAGCAAAACAACGCCTTGTAGCGAGATCACTAAGTATTGAAAGTTTCTTTTTTTTTGTTTTAAAAATAAATCATTTTTCATATGTACGTGAATAAACGCATATACTGTATACATTATATTTTAAGCTAAACAACGCCTTGTAGCGAAATCACTAAGTATAGAAAGTTTCTTTTTTTTGTTTTAAAAATAAATAATTTTTCATATGTACGTGAATAAACGCATATACTGTATACAATATATATTTGTATATAAATATATATTGTTTAAAATGGAGAAAAAAATTTGTATTTGAAAATGTAATATATTTAACATATATAAATAGTATGTATAAGTCTTGTTTTTGTAAAAAATGAAACGTTTATTTTATATATTATATATAAATAAATCTAAATACTCTAGAACATATTATTTTTGGGGTTGTATAATTTATGTTTACAAAATGTGCATACATTGTAATCTTAAAAATTAAAGATTTTTTATATGTGTTAACACGTTGGAAACGTCTTGTAAAATGCAAAATTTGAAAATACATGGAATATCTTTCGATTGTCAAAAATAGTGTGAACGTTGTGTGTATTTTCTTTATATGGATTGATCCTGGGTGGCTAAGTTGGCTATCGCAGGTCGCGCTGATAAGTGTATAATATAGATTGTATAAAAATTAAAAATAGGTATAAATGATAATACAGGTGCGTTAAACACAATACCTTACTACAGGACTTCTTGTCGTGTCATCAGTACAAAAATGTATAAAAATACGTAGGCAAAAATGGACGCACTGGTGGTTTATCCAAAGAATATATTCATATACAAATATAAATATGTTACCACGATCGTACTCTCTCTTTTATGCTCAAGGAAAAGACTTTCCAGTTCAATTTAATTTATTTGTTGAATCGAAAATTCTTTGCTATATGGCAAATTTAGCCGACTTTGTATTTAAGGGGTTGGTCTTAAAAATATACATATTTTTATAAAACCTTTCGCCTCTTCCTTCCTTTAGAGCTATGTTGTATACGAATGTACAAGGGTATATCTGCATCTAGCTACGATGGGTATATTGCTCAACATAAGTCTAGGCAATATAGTATATTGACAGATATATATCTCTATGAAGATGCATGTCAAATGAACGTTATATACATTAATATATGTAACATGTACTATAACCGTTTCTATACGTCAGCTTGATCGGGGAGAGAAAGCATCTGATGATAGCAAGTCGTCTAGCTGCCTAGTGCAAAAATAATAAATTAAAAAGAGCAAGAAGGTGATTACAACCAGCGTGTTGGTAGAAATTATAAATGCTATGATATTAAATATACTCAAGCTAATACATGGCCTAGGTCAAGTGCACTTTGGATATGGACAACCTGAGGATAGGGCTATGCGCGACTTAAAGCTAATTTGTCGTTGAATCTGGATCTCAATGGCGATCAGTTGTATTCGGGCTTGGGGAAATAATCAGGCACAAAGATATGCACAATGATGCCGGTGGTCATGAGTGCAAAGTAGAAGATGACAGCCACCCACCAAAGAATACGCTCCCAGCGACGCACCTCCAAATTGCGTAACACCCCAATGCCCACCAGCAGGCCAGCAACGGCGCCAGACAAATGCGCCACATACCCGATCTGGTCATACTGATTAGTTAGGTGGCGATACACAGACGTGCCAAGATCGGTGAAACAGAACACAAGGAAAGCAAGCAGTTGCACAATCGCGTACTCCATTTCCGAATAGTTCTGAAAAAAAGAAGAAGAAGCACAGATTAGTGATTGCATTGATTATAGGATTATTCGCACTTACCATGATGATTGTGGCAATATGGGCAGTTATCAGTGCATAAACACCGCCAGAGGCACCTGCCAAAAAGATGCGCGGACTGGTAAGCGAGGTGCCCATGGAACCAGCCAATACGCCGGCCAAGTAGACAAGAGCCACACGCCACCAGTGATGCACGAGCTCGAGGGCAATGCCCAGAAAGATCTGAATGATTAAATTCATCATGAGATGCATGATGCCCACGTGTACAAACATGTAGCTGACGAAACGCCATGACTCGTATCGTTTGTAGGGATTGTAAATGAAAAGCGTTGCCGCTGGTCCGTTGGTGCTCTCGCCCAGTTTCTGGTTGTGATTCGGATCGTCTCTGTAGGTTGACAAAAGCAAAGCGAATTAATAAAAATCAGCATAACATTACACAGTATAATACTCACTGGAAGTAGATAACGTCCACAAGAAACATAATGATCTCAATGATGGAGAAAATAACCATAGTCAGTGGAGGTGGGCAGATGGACATTTGCTTCTCGTACGCACCATCCGGCTCGTCACCTTCCAGCGGCTTTGGCGGTGGCACCACAAAGCGGCAGTATCTCGTCAGCAGATTACGTACCATCCATTTGTGGTGCAGCGACATTTCATAGAACTCGTCAAAGTCCAGATGTCCATCGTTGTCTACGTCACTCTTGCGCAATATCTGCTCGGCAATGTATGCGGGTATATCACGGCAGTAGCCATCCGAGATGAGTCCTTTTAGCTCATGTGTGTTGATCAGCCCATCGCCGTTCGAGTCGTGCTATAATTCAAAAAGTATACCTATCTATTAGTAATGTAATATTTAGAAAATGCGAAACATGTACATAATATGTTTGTACACATCTGGACAGAATAATAGGTCCTCTATTTTTATCAAAAGGCAAATTGTGCACAGTTTTTAATATCCAAGTTTAATTTTTTAATGAGAACATTTATATTATATATATAATAATTAAAAAAAAATAATATTAAGGTACTTTACTAAAATATAAACTTAAAAATGATTAAAATTGTGGTTAGATTTTGCCCAGGACATAATAAATAAAACTTAATCAAAAATATTTTTTTTTTAACAAAATACTTATTATTTTAATTTTTATTGTTAAATATGGTTAGAAGCCACTATGTCCACTATTATTTTGAGCACTCCGTCCACTATTTTAGGAATAATTGATATTCAACGGCGACAGGTGTCCATAGGGATACCACGCCACGTCCTTTTTAAGTTTTTCCAAAATATGGCTCTATTTCTCCTCGAATACATAGAAATTCTTATTTTTAATTCATTCCAAAGGTTTGCATTTAGATTTAGTTATGGAGACTGACTTGGACACTCAAGAACCCGTATAATGTTTTTGTGGAACCAATCTCGAACTAAGAACGGGAAGTGTTTTAAATCATTATCCTGTTGAAATATCCATCTAAGAAACTCATTACTAATTCTAACGAGTGGTTATACTTAAATCTAACCATGGTGGCCTTTTTCAGATGTAACGGACCAACTACTTGATACAAAAAACATTATTATATAGGCACCGCCAAGCTTAATATAAATTTTTTATAATTGATATACAATTTTTTTGCCTTTCCGTCGACGATTATTACTTCCTGCATCGCTAACAAACAAAATTATCCTTGTTAAGCCGCTCTAAAAAAAAATAATTTAATATTTTCGAATTGCTTGACCCGCATCAAATTTTGTGCGCCCAAACCTAAATTTCTTAAATTGCGAATTTAAGCAAAAAAATTTTAAGAAATCTGCAGCTTAGGATCATCGATTGCTTAAAGAAGCATATGGATGGCTGCTTTGAATGAGAGAAGTTGTCGTCAGTGAATTTAGGAGTTTAAAAACTGTGAGATTGACGTGATGGGCAAAAAATGCAGTGGAACTTGTACGAAGACAAGGAATTGGAAGAATTATTGAAAGAAGATTCGTCCAACGCAAAAATAAACTTGCTCTTACATAAAACATCATTTAAAATCATTACGTATGATCTAATAACAAAGAAGTTGGGCTCAATACGAACTGAAGCAGAGACATTTAAAGTCGATTTTGCATGATTGAAATACTGATTGCCAGGCATAAGAAAAAGGGTTATCACTGATGACGAAAAATGCATTCCCCACGATGACCCAAAAAAAAAGAGATCATGGGGAGAACCAGGCCATAATGCAACAAAATATTTACGATAATGATGGAAAAATAAACTCATGCTGTGTATTTGCTGGGATCAGATTCTAAAAAGATCGTCCTGATCAAGAATATATATACTTAATGGGGTCGGAGACGTCTCCTTCACTGCATTACACATTTCGAGACAAAATTATAATACCATTTTGCAAGGGTATAAAAAGTTGTTCAAGACATCTAGTTTCCGATGCTCTATTAGTAGAGTCCACAATTCCGGGTCGACGCTGATTGTACTCAGTTTCGTATGCTCGATGAGATTTTTCTTTTGCTAATCTTAGAGTTAGAGTACATTGTATAGTAAATTATTTTGTTTTTGCCATATTTACAAAATTTTCCATTTCCACTAAATTTTTAAATTTTTTTTCTATTTCACCTAAGTTAACTTTTACGTACTGTGATATACGAACAACGGTTCAATTATTTGAAAAATAGTAAATTCACAATTAAAAAATGGAATGCATACAAAATTTTATAAAAATCGATCGAGCCGTATCGGAGAAGTGTCGTCACCAACACTGTGACACGAGATTTTAATTTATATACATAGTATACTATATACATATATGTGTACATATTTGTGTAAAATAATAATACGAGAGATGTTTAATTAATGAAAACATGTTTTCAAATCAGAAAGCTGAATTTTTAATAGAAACAAGTTTTTTAAAAAGCTCTAATAAGAACAATATTCGTTATAGTATTTGTTCGTGAGTGAGTTAAAAATTATAGGCCAGAAACCAAATACTTGGTGATAATACTAAGAAGAAGACACAACGAACACAATTTAATTTCCAACAAAAATAAATAAGCAACTATAATGGCTGAATAAAGCAGGGTAGACATAGATAACATTGATATAAACGCAATAAACAAACTGTTGTTAGTTTTTTCAAATCTTGTGAATACAATTCTAATTGCAAATTAGTTTTTACTTGCATATTTTCAACTATAGATAACTATCTATGTTTGTTATCATATTGCTTTATTTTTGTTAAGTTTACCGTTGGTAAACAGGCTTTTAGCCGGGATTGTGTTGTTTCGATACACTCTACATTATTTAGCCTACTATGGTCGGAAAAAGTATTTTGATACACAAGTCAAGTGACTTCTATTTCAGTTATCTCCGTTCCTAGTGAATGAAAATTTTCTTTAAAAAAATCATGATATTGAAGAATGATGTTCTTTATTGGAAAATTAGCGATTTTAAACATTATTTTTATTTTTTTTTATTTTTATTAAGACCCCAACTAGATACCCTGCATCCCGCTGAAAAAATTTCCAACAAAGACGTTGGTATACCTCCATAAAATGTACAAAAAGCGTAAATTCGGGTGAGGATTTATGCACCTCGTCTTCCTATAACATACAACAAGACACTAACATCACATTATATCATGAGAAGATTGATCGGGCTCAACAAAAAGAGCTTACTGTCCCTCCAGAAAAAATTGGTATATAAATATGGTTAATGGACTCGAGAGGCTGTAGAAAAAAGCTGCGTTTGTCAACACAACGCAACATTCAGAATCTCATTAAGGACCAGAACAAACTGGTTAGGATCTTTGCTCAGGAGGCCCCCATTTACCGATTGAATAGAAGTAAATGAAATTTTGTATGGTCATAAAATTGTATATAATATATCTGAAGACATGGTCAAATACTACAATTAAGTACGTTTGCTATTAAATTAATTCATTATAACAGTTTTTTTATTATTCCCTATTTACAATTTGTATTGGTATTTGGAGTAGAAGGTGCCAGCACCTTTTCTAACCCAGTAGGCGACGAGGTTGCTCTACGAATAGTTTGATTGGTACGTCTCGGTTTCATCTGAAAATAGTCATTCAAATAGAACAGAACACAACTTTGAGCATAAAATAGTTCATCGTTGGGGCAGAAACTTGGAATCTGTGTGCCTCTCAAATATAGTTACGGGTGAAAATTTGCCATTTCCCAATTGGTCAAATCGTTTTTTACCCAATAACCATTTTCCATTGCAGAATGGCGCAGTTCTGGGAATTGAGCAAACAGCTGATGGGCTGGGTGGTTGGCCAGCAGCACGAACAGTGCGACTGCAATTGGTCAGATGAGGAAGATTTAAATGTACAGGAGTCCTCGGGTCTTGGCACCGTTATGGTCGTGAGTGCGGTACTGGTGGCCCTCATTATAACCGCAAACCTAATACCCAGTCAACTGACGCAAGGAGTGCGTTTACAGCAGGAACTGGATCTGCGCAATGACCGTCACATCAAACAGCTAAAGATTGTCAAGAAGTCTAAGAGGCAGCAGCCGGAGACGGACAAATGGCAGGATGTGCTGCCGTCGACTGAAGAGGATGAGAGATGCAGAAAGTCACACCTACAGCTGGTGCCCACCAACAACAGCGAAGATTTCAAGGATGCCCTGGACGAATAGCCTTTGTCGCCGACGATAACATAGACACAAATTTCATATTCCGGATAAGCCAAATTTTAAATAAATTACCAATTAAATATAAGCCGAGTTTTTTGTTTGCCACATTGCCAGCTGTTGCAATAAATTGTTCAGCAATTCACCCAAATGCATTGAAAACAATTCGCTGCTGCCCCAATGCCAAAAAATATACAAACATTTTGAAAAACTATTGCAAAACAAACTTGATTCAGCTTTATTAAATGCAATGTGTGAAATGAAGAAATCACGAATTGCATTGTATTTGTGATACCATATAAGGATAGTAGAGACTGGAGACGGCTAAATGCCCAAAACAGGATGCATTCAACAAATTCGTCAAAACCACATTCGAATATTGGCTTAAACAGTGTCAAGCAGTTTCGTAAAATGCAACTAAACACGTAAGAAGGCTTTAGTCAAGTACACGATAGAGAGAGAATACGTTACGCCATACGCACTACCGTTATGTTCCGTTATATTGCGCCGCAAAATGTGACGTCACATTTTACCAAAGACGACGCAATAGACTCATATTGTATGCCAAATAGACACTTTTTTTAGTTAATCGGTGGCTACTGCTGCTGATTGGGGGATCTGGGGGAGCTGCAAGCCATACTTGTCTGATTTTAATCAAACTTGGTCAACTGGTGTAGGGCATAATGAGATATTTGGTGAGTTTAGTTGATAAACAAAAAAGCTCATCATACAACAACAATATTTTGAAGAGATCTTTTGTATGGAAGCTATATGATATAGTTATCCGATCGCACCCATTCAAGGTTATATGCTATGATTAGATATAAAAAACATCTGTACTAAGTTTCATAAACATACTTCAAAAATTGAGATACTTTTTCATACAAAGATACAAACTTGGCAACATTTTCTGACTTTGGTAAGCTTTTGCAGATAGTCTATGGAAAATGTAGAGGTCAGAGATATGTCATTAGATGCGCTTGACATTTTCCTTCGGTAATACTGCATTTTTATCTTTTCAAATAAACGGAGCATTGTAAGAAATTTTAGAAAATAGAGAGACAACAACACTTGCATCTACCAGAGAGGCCGTTTTTTAGCGTGATCAATCAAAATATTGCAGTTGAATGATCGGAAAGTATGGGAAAATCTGTAAAATTTAAATGGACTCGCTGCAAAATAAAAAGCATTAGTTATTCTTGCTACAATAAAAGGCGGGCAAAGCCTCTAAACGTGTTTTATTCAAATAAAAGAAAGGAACTATAAGAAACGTCCTTGCCTGATTTCTGATTTTAAAGGAAGCATGACACTATAATTTTGTAATTTCAAGGAATTCTCTCTTTTAAACAGTTCGAAAAAATGTTTTCTTTTTTAAATTTTTGAATATAATTTTATTAGTTTTGTTTTGGTTTACTTATTGAGACAAATATCGAAATTTCATATTAATGTTATATGAGGACTTTTATATTTAGTTTTGGTTAAAAAAGGTCATTGAAGGTCTTTGAAAAAACCCCTTTCTATTTTTGGAGAAACACGTATTTCAGTTAAATCTACCAAGTCTAAGTTTGGTTATGTTCTTTACGTTGATCAATTTCGATGAAAATCGGATGTTAATAGCATATAGCTGCCATTTATAAATACCTATTTCGTTTATAAAATTACTGATTGATAAGGTTCCAGTTAAAATCGTATTATCTAGCTGTTCATTCTTATGTTATGTTATGTTTTTATACGCTTGTAAAAGGGTATTATAATTTTGTCATGAAATGTGAAATGCCTCGAAGTATACCTTATAATGTATATATACTCTTGATCAGGACGACGAGCTGAGTCGATATAGCCATGTCCATCTGTCTGTATGTAAACTGCCTCAGGAAACTAGGCTCTCAGTTTTGGAGCTTTCTATATGAAATGTGACACAGATGATTTCTTCCGTTGCAGTCCATGCAGTCCATGTCAGAGAGCTGCAACAAGTATGATCATTCAGGCTCGATCAGCCATCCTTGAAATGTGTTCACAATCCAATCACAGCGCTTAGCATCAATATTACCGATCGAGTTTCATGCTCGAAACCAAACGAGTTCAAACAGTTCACATGATTGTTTTTTGTCAATGATCTGATGGTGATTGGTTGCTTCGAGCGTGGTGATTGGAAAGTGATCGCACCAAAGTTGATCGTGATCGAAACTGATCGTGTTCGAAGTAAGTAATGTCCGAAAGTGATTGAAAAATATGCAGTTTCGGGTATGTTGTGAATGTTTTGATTATGATTTGATCAAGTCTTGATTTTTCAAATGAGTATGTGTGTAAGCAACGTACACTGTACATGTAAATTTCCTATGGTTCGAAGTGGGCGTCTAGCTCGTACCAGTTAGGCTGTGCCCCAACCGACAGGCTATTGAATCAGCAACAGCAACTCATTTTCAATACAAAATTCCCATTTTCGATACATTTTTCGAATTGTGCGTAGTTCGAACTGCGCTGTAATTTTCTGCATGTTACATACAGACAAGTATATGAATGTTCCGTGCTAAGAGGCTCGAGCTATAGTCGAGAGTCGTCAACAGAATGTTCGATCGATCTTTGCTGCCGAACAAAAAAGTTCGATCATAAAAAGTCATGCACTAAGCGACCACAATTGATTCGAACTGATTGGTTCGATTCGATCACATGCACCTACAAGCACTCATGCTCACTGATCCAAAGTGTTTGCATCATACAAAATCCGAGTATAGGCTTGAAATTCTTATACCTGTTGCAGTTCTCTGGTCCATATCCCAAAATCAGCTGGATCAAACAAATATATCCTATAACTGCCATAGAGACGATCGGTCAAACAACATTTTTTTAAAGATATCAAAATCAAAATGGGCAGATCGATGTAGAATTATGATCTGAACAGTTTGACCAAGTTGGATGAAAATCGGACCTCTATATCATATAGCTACCATAGGAACATTTGGGTGAAAAATGAGTTCATCTACGAAAAACTTTATTCGTTCTGAACCAAACTCACCAGATCGATAAAAAAAGAAATTACGTACAATCTAATTCAGTTTGATTAACATCGAACTACTATATCATATAGCCGCCATTGGAGCGATCGGTCGAATATTAAATTTTTTTAAGAATACCATTGCAAGGGTATACACCTTCGGCGTGTCGAAGATAGCCGTTTATTTTTATTTTTTTTTAAATTAAAATTGCCAACTGTCTTGGTGGTATTCTTGTTGCCTGCATTGTATGTTAGTTGGGCATTAAAAGCGATAGGTATAAGAATTAATATAGTATGTTTAAGCACTTGTGGATGTGTTTTAGATATTTAAAAACAAAGCGGAAATTGTAAACATTTTTTATTGGGGGTTTGGAGTATTGTGTGAGCAATGAGAAAACTTGCATTAGTCACACAAACTGCAGTCTGGGCAGCTGCTTAGAGTCAGAAACAGTCAATTATAAATATAAACAATTGTGAACATACTTATATGTACATATAAAATTATGTACATACTTATGTACATATATCGGTGAGACCATAAAAATTTTGCTGGTTGGCGTAATGCGCTACTAGAAATGATTTCTGTCGAACAGAAGATAAGATTACGCTGCGAATTCTTGATACTTGTGCGAGCGGGGAATAAAATTGCTGAGTGTATTAACCACAAATAAATCGAGACCAGAATCGAAGACTATGCTTATTGTGAGCCTGTAAATATTAAGATAAATTTGTATTAATTTATGCACAAACTGAAATACCCAGCAAAAGCAAACGCAAATGAAAGACAGAAGAAAAGGTAGAAGCACAAACTGGTTAAACGAAATGATGAAATGCAATTTGAGTTCTCGCCGTGCGGCGAGTTGTCTTAGTTGCCATGGGGCCAATGAACGAAACGGGCCGGCAAGCCAAACACAAAGAGAGATAGAGAATTAAGGCGTGAGCGACAGCCAGAGCGAGAAAGAGGGTGCAGGGGAATATTTCGCCGAAATCAAACTAATAGAACGGAATGTTGTTTTAAAAAAAAAATAAAAATAAATAAATAATAAAAAAAAAAAACAAAGCCAAACGTCTGACAGGGTGAAGGTGCTTCTCGAATAGGAGGGAGCGGCATTTGATAATGACAAGCAAACAATGCTAACTAATAAAATTACAACAACAATTGCTAGCAAGTGACTAACAGCAAACGAAATGGCAGTCAAGAACAAAATAAAAAAAAACAACAGCAGCAACAACAATAACAACACACGACGAGAACTGAAGTTTCCATGAATAAAAATAAGCCCGTACTTATAACCGGTTTTTCTCAGTACATTTTTCATAACCGATAAGACATTCTGTCTTCCCTCACGTCAATTTGTTCTTGCAATGTTAAGCAAAAATAAACTGTGAAAAGCACACATGTAAATGTTAACGGTGAAAACGTTCGCAAAAGCGTGAACTTGAGTGAATGCTGTAGATGAAGATGTCGTGTTAAGGTGATTTCGATAAGCTCGATCCACAGCAGCCCCACTTTTCCTACCCCTTTTAGATATTATAAATACGATATCGGCAAGTGGCGAGCAATGTGCATAAAAATAGTGACATTGAGCTATGCCATTTAAAAGGGGCAGGGTTGTTTGGGCCGATGAGTCACAACTGTTGAACGAGCTAACTTTCACCAAGGGCAAGGTAGAGTGCAGACGGGCTTCTAAAATACCACAAGGAAATTCATTCATGCACACGCACACACACATACACACACACGCACACATACCAACACTCTGAGTAAGAGAGATAGAGAAAGAATGAGTAAGTGGGATAGAGTGGGAACGAGTATGATCGACAACGAGACAGCCTGTTCCCAGGAAAATTTAAATTGAATTGAGACTTGATCTGCTCAGGGTATAAAACTTATTCTTACATACCAACTTTGCTGTCTCTATAGCAATCTCTGTTCATGCAGACGGACGCACAGAGCCAGATCTGATCAAATATATATATACATACATATATGTATACGAGATTGGGCTTGTTGTCTCAAACTTAAATTATATGTTTTAAATAAAACACAAGCTGTTGTTATTTAATTCGATATATTTGAAACTCCGTCTGAGTTCCGTCTTCATGGTTTCAATTTTAATACAACAAAATTCGCATAATAGTTGTTTAAAATCCATATAAATGTCTACTCTAGTACTGAAGATAAGTAAAAAAAACTAACTATTACTACTAGCTTATAAATAAAAAAACAAAGTAGATATTTACATTTAACTCCAATACAATATAAAATAAATCGTTTTAGAATAGTTTGTTCCATTTCGCAGTTTTTTTTTTTTTTTTATTTTTCTGGCTCGCGATCGCATGTTTATTGCCAAGAAATTGGAAAATAAAAATCGAAAGAATTAAACATAGCAAAATGCTATCGAAACATAAATCAAAATTAAAAGCTTTCCGTGTTTTATGAACTTCAAACTGGCTCCTTATGCTTAATTTGTCGTTAAAGTAGGTAATAAGGCAGCATAGGAAACTTAGCTTATCTGTATGTGTGCATATGTATGATTTTATTTGTTTTCTTTGTACCTTGTCAAATATTTCGCGCATTTTGCGGCGATCCTCTGGCTCTTCGAGTGCATTATTAGATTGATTCAGCGGTATCTCCGCCATGTCGATGGTGTCCTGACGCAGTGTTGGTGGCCTCGCTGGTCGTGTCGGCGGCCTTCCCGGACGCGTCGGTGATCGCCGTTCGACCGGTATATTGGGGTAAAGGCCATTTTCTATGTCCCGCTGCTGCTGCTGTTGCAGCTGCTGAGCGGGTGTTTGGCTCTGTTGGCGAGAGACCGTCTTGGGCATCCTTCGCTTTTGTCTGGCAGTCTGTATTACTAGGTATTCTTATAACTGGGTTTGATTTGATTTCGATTTTTATAGTATTTTCGCAATATCAGCTGTTGCATACAAAATCATAACAAAGGAGCAAAATGACTAGCCAGCTATCGGAAAGCTATCGATAAACGCTTAATGTATTATATATGTATATATGTTGTACCACTTATCAAATGTAATTGGTTAGTGGTATTACATATAGTACATATATGCAAAGACCCTGTTCGTTACTAACTAAGTTTGTTACAACTAACAAAAATTCCCTCAAATGAAATCAAATCAAAACCAATTTCAGGAATCCCCCATTAATGTTTAACTGAGGCCGCTTAGTTTGTTGTTGCTGCTTTCAATGTCAATGCAACATGTTGGTTACAATTTCGATGTAACTACGACAATTAAAACGACGACACTTTGTTATAATTTGCGCTTGAATTTATGTATGCCGCTTGATTTGCGATAAGATTAACATTTGGCCATAAAAGTCATATGCAATTGTAAAACACAACAAAAAGGAAAAAAAAAACAAACTGAACAATGGTAACTAACGGTGACGATAAGACCGGGGAAAACGCGTCCGCACAATACGTTCAATCGAATAAGAATGAGAAAGAAAACGAATAAAAGAGATGAGAGAAAATGAGTTAACGTTGCCTCACTTCACGCTGTGTTTGAGTCAACAATGGTCACACTGGATATGCCGCACTCGTAAGTGTGGAGTCACAACAATGGTCTCACTAACGTAACTCTGTTAAGTGGGGAGTAATTCTGTTAAGTGGCAACTTAGCTCTGCATAACCATTTGCCAAGCACTCTGGCAGCACTGTTGTGGCTTGATCCTCGTCAATTGAACTGAAATTTAAATATTAAATATTTTATGTTTTCGGTATTTGTTTGCCGCGTTTTATTTAGGTATTTTTGTTATATCGTACAATATTTGTTAAGCCGTGCCTATTTTGTATGAAGTTTGTTATTATGTACTTTCTTTGCTTTTAAATCGCATTACTGAAGTCGCTTTGTTTTGTTAATTAATTTGTTAAACCACACACATACATTCAATGTTCTAATTTTGTAGTTTTATTAATTAAGTTTCATATTTATTGATTTTTTGTATTAATACGTATAAATAAAAACTTAAACAAATTTACTGCACACACATTTTTATACCTTGTTGACTACAAAAAAAAAGTATTTTAAATATATTTTCATTTTGTTTTTGTTTTTAATATTTTGTTTTCGTTTTAGAATCTTTCAAGTGTTCAACATTGTGTAACATAAGTAGTTTTCTAAATTACTTGACGCCGTTTTGTAGCATTTTACTTAATAAAATTGTTGCAGTTTCAACAAATTTTTATATATATTCATTCATATTCATGCCTAAAATTTGCAACTATTTGTTTCGTTCTAGACTGAGATTTTCTGCATGAGTTTTCTTTTTATTATTCTTCATGTCATTCACTAATCGCATTTTAAATAATTAATTACAACAACATTTATTTTTGAAAACAACTGCATCTTGTCTGAGTTATTACTTGTTTTTGTGTGTTTATTATGCTCTTAAACTAATGTCTAAATATTCCAATTGTTTATTGTTTTTTTTTTACAGTGCTTATTTAACTTGGCTACGCTATTTCATTATTCATTTCATGCTATTTCTTTGTTTGCTGGCGGATTGGTTTTTATTTTGATTTGTATTATACTTAGTTTTGGGTGTGTTTTCTTCTCATTTTATTTCATATATTTCTTACTTCTTTGTTTTATTTGGCAATGACGTACTGATTTTGTTGTTGCTATTCGTTCATTTCTTTTCTTTTGTTGATTAATTCTTTGCTTGCGCTCTTGTCACTTCTTGTTAAAAATTAATTGTTTTACTGCATATAATTTTTGTATATTTTATATGTATAGTTTATGTGTATATTTATATAAAGTAAATAGATTACGTAATTGCAACATTCGCTTGTTTTTGCTCTTACTCTTGTTCTCATTTCTTGCTCTTTCGCCGTCTGCTCGGCTTTCCTCTGTCTCTCTCTCTTTTTTCTTTTGTTTTTGCTCTCGCTCGTTTATTTTGGACGCGGCACGTTTGCTGCCATTTTATTTTTTTTCTTATTCGGATTACTTCGAGCTGAAGTTTGATTTTGAACTCGAATTCGATTTGATTTCGAATCGGTTTCAAGTGTAGACTGGCCTTTTCGTTGCACTTGTGCCTGTGCTAAAAGATCTTAAACTCATTTTTACAATTTCATTTTTGTCATTTGAAATTAAGGAAGTGCTCAAATAAAATGCTTAATATAATAAATAAACATAAAATTAAAATTAAAAAAATTAAAAAAAAAAAATATTTAGGTTTTAAAATTGAATAACAATTTTTGTGAACATACATAAGTAAAAAAAAAAGAATGCTTGAAAACATTAGCAAATGTTTGTCTATGTTCAAAATGCATTTGCAACAAACAATATACAATACAATACATACATACATAAATAATACGAGTATATGGTAATAGGTTAAGTACAAGTAAATAATTGAATAGGCAAAGTACATATGAAATAATATGCTCAATTATACACATAGCTAAAGGACTTCCAGATCCAGTTCCAGTTCCAGTTCCAGTCTGTAAGCGTAAGGGCGGCTGCTCCACATCCACATGGCTGAGTTGAAACATATTTACAAAGTTGACGCTGATCGCGATTGGATGGTTAACCGTTTATTAGCTGCACGCATGGATTTTTTGTGGGAAGGACTTAGATGGAGCTGCGGTTTCAATTGAAAACATTATGACTCGTCACGATTGTTGTGCACCCACTGGGCGGGCACCCATTGCGGTTCGCGTTCCAGTGAGTTGATCTCCGCCAACAACTGATGATAAGCGCGCTCCGTATCGTTGTTGATGATGATCATGTCAAACAAATGACCCCAGCGCGCCTCCATATCCCGTGCGGTGGCGATTATGTCCTTAAGCTCCTCCTCCTGTGCGCAATAAAACAACAAATAAATGAATTATTTAAATGAATTAAAAAAAAAAATAAGAAAGAAACGGCTATCTTCGGAAAGTCGAAGCTATATAGCCTTGCAATAGTCTTCTAAGAAAATTTTGAATACGTTTGCAGAGAATAACTAGGTTTTGACCCAATTGTTCCTATAGCAGTTATATGATAGAGTGGTGCGATTTTATTCAAACTTAGTCTGATTGTACAAATCGAAATTCTACATCGACATGCAAAGTTTGGTTTTGATATCTTGAAAAACAAAAATGTTTTTAATACAAAAACTTTTCCTGAATATGAAGTGTCTCCGATTGTTTCTTTGGCAGCTATATGACATATATAGTATGATATATATAGTAGTCTGATCGGGCTGATTTTGACATACAAACTACATACTATGCATAACACATTTCGAGACAAAATTACAATACCCTTTGGCAACGGTATAAAAATCTCAGAATAAACATATCAGAAGAAATATCAGAAATATATATGTTTTTTAAATCTCAAATTTTCATTATAAATTTAAGGTCGAAATCGTAGAATTCATTTACACACATCGAAAACTTTCGGATCGATAACAGTAGCGATAACTCACCTTAAAGGGTTCACCATTGCGGAGCTTTTTCTGTCGCAGCTTATCAAGACTGGGCGGCGCAACCAGCACCACATATGGTTTGAGGTCGGAGGCACGCAAAAGTTTCAAACTCTGCGGATGCAGATTAAGCACACAAATCTTGCCGCTAGCAACGACAGTGCGTATGGCCTCCAGTGATGTGCCTGGAATGTGTAAATAGATTACAGTTTAGATTTGGCTTGGTCTTGCGATTTCTTGTAGAATTGACACGCTTACCGTAGTAGGCCTTCTCATATTCGCCGTGCTCTACAAAGCGGCGTGCCAAAATATCTGCCTCGAATGCCTGCCGCGTTATAAAATGATAGTCCACACCGGGCACCTCACCCTCACGCCGGGCTCGTGATGTGTCTGCAGATGTAAAAGAGAAGACAAATCGAGTTTATTAGCAAATATAGGATAAGGATTTGTCATAAGAATGGTAAATAGTCGAAAAAGAAGCCAGCACTGAGATAAGACTCATCAACAACATACGAGGACGGTCCGAAATGTTTCTAGACTGACAATACCATAGTTTACAATCAAACACACTTCTCCCAGCGATGCTTCCATCTCTTCAACCCCTTCAAAAAGTATTCGAATTTTTGTTCCTCAAAATGGTTGTTTAAGAAGGTAACTGCTTTCTTATTTAATAAAAATTTCTATTCCCAAGCGTGACATTGATTTTAGGGTACCAAAATAAGTCACTTCGAACTAGATGTGTAGAGTAAAGAGGGTGTTGAATCAGTTAAAAGCGCAATATATTGATTTTTGCCATGTCAACTGCTGATATATATATACATGGGACGGCGTATTATCCTGGCCGAAAGGAAGGAATAGCCACTCTTGATCGATCTTCCTTGCTAATCGGTATACAATATAACCGCAAGACTATTTAAATAATCACCCGTAAGTCACTGTTCTGATTGGGGTTTTGTGTCTGGAGTATAATGGTGAGTCCAAGTTTCATTCACAGTGATCAATCGTCGCCAAAACTCTGATTTATTACGCCAAAAAATTTCGACTTAATCGATTGTTCAGCGTTTACTTTAACATAAAAATTCTGAAATTTGGCCGATACACATTAAAAGATGCCTTATACATAATACTGAAGTTTGGTTAATATAAGAGGTCGTCTATATTCCCCGATTAGAAAGCATTTCGGACACCTGTCGTAGGAGGTAAATAGTGTATACCGTTCAGATAAAAAGATCCCTTACGGAGAACTCGTTTTATGAATATGAAATGTTGTGGTATCTGATTTGAATCGATTGTAGTTTTAAACAAAATTTCGATGAGAATCAATCGCATATGCAGAGATTGAAATAAATTAAAAATTAATCATCATGAGCAAAAAATGGTTTAGGATGTAATTTTCTTTGGCGAAAAGATCTCCTATGGGGAAAATGATCTTTTGCAGTAAATATGAAATGTGTACAGCTCCAAATGAAGCTGATGGACTTATCTCAGTTCGGGTAATACTAGCAATGCGCTGGGAATCAGTTGCGACTGCTTTACCCTTAGCTTTTTTTTTCTGCTTTTGCTCAAGCAAAAAGAACACTTCGAAACAGAGAGATTCATGCATATAGGAAGAAAAAGAGATAAAGAAGAAGGAAGAGGAACCATTGAGAATGAATTCTACTTACGAGGCACCGCAGCCGAGAAACGCTCGGAATCAGCCATGAGACGCTGGCGCAGCTCATGCCTACCAATGTTGGGTGGACCGATGAGAACAATGGGACGTTTATGGGTGGCGCGGGGATAGTAGAGTGCCACCTCCTCATAGGTGAGTATCTCTTCGGGATCCGTTTCGTCTGGTGCGGTAGTGGCGTACAGCGGATAACTGCAAGGACAGTAGAATAAATGAGTGTTATTCGGGAATAATTCAATGAATGGAAACACTTACCCCGCTTCGGAGCTAGCCTTCTTCTTCTTTTTGCGACCCTTGCGGGCACAGAGTAGTGTAGCGCCTTTGCTGGAAGCGCCCTCCTTTCCACGAGTTCGTGCCAAGCCCGCTTCCTCGGCAATGGCCAACTTCATGGTCTCGCGCTGATGCTGGAAGGACTGACTAGGAATGAGGCCGGCCAAGGTTTGATCTTCTTCGCCCTCGCGGTACGCCTGCCACCAGTTGGGATCCTCGCGGGAGATAACATGCAGCACATCGCCCTTTTGGAAACTGATTCCTAGCTCCCGACACGGTATATACAAATCATCCTCTGGATCATAGTCAAAATGTGCACGCACATGCAGCACAGCCGTATCCCGATGCGCCATACCGCCTACATGATGCATGCCCAGGCTGCTGCCAATGGCCATACCGCCACCGGGCGGCGGACTACCGGCCGGCACAATCAGAAACGTGAGGGTGCCTTGCATGGCACCCAGCAGGGCGCACACCTCGTTCACCGTCTTTCCGCGCAGCTCCTGCCCATTTACCTCCAGTATCTCATCGCCTTCGTGTAGCAGTCCGGACTTCTCAGCAGCGCCACCACGCACAATGCGACCAATGACAACCGCCTCACCCTCGTTCCGTACTGTCGCGCCCAGCGGCTCTGTAGACTTCTCGATTTGTATGATGCGTATGTTGTCGTTCTGGTCATTTAGCGTGCCAAAGCACGCACTCATGCCCGGTGGCGACTCGCCGCGCACTGTCACCGCAACTGGCAGAGGCATTGCACCACGCTGCGCTACAGACGGAGCTGGCACTACAGGTGGCAGTACGGCCATGCTTCTGTTGCTTACAGATGCCTTTGTCGCCGTCACGGGACTGCTGTGTCCGCTGAGCGTTGTGGCTGTTGCCGTTGGTGTCTGCGACGGAGTTGGCGTTGTGCCTGTCGGAGAGGGCGATGCATCCGTGTGACTGGCAATGCGATCATGGGCCAGCAGTAGCCCCTCCATCTCGTGGCTGGTCAGCAGATTGCCCAGCTCAATGGCTGCTGCTGTATTTGATTGCGTCAGCAGCTCCACGATCTCCTTCTGCAGCCCCAGTGCACCAACATGAAGTGGTCCCGAGATTCGCGACCTCCTTCGCTGCAACACGGCGCTTCTGGCGGCCAGCACGTGCGCTACACTGGCGCTGGCCAGGACGCTATGCGCGGCCGAAACTCGGCCTGCCAGGGTGCTCATCCCACTCTTGGCCAATTGGCCCTGAAGACGTGTTAATGCCGCGATAAGCTCTCCGTATCCTAAAACAGGAAATGAATACAATTAGTATAACAAATCTTTTAGGCTCATTTTTTATGTTTAACCTAAAGAGAAAGCTATGGTTGGGCTGCGAAAGACCAATACCATTGCAAAAAAGGTTTTATGTTACGGAAAAATTAATTTTCGACCGATCGGTCCTATGTGATTTAAAGATCCGATTGGTTCTATGTCTGTTTACACTACACATTTCAGCATTTGATCAGCTGTTCTTTATTTTGATTTGTCATGTGCATACATAGTTAGTTGGAATCTATTAAGTTCGATATTTACTTACCATCGATGTGTTCCGCTGACGTCACTTCCTCATCCGGCAGATAAGCCTCGTTCTCGACGCCTGCAATTATTGCTGCTGTTGCTGGCGTTTGCTGTTGCGGTGCCAGCCCCTTGCTAGCCGTGGGCGTGGCCGTTCCCGTATCTTGGAGCGCCTTGAGTTTGCGCGATCCACGCAAACTGTTGCGTAGAAACTCATTTTGCTGGGCGATGCGCTCCTCCTCCTCGCGTCGGCGTCGGAGTTGCTCCTGCAATACGGAGAGAAACAATGTGAAAAACATGAAAAACTTTGTTAGAGATGGGTGAACTGACATTTTAGGTTTTGGTGACGCACTTAATCCGCCATCGCGGCAATCGCGCTAATTTAATTAACGGATTTTGTAGCATGCAAAAGAATGCGAATAACGGAGGCCAATAACGGGGAATAGGCGTGCAAGGGGTAAATAAGCACAGACTAAATGTATACCCTGCAGTCAATAGTTTGCTGTTAGGCAAGCTTTTAGAAGCATACTCGTCATCGCTACATAATTATGTCAATCTGCCACAAGCTGTTGCCTTTGTAGCAAAAAGGTATAACAAAAAAGAGCTTAGGTTTATTGACGTTGCCTCTGTGTGTGTGTGGCATGCTGTTGCAATCCCTGAAGCAAGGCAAACAACAACCATGGACAACTGCCTTGACTGGCGAGCTAATGAACGTGCCGGGGGAGGAGGTGGGCTGGGCGCCTGGGAGTGGGGTAGTTGCAACGCTTTTGTTGAAACCTTTAAAGTGCTTGAGTCTCTTTGGATTAGGTCATAGGGTGGTGCAGTACCAGTCAAACTGTGCGTACAATTAACCACACCTAACAGAGCGCTTCTCAAACTGTCGCGCAAATTTAGACCCCTGACTAATACGATAAAATATTCATTAAAAACATAATTTTACAAAGTTTGCATGAATTAAAATACTTAAACGTTGTAGTCCTACTAGAGTAGAGTCTTTTTGCATACTTAAAATTTTGAAGGCACCTCCAAAATCTGGAGACATGACCAAAAAACGATTTCGAGCCACTTTTTGTACTTAACAGACAATAAAAAAAATTATTAAACAGTGTAATCTAATATATTCCGATATTCATATAGTACATATATATTTTAGTTATTAATTATTAATAGTTAATAATTTCTGTAAAATAAGTATTTTTCAAATATTTTATTTACAATTTATTGGTATATAATTAGTAAATTGAGTATCTTATTTATCTCAAAAAAAGTTCAAGATATTTTAGTACATAAATTCTCATTTAAAAACCAATAGAATGTTTTATTTATTTCAATTTAAAACGAAAAGAAATTAAGTTGAATATATTTAAACATTTGACCCTGTTCACCTTTTAACATTGTTAAGCCTGTTTCTGTGAAAACATAAAAAGATGCTTTGTACATAATATTGAGGGGCTCGGGACAGCAAGTTAATTATATTGTAATTGGGTTCCTTGAAAATGTTTAACCCGTCTAATACTTAGGTCAGTTACAAATTCCACAAAAGAAGTAAAAGTAAATTCTAAGCACTTAGAGAATTTAGACCAACAAGTTTTAATTTAAATTCTGTTTTAAAGTCATATCGATGGCTTGGCAAATTTTATATGTATTTAAAAACATGTCGATTGTTATGAATATCTATTAATAAAAAAAAAAATGATAGAAATAATTTATATGGCAGAACAACGTATGCCGGGTCATCTGAAATATGAGTAAATTGTTCTTTTTTTTGAAGGAAGGGCGTAGCGACGCACGCCGGGTACAATGGTAGTCTACAGATAAATAAATACGCATTGTATCTTTGGCACCCGAGATATCTGTTGCTTTTGTTTGAAATCTAAACATTACAGATTCTATAATAATTTAAAAACTAAATTTATTCATTTGTATGTAAGAACAGAATAAGTACGTTAATTATTTTAATTTTGTTAAATCCCGTTTTGCGATTGTCAAAACAGGGTTCGGTGTTATTTTTTTTTAAATTTGAACTAAATTAGTAAAGACATAAATTCAAGTCTATTCTATGCTTTTCTGTTTTTTCCCACAAATACAGAGATTCAAGCAAGTACTTTTATGATTAATTATACTTTGATTAGTGAGTACCAAAAAAAAGTACTCTGTGTAATATAATCTTTTTATGACATGAGCTGAACACTTTGGATAAGATAATTCAAACAGCGGCGTGTCAAAGTTACAATTTTTGTTCCGCTGTCAGCCACTTGACCAAGAAAAACAACATTGCTTTCCATTCACAGCTGGGACCTTGCTACACTTTATGCTTGAGGGATGTGCGGCAAGAATATGCAAAAAAAAAATATATATATATATACATATATACAAATAAAAACGAAACAAAAAAGAAAAAAAACCTTAATTGAATAACAACAGAAAGGCGCCGAAAATTCCAAGAGCTAAAGAACCAAAAAAAAAAAAAAAATGAACAAAATTTAGCTGAACTTGCATAATGCGAGCGAGCATAAAACCAAAACAAAGTCAGAAATTATGTTACAATCGAGAGTGCCCAACTAAAAGAATCCCTGTAAAATATACGATATATGCTAAAGAAATAAAATTGAATAACTGTTGCAATTATTGTGCAGTGTATAAGAAACTTTTTAGACAGAGCTAAAATATATTGCAGTCAATCTTTCAAACCTTTATGCCACATATTTGATAAGTAAATATATGTCTTGAATCACTCGCAATTTAAATATGATCATAATTCAGAAAACCTTTGAATTTTCGACTTTTTGCATATGAATACTTTATTAAATGAACTTCGAATAAAAACGAAAGTTATTGGAGAAAACTGTCTGGAATTTGCGCAATGTGAAAAAAATTTGTGTAAGTTTATAGTGCATAATATATTACAAATACTAAGAACTTTTATTTAATCTTTTATCATTAAAAAAACAATAACATAAAGTCAAGTACCAAACAGTTGGCCGAGCTGATCGAATACATCTGATTTAAAAGGTCTCGCTTATGCTAATGATGTTACCAAAATTATGGTTATAGGGTGTATAAAAAAACACAAAAAAAAAAATTAAGAAGAAAAACACAATATCAGCAAAATATTTGGACAGCAAGTATACAGGGGTACACGGGTGGAGTAGCAAAGGGTAGGGTGCTTAGACGGTTGGCGTGAATAAAAAACGATGTGAATCAAATAAAACTTGGTCGACAGCAACAAAAAACAAAAGATGAACAAAAAGCCATGTGTTTGGCAATGAAAAGCAACTTGAATAGAAACTGATAAGCAAATTGAAAGACAAGAATATCCACAAGAGCAAGAATAACTATGAAAACAACAGCAATAATTGCTACAGAGAAACTTTAACTTAAATATAGAAAAAAAAGTCGACGTATACTTAACCAATAATAAGCATACACTTTCAATGCCCACACACACACACAATTGTTGATCGCAACTACGATTCTATTCCACCATGGGAAAAATTTCAACTTTTCGGGTATTAATTAATAACTTTTAAAATAAGCAAGATTTTTTGCTGCATTTTTTTTTTATTAATATTAAGTAGACACTCAGAAATATTTTTGGAAAAGTGAAAATTGCCTTTAATAAAAAATTAATGGATCTACGACATACACTTGGACGTAAACTTATGGATCCCAATGTTCGTTTTATAAGCCTCCCCAAAATTGAAATTTTTTTTCAAGACTTGAACATTTAAGAACATTTTATAATTTTACAAAATAATAATAGAAACACGCACAAATACAAAATATTAGCATAACCAACACAAAGTAGAAACTCGTATAATTTTTATTCAATTTAAATTTCATTAAAAATATGTTTTGTGTTTGAATATTGGAAATTTGAAAAAAAATATTGCAATCTTAAAATCGTGCTTTTCGATAGCAACAGCTGACTTTAACAGCTGTTAGCTGTAACATAGATCTGTTATATAACATTTTTGGTACTGAACTTTATAGTTTGAAGTTTTCTTAAAAAGTTTTCCAAAAAAAAAACCAATTTTAATGCTTTGAAAAAATGACTAAATACCAGAAAAATTGAAGTTTTCCCCATAGTGCATTCGAATGAAATCAATTAATTGTGGGTTGTCTGTGCTGCCAATGTCAACTTTAGGCGCCCTATTGATCCCACTCCCGTCTGACTAAAGATCAGCTGTAAAGCCCACAAAAGTTAAGGGGCCCATCAATCATCCAACAACAACACCAACATTTACAGCAATTGTAAAAAAACAAAAAAAATTAACTTTAGTTGCCGTGTACATATTTCTCTATTATCGTGGCTGTAAAGGTAAAGGCCATGACATCATCATCATCATTATCATCATCAACAAACGCAGCAACTTCATCAACATGGAGCGTTGTCGTCGGGCATTAAATGAATATTGAAAATGCGCATAAAATAAAATTTAAAAAATGTATTAGTTTGCTTATTTAATGCTATTGTTATTGTTGTTTTTGGTATACTCGTTTAGCAAACGAGCTTAACAACTTTCTGACTAAGTTTGTAACATTCAAAATATTATCGATAGCTATTCTACCGTTTCGATAATTTTGAAAAATATGTTTTGTAATAAAAGTACAAATATTCAATCATGTCTGCCTTTGTCTACCCAATGCGGCTTTACTGTAGTCCTCAAAGCAAGAAATTTCATTTTGCAAGGAGTTCGTTAGCAAATTTTAATTTCCATATTTAAAAATTAAATAATTATTATTTGATTTAATTCATCAAAACTTTAAAATAATGATTTCTTTAACTAAATGTTTACTTTATTTTCAATTTTCTAGTAGGAACAAACTTTGTTGTTTAAAATAAAGACCATAACTTTTTTTATCGGTCTCAAGGGTGATAAACTTTGTACTTGATAAACAGTCTTACTTTGGTAACAAAGAGATAAAAACAATTTTAATTTTATTTTTATATATATATTTTTTTAATATTGTCTATTTGTGAGTTTAACAATTCCAACAACTTGAAACCAAAAATGTTGCTAATGTAACCATTTGAATTGTAGTTCTGAGAAAAGTAACAAACAAAATTCCAGGTTTCATAAGGAATAATAAAAAAAATATATAACGAAATAGTATTTAAGGAAAATGCACTTATTATTTTTAAAATTGAAAACTACATTTTTGGTAAAAAAAAGAAAATTTCTTATTTCAAAACATTTTTTTTTTATAATTCCCAATGGATGTCAAGTGCAACAATTATAAAAATCGTATTTTTTTAAAAATCGTATTTTTTAAAAAATCGATAATCGATTAATGTTAATGACAATTTTTAATTGAAATCGATAGAGTATCAAAGTTTCAGTTGTGGTTTTGGCAAAGAATTCGTTTGCCATGCTACTATCGATAATCGATTAATACTAATGACAATTTTTAATCGAAATCGATAGAGTATCAAAGTTTCAGTTGTGGTTTTGGCAAAGAATTCGTTTGCCATGCTACTATCGCTAGCACATTATTTATGCCTATTGTTGTTGTTGTTTGTTGCTGTTGTTGTTGAACAACTGCGGCAGCCAGTTAGCCTACTTTGTTGTTAACTGGTTGTCGTTTGTAGTTCGCATGGTATATACTATTTTATATTTATATACATGCATATATAGATAAACCAAGTTGGTGATAGCAGCTGAAGGTTGCTGCCCTGCTCGTTTAAGGGGAAACACAACAGCAACAGCAACATTTAGGGTTTTCAAATTTGTTGCTGTTGATCTGGTTTGCAACACTTGCCTGTTGTTGCCGCAAACGCAGCGAGGAGCGTTGAATTTGTGTGTCACGACGCAGGGCGGAGGCACTGCGCTGGGGCGTGTTCGTGGCAGATAATCCTTGTTGTTGCTGTTGTTGTTGTTGCAATTGTTCGATTGTCGCTGCTGCATTGCCGTTCATATCACAATATTTGTTAATGTTGCTGCTGTTGTTCAAATTGGCACTAAGTTTATCATTTTCCTTTTCAAACAGCATTTGTTGCTGTTGTGACTTGCTGTTGTTGTTGTTGTCGTTGCTGTTGCTGCTCAATATAATATTGTTGTTGCAGAGAACAGGCAACCTGGTAGGCGGTGTTGTTGTTGTTGTTGTTGTCGCAGCATCTGATGTTGTTGTTGCACTAGTTGTTGCTGCAGCAGTTGATGTTGCTGTTGTTATTGGCCGCTGCCGCTGCTCGCCAACAACATTTGCCTCCAATGTTATATGCAATGTTGATAACACCATCTTAGGAGTTTGAGATTGTTATCGTTATTTTTAGATTACTTTTTATTCGATTGTCATTGTTTCGTGTTGTTGTTGTTGTTGCTGCTGCATTAAACACTTTTTTTTGATATAATTTCACTGACACAAACACGCTCCCCACTAGCAATACTCCCGCTCCCCCCATTTGTCACTGGCAACAGCAGCAACTATGCAAATGGCCATGTTCCCCTCTTCAGCCCACTTCAAGCTGCCCCGCCTTGTTGACAGCTGCAGCGCATAAATTTGAATATGAACAACTTTTTGGTTTGGCTCTCTTTTGCATTTGTTTAACTGCAAATGCAGTTTAATGCGCATTTAAATTCAACTTTTGTTAGCAGTAGCTGCTGCTGTTGCTGCTGTGAAATTTTTATTGTTGCTAGCGTGTTTTGTTAAGGGCTAACAATTCGTTGAAATAAATAGCGAAAGTTAATGCCAATAGTTCTGCATTCTGTGTGGTCCGCTATAACACGCAACGGCAACATGAGCAGCAACAATATTTTCATAGACTTTCCACTCGCAACTTTTTACTTTTTTTTATATTTATTTATGATTTATACATTTACATATTTTTGTTTTGTTTTCGCATTAATTGTAATTGTTGTTGCCGTTTACGTGCATTGCATTGCAAATGAGACGCTGACGTCGCGTCGTTGCATTTTTCGTTGACGTTCACAAAAAATAAAAATAAAAAAAAATACTGTTTACATTTTACTGTTTACTTTGATAAATGCACTGGGCAAAACAAAAGACTTCACTTTAGTAAAAAAAAAAATTAAAGAAAGTTCTGCAAATAATTAAAATATTAAAAAAAATAGCAAAAAAAAAAAAATTATGGCTAACAATTAAAAACTCTATATTTCAAACACAATAAAAATTTTTTTTGATTTTTGAATGTTTTCATTTTTTTTTTGGCAGAAAAAATTAATAATAATAAAACTGTATAAGTTGAAACTCCTATCTAAATTGTTTTTATTTTTTCAGAATTTCCTTTTTTTTTTTTTTTTTGAGTGTATTATTTTAATAATTATTTATTATTTTTGCGCATATTTTCTTGTACAATTCGTTGTGAGTCAGCGGCAAATGCTCAACGCAGTTGTTTTAAATATTTTTAAAATAATTTTTAAGATTTAACTTAAAAATGTTTGTATGTTATTTAAATATTTATAGATGCTCTGTTGTTCTTTTTGTTGCACACGCAATTATTTTTATAACTCTAAAAATTGTTTTTGCTTTTAATAATTTATATTGTTTTTAATTTATAATGATTTTTTGCTGTTGTTGGTGTTTTGTTCAAATTGGCAACATTTGTTAAAGTTGTTAACTTGGCCCATTGGTTGCTGCTTGCATGTAGGCCGTGCTGCCACGCCCAATTGCCAATAAACGCATAAATGATATTTAAATACTGTCTTTGGGTTATATAATTTTTTTTTTTTTGCCGGCCTCGCCTCACTTGCCGAAATTGTTAATAAAATTACAGTGATATTAAAACTGCACACACACAATCCTCGCAATTTGATAATGCACCACAAAAAAAATAAATATATAAAAAATAATAAAAAATAAAGCTAAACAGCTATATATTCGATATAAAATCGTAATTTATATAGCTTATCAATTTCCCTCCCCACACACACACACACACACACACACACTTGCAGACATGCACACGCACGTTTGCGATTGCTTCCCAAGAGCAGAAGCGGAAAGTGCGGCCGATCGCAGAACGCGTAGAAAAACAACTAAAAATGCCAACTGAAAAATCATAACAAATGAGCGGTAAGTCGGGCCCCTAACCTATACCCCTGCCCACCTCCCTTGACTATCATCTCACCTGCCGCCTGCCGCCGTCCCCTCTCTAAACCCACCACTCGGTTACCCGTTCAAGTGCTCACTGAGTGAATGAGTGTGGAGGTGAGTGTAAAGTGAGTGTGCATATGTATGTGTGCGTGTGTCGAGTGGGTTTGTCGAATATTGAGTGTGTGCGTGCGTGTGTGTGTGCGTGTGTGTGTGTGTGTGTGTGTGTGTGTGCTAGCCAAGTTAGCAGTCGTTGTCGTTGTTGGCCCAAAAACCAGCAACAAAACAACTCGCAAAGTGTAAAACAAAATGCGATGACTTTAGCTGCTTATATACAAACAAACATACCTACATACATACATACATACATACATACATACATACATATGCATATTAGTGGTAGCTGTATTTACGCACACACACACACACACACACACACACACACATATCGCTGTCACCGTTGCCAAACGTCGCAAAAACAAATTTAAAAAAATAAAAATAAAAAAAAAATTGTTCAACAAATTTGCGTACTTGGGTGCAAAAATGCCGCAACAACCAACAACAACAACGACAACAACAATAGCAAACAGCTTACAGTTAATAATAAATATAAAAAACCCCCGATTGGTTTTCTTCGAGAATATCCATTTAGTACTACAGTGCACGCTCGATAAAATTAACATTTGTCAAGGTAAATTAGTTTTTTAAATAAATCTACCAAAATTATGGTTATTGCTGCTGATTCATATGTACATTACGGCTTAACAATATTGTAATAAACTTTGCCAGCTTATCAAAATATATCTTCTTGTAAATTATTTTATTCTATCAAAATTGTACTTTATCTACAATAAATATGGGGTGTTCTCTTTACCCAATCAGCCTGGCAGCATAGCAGATTTGCCATATCTACCAAGTGAACACCCTTTTGCGTAGCAGCTCTGCCAAGTCAGCTGTTTTTAGTTTATATTTTTGACACTTTGATTTTCATAATTGCATTATTTGAAAGTGGTTGTGCTGCTGTCAGAAAACAAAACAAAATTAAATAAATAAAATAATATATGTATTTCAATAATTGTGATTTATATTTTAGCTCAAGTTTAAGCCTAAGAACTTTCTCCATTTGCTTTAGCTCCTGTCGTTTCAATTTAAAGCCATTTTCCATATGCTGTTAATGCAATTTCAATTTGCGCTTCTCTACTTTCTTGGACCACAAAAATTTAATTTAATGTTGTATATAACTTTAGCACTAAATAATACCAAATATACTAAATATCGATTGACACTATCGAATATTAATCGTGTTCTTTTGCATCTCTACTTGTGCAGCTTTGCACTTTCGCAGGTCTGAGTTTGACACTGTGGCACAATAGAAGGAAAATAATAAATGTATTTATATATTAACTATTTTGTGCGTATGTGCCCGACTAGAAGATACCCTGCAGCTTGATTGAGGTACCATTAAAACACATGCCAACTTATGTATCTATACATTTACCTACTATTTATATTGTACTACAAATGTTTTTCTTTGTTTCCAGTTTTTTTTTTTTGTTGACTATCTTTACTTTGGAATTTAAAGAGAAGACAAAGTATCTTAGACTTAATAGAAAGTCAAATATTCCTTGTGTTGTTTACTAATAAACATAGGTATGTATACAAAATAAAAATTAACGAATTTAAGTACATAACATTAGATTAAATTAATCACTTTTGAAACAAACTATCGATAGTTGGCGAGGTCTGATATCGTGTGCACTATCCATATATATATATTCTATAATTTTTTTAGGATTATTATTCGATTTACTTATAAAAAAATAAATTTAGAGCACACTCTCTCTTCTTCTCTAACGTTCTCTATCTATTCTACTCTTCTTCTCTATACAGTGATTGCATTTTACATTTTATAATCATTAACAGTACAGTTTGAGCTGCCCGCTTCGCTTCAGTTACTACTGAACTGTTTGTGCTTTGCTTTTCAATTAATTAATTATTTAGCGTTACTTTTCCCGTTGTTTTTTTTTCTGAATTTTTGGTTTTTTTTTTTATTATTTTCTCCTTTGTTTCTCTCCCCTCAACATTCGCACATACAATTCGATTAAAACTTTGCATAATTAATTATTGCATTTAACAGTTTCCTCTATTCGTCTCGCTACTTCCCTCATAGTCGCACTTTTTTTACAGTAAAAACTTAAAGCCCACGTATTTTTATAATTGTTTTTTGTTTTCATTTTCTATTAACTCTCACATATTTATTGTTTTAAGATCATCACGCAGAAAAAGTTGTTAAGTAACTTAAATTGTTATATTGTAAAGAGTCCTGTCCGTCAATAGACATGCTGGTAAGTCCTTTAAAAAACTTGCTAAATAACACTCAAAGGAGAAATACCTAAATATTTAAACTTGTTATCGATAGTATCGATAGCTTGTAGAAGCAACGGATAGATTATCAAGACGTGTGTGCATGTGAAAACTATCACTAATATCGATAGTAAAATTATCGATAGATTGCTACCTCAAATCACATAGTTTGTCGAACACTGGGCGCAGTGGTCAATGCCCAGGCCCAGGCCCGAGAACCACAACCAGAATCAGAATGGGAATCAGAGAAAAGACAAAGAAAGCGAATGTCGAACATTGAACGTCAAATGCCGAACCGGAAGCGTTGCCATAGCCCCCGTCAACGGTCGTCCATTGTTGTAATGCAAACAAAAGGTGCTATTAAGTAGTGGGGTAAGGCAACGGGTAAGGCAACCAGTTGGACGGGGGTCGTGCCACGAGCGGGTGCAAACAACAAAAGAGATGGTGGGGGCATGCGGAACTGGCGCTACCTGCTGTGCATGTCAATGACGGCGACAACATGCACTCAACTGTGACGATGTTCAATTTCTGAATTGTAGAAATGTGGTCATATATGTATGTACGTATAGTGACGGCGGGGTGTAAGGAACGCCATAGCCAAATTTAAATCAAACATTTTGTTGTATTTATGCATAGCTTTTAAGCAATAATGTTCCATTTTTTTATATTTATTTTTAACTCAACTGCCAAGGAACCCACCAACGTGCTCCTATGCACAAATGTCTACAGCAACTGCAGGGTAAAAAGGTTGAGCATGTGCATATCAAATTGTTTGTTAGAATGCAACAAATAATAATATATACTATAATACTCGATTTAGTTATACAAAATTTATTAATTTTTATGTTTTAAGATGTGTAGTACAATTTTTATTTATAAAGTTACCAAGAAATATCTGATCAAATACAATTAGTTTTATATTATTCTGTCTACTGGGAAGTGAAAACGTGCCGGAGCTAAGTATTCTTATATACCCTTGCAATGGTCTTCCACAATAATTTCAACATTTATTAAGCAGCTATTTGATATAGTGATCCGATTTTCATCAAATTTAAAGTCAGTTTCAGCTGACTTATTAACATTGGCAGCGCTAAGGCTACAATACGCTCTCGACAATGTATAACCATGGCTTTAAAGATGAAACATTGCCATCAACGTCGATAAGTCGACTCATGCAACATTCTCACTCAGACCTGGCATTTGCCCGGAGCTACCATCCCACATACGTCTTTAGCAAAATATCTGGGACTTACATTGAACAGGATACTGACGTGGAATGAGCACATCACCGGGAAACTTACTCAAATGTCACTTAAAGTTCGAAAAATGGCCTGACTTCTGTGTATGAACAGCAAACTCTCAATGATAAATAAACTCCTCCTATATAAATCCTTTATTTTACCCGTTTAGACCTACGGAATTTAACTTTGGGTTACAGCCTCAACGTCCAAAAGATCTAAAAATAAGATCTTGAGGCACATACTTAACGCTCCATTTTATGTGCGTAACTCCACTATCAAAAGGGATCTAAACATGCCTTCGGCAGTTGAAGTAATATCCAAGGCTAGCAGGAGACATCTGGACAGGATGAATGTTCATAAAAACCAACTAGCCATTAATCTCCTGGATAAAAGTAGTGACCAACGCCGAAGGCTTAAGAGGCTCCATCCACTCGATCTACCAATCAGAGTTCCCTAACGGGGGGGACCCTTTCATTCAATAATTACAGTAGATCATCGCTAATACCCATGAATTATTATTATTATTTCCTGCTATTGTTTCATAATATTTAACTTAATGCCCCATGGGCAGATGTAAATATAGATAAACAAAAACAAAATTTGCATGTACTATATATAAAACCGTGTACATGTAAAATTATAGATTTAGAGAAAAAAATTGCAAAAAAGAATTTAGCTTTTCCTAGATAGGTCAAATTTATTCACATCAAAGCCCACCATGGGGCAGCAATTCGGTTACCAAAGTAAAATTTTTGAATTAGATTTAAAGTCCGGTCAAAAGCTTTCGAGAGCACATGATGACGGTGCATAATGAACAGAGAATGTAACCGATGATAAAATAATTACTAGCAATAATAAAATAAGAAATTTTGGGAAGCTGTTTCGGGAGCAACAATGCATCCTAACACAGAGAAATTCCCGACCATACACAGGATACACTCGGAGTGTCATCAAGTTTAAGCTTAAGCCACTTGAGAATTATAAGCGGTAACAACTCAAAACTACGGTTTGAACAGCCCAGTAGGATTTGAAGGCATGACAATATCATTTCAGGCATGCTTACTTCTTCACATAGAAGTAGTGAGAAAATATGAAGTCTTTAATTCTCTTTTATATTGGGACCTAAAAATGAACTTTTGATTTTTTTTGGAAGCCGACTGGAAGACAATAGTCGAGTACTCTCATATACATACTCATTCAGGTCAGGTCAGTGCATATCAGAATTTAATAATGGTTTAAATCGTTTTTATCGATTTGCAACGGTGACTATTAGAAATTTAAAATAAACTTGATTTGGGCAAGGTATACAGGAACCTTTTCGAATTTTTATTGTTAAATGTCGAACTGGTGTGATTGACTCTTAATTTCTTGAGAATAAAATTGCTACGAACGTAACGGTTATAATTTTTAAAATAAAAATTATACTACATTAATACTATACACTGCTAATCATAGGTTAGACGCACCAAATTTTTTTTAAAAAAAATTGTTATAGTGACAATTTGGTATGTATTAGCTGTCCCAAATATTTTTTATATCAAAGTTCGAATCTTGTTCGAGCAGCATCTGCTCATAGTTGGTTAATTTTGGAAAACATAACTGTGCATTCGAAGACTCTAGAAAATGTCTATGTAATCACGTGTTCTTTCGGTTCTTTCTTTTCTTTCTTTTTTTCTACTAAGTCAAATAGATACATAAATTAAAAATGAAATTTTTAAATAAGTTACTTTTCTTCCAAAAAATAAAATATTTTAAGTGCGTCTATTCTAGTGACCAAGAAAAAAGTGCCTTAATTTAAATAGCTCTAAGAAAAAAGTTTGAAAACAGAATTTTTTTAAGTTTGTATAATTTTTCGAATAGTATACTTAAAGAATCATTGAATAACCAAATTTTCTGCATTTCAACTTTTTTTCAATTGTGTTCAAAATAAAAGTTATAAAATATTTTGTAATGTAAATAATGCTGCGTCTAACCTATTGACCAGCAGTGTATACACAATCTGTGCTATTTTATCCCAACTTTAATGCGTCACAATTACAGTTTGCAGCACTTCGCTGCAGTTTGAGAGTTATATGTGTATAATGACAATTTTTTGTAGCCTAACGATAGGCACCAAAATAAATCAGAAATCAAATCATTATAGAGTAATAAGTATAAATTAAGAATTAATGGGAATCTTATGATCAATTTACCTGATATTTTTTAATGCTATCCAGCTGTTCAAGCGTCGGCTCCACAATTTGCGCTATTTGTTGCTGTTGCTGTTGTTGTTGTTGTTGTTGTTGTTGGTGGTGGCCATTGCCGGCAACACGTCGATCGGGTAGCTGAGGCGCGGGGGCGCAATTAATTAGCCGACCATCCTTCTCAATGCGCAGATGATCACGAGGCGGCGGCACGGGCTTTGCATTACCGTTAAGCTGTGCAGAGAGAGAGAGGGAGCGAAACAGCAAGAGTGGGGCGAGAGAAGAGAGTAGAGAGAGACAAACGATTAGTTAAAATGTCAATAAAATATCATCAGTGTGCCTCTAAGTAGTTATGTGTGTTGCGTGTGTGTGTTTGTGTGTTATATATATGTGTGTGTGTTATGCACATGTATTGGTGTTTGAATTTTTTTTTTTTTGGTTGTTGTGACTTTTTTTTTGCCATTGTTGTAGTTGTAGTTGATGCTGTTGCTGTTGCTGCTGTGTTACTCGGAATTGTATTGCCCTCGTCGAATTTTTTTTTTTAATTAAATTTTTACAGCAAATCGCCGCCCTCACAATAAACGAGAACCCAGCGCCGCTGCCGTGGCAACAAATATAAATCCTTGTCCATAAATAACAGGAAAACGATGGACCATGGCGTGGGTTATGATGTGGGCGTGGGCTGGGTGCTGGCAGGGGGGGGGGGGGGGGGGGTTTTGAGGATTGAGATATGTTGCTTCTTGTTCTGGACAGCACTTGCTTTATATATATAGCACAAAAATAATGTGTAGTGTATATAAATCCAATTACCTTTTGATTCGTTCGATTCATTCGTATTACATTGCATTATTATTGTATGTTACTCTTTGTTTGTTTCCCCCTCCTGCCCACTATCTAACACACACACAACAAAAGGGGCATGTTGTTCAACTCTTGCAACTATTTGACTTTGGCAAATTTATTGACAGCGTTTTTTTTCTGTTTTCTGTTTTCTTTTTTTTTATAAATTACTCAATAGCTTATTTTTTTAAGCACACACACACACACAAGCTTAGCTACAAGTTGGTATGGGCGTGGTCTTGAATGGAGCTTAGGATTATGTTGCTAACGAGAGCAACGTTGCAACGGGGCAACCTAAGGAATTAGGCCAGAGCGACAATTGAGACTTGGCAACAACTGACAAAGGGTGACCATTCAGGAAGGAATGAATTAAAAAAAAAAATCGTAAAAAAAAGAAAACTTAAGAGGTAAACAGTGGCAACGACAGCCGGGGCTATAATATGATAATAATACTAAATAATACTAAATAATACTAAAGAGTAGCGGAAAATGAACATTTAAATGATATGAAGATACCATACAATTTTCTATACACAAAATATACCACAAACCGAATATCTTCGGCAAAAAAAAATTTGTATTTGACCGATTGAATTTTGATTAAATTGAAATCAGATTATTTATAGAAAAATCAAACTTAAAATTGGCAAGTTTGCTGGAGATATCTTTAAAATCAAAAAAATTGCTCATACAACAATTTTCAAGCGATTGTTAAGATATAGATATCTGATTTTGATAATATTTTGGCAGATTGTCTACTTTACAATAAAACATAGATCTGGTGAGTTTGCTCCGATCCAGTCGATTCAGAAATTTCAAGCTAGATTTAAAACTCAAAGGCTGATTTGCATAGAAACAGACAGATATATATCGACTTAAATTGTCGTTTAGATCACAGAACACATTTCACGTTTCGTGACAAAATTACAATACCTTTTTGCAAGGGTATAATGATATTTGGGTTGTTCACTTGACCCTAGCAAAGTTGCAATGATGCAAAGGCTGTTAAAGCCACGTGAATACCCTAATTGCCTAAAAAAAATTATTTCTATTTTCATCATTAATCTCCATGCAGCTCATTTTGTGTTTTTTTTATATAATAAACATCAGCAAAGTATTAAGAAAATTTAAAATTAAGCTAAAAGTATTAATAATTTAAAAAATTGCTGAGTTGTATTTGTTAATTTCTCGTCAATCTATTTTAGAGATTTTCATATAAATTTCTATATTTTCAGCCTTGAAAACTAATGAATAAAATGGTTACAATAAATTAAAGTACATAAATGATAAAGTATATGGGGTATTGTTTCTTTGTTTAGTAATGCATGAGATTTTCAAATTTTATAGCATTTTAATAAAGAAATAATTAATTTGCAAATATTGGCTAGAAAATCCTTTTGGCTTGGAACAGACTGTCTGTCATCGAAACGAAGCAATAAAAAAGTTAAAACTTTTTAGCGAGTTCATAAATTAAGGAATTTTTTATATATAAATAAATAAAAGTAACCAGAAACAACTTGCGGAAATTGCAGCGATAAACGCAGCGAGTGGTGGCTGTTGTTCGAGTTAGAGCAACTGTTGCAGGAGATATGTTGCTGGTGTTGCAAGTGTGGCAGGCAACGGAAATGCTGATGAAATGCAAATTGCTGCTGATTTATGACATAAAATGACAGCAAATGATGCCTCAAAAGGAAGTCAAGCAGCAGCAGTGAGGGGAAGAGAGCAGTGAAATCAGCGGAGGGCAAGGAAGGCTAATCGACTGTCAGGAATACAAGTTGCCAGTTGCAACTTGGTGGGTCATGTTGCTGCCATGCAAAGTGTGTGCAATTTGCGTGCTTGTAGCTCTGCAATTCACAAATTACGTGGTCAAAAACTATCAACTTAAACTAGGACAGAGCAAAGAGAGAAAGTCAGGGAAAGACGTTAAGTGAGAGAAATACAAAAGGAGAGAGAGTGAGAGAGAGAGAGAGAGAGAGAGAGAGAGAGAGCGAGAGTAAGAGACGTGCGACGAGGAAATTGAAAGGCAAAGTTTTACAAGGTACAAAGTACAAAGTTTGAAATACAATTGTGGTTGTTGGTATACCTCATCAGCAATGCGCTTGATATCGCCGGCACCAGCAGCCGCAGCCACAGCCGCAACAGTAGCAGGAGCCGGAGCAGGAGCAAGCCCTGTGGAGACGCCGCCGGATGTGGACAATCCCAGGGATGAGAGTGTCGTGTGAGCCGTTGAGGAGCTGGCATTCGACAGCAATGAGACACGTGACGAGAGATGCGCCGGCGGTGGATAACGCGGTGGCGTCTTAACCATCTCAATGAAACTATCGGGTACATCGACGGGCAGCTCGCGATGCTTTGGTAGCGGCAACATCGGCATTCCAGCAACAATTGAAGGTCCCTGTTGGCTGCTGGGTTCATAGCAGGGTGGCGCCAGGCTAAGATCATCTGGCACCGTAGAGCTGCTTGTTGTAGATGCAGCACTGGGTATGTGGCTGCTGCTGCTGTTGCTGTTGCTGCTACTGTTGCTGGTGTGCATGGAGCTGTTGCTACTGCTGCGTGTACTATTTAATGAATTGCTGTTACTGCTGTTGCATGCTGTCAATTTGTTGGGCGTTACGGCTGTGCTATTGCCACCGTTGTGATTATTGCTGTTGTTGTTGTTATTGCTACTGCTGCTGGTGTTGCTGTTGCTACTGGTGTTGCTGTTGCCATTGCTCGACGTTTGCTGCTGCTGCAAGTGGCGATAGGCAATTGTTTCAAACGATTCCAACGTCTGTTTGCTCAGCATATCGTCGAAGCTGCTCGACGATGGTGAGCTGGAGCCCTTGCGATAAATGCCATCAACAACGCATAGAAGCTCATCGGCAATGTTGTTGCCGTTACTCATATTGGAATTGCTGTTACCAAATGTTGCTTGTTGCATATTGCTGCTGGGCATTTGTTGTTGAGCTGTTTGTGCACCTGTTAATGTTGCTGATGTTGCTGCTGTTGCTGTTGTTGCTGTTGTGGCTGTTGCTGCTGTTGTTTTGACTGCTGTTGTTGCTGCTGCCAGTTGCTGTTGTTGTTGTTCCGTTTGTAGATCGTTTTCAAAGTTTTCGATTTGTTCCAATTTCAATTGTTGTTTTTGATTAAACAAATTTTGTGTGGCCACATCGAGTGCAATTGTTGTTGTTTTTGATGAGTGTAGTTGTTGTTGTTGTTGTTCATGATGATGTAGTTGTTGTTGTTGTTGTGGTTCATGTTGATGTGAAGAATGATATGCAACAATTAACAATCTGTTAGCATGATCATTGTTAGTTTTAGTTGTGTTCTTGGTAATGGTGTTGGTGTTGGTGTTGGTGGTGATGCTGGTGATTGTTGTGTGGTTGGTGTTGTGTTTCTGTGTTTAGTGGTTGTTGGATGTTGGGTGGTGCATGGTGCATGGTGCATGGTGCATGGTGCATGTGAACAATTTGATGTGGTGAAAAGAGAATGCATGAAATGAGCGGTTAAGTAAGCAAAAGTTTTTTTTTTTTTGTGGTTTCGTGTTGTTAGCGACTATTTTTAGTTGGTGTTGTTGTTAGTGCTTGTTGTTAGTGCTTGTTAGTGGTTGTTAGTGTTTGTTGGTCTGGGCGGGATTCAGTTTAATCAAGCATTTTTAGTTGGTTTCTCTTGTTGTTTAGTTAGGCTGGCTATATCGACAATTGCTTACCTGTGGTGGACGGGGTGGCGGATATCTGGGTGGCGTTTTATTCCGTGCTATAAACGTATCTGGACAGTCGACAGCCATCTCGCGATGTGGACCTGCACAGTTAGAAAATATAGTTAAGGTGATTGCCAACATAGATAAAACGTTAAGCCTACCGTTATCTTGATTCACCGACAGCATGGTCAGCATTTCCTGATCAATCTCCCTAATATCACTTGAGTGCGTGCGATAATGCTGCTGCTGCTGTTGTTGATGATGTAAATGATGATGCTGGCCGCTTATGTAATCATCCGGCAGACATGGCTTCAGATCATCACCATCAATGACCACAATACTAGAGCCGGAACGCCGGCGTGGCCTGCAAAGAAAATAAACGATTAATTAAGAACGCAAGTCAATATAAGAAATAAATAAAAAAATACAGTTGCAGGAGCTCAGAGCCAATATTGAACGCGAAATTGCTGGAATTTCGACCGATTTATGCGAAAAAGTGGTTGAAAATTGGGTTCAACGATTGGACTTCGTAAAACGTGCACGCGGTGGTCATGCGAAAGAAATCGAGTTTCATAATTAAATGTATATGTTCAAATTCGATAATAAAAAAAAAAGTTAGTTGAAAAGTCAAACCGTTTGTGTTTTATTCAAAAAAAAAGTTGAAGCGCTCCTATTGAAAAACCCTTTACAAGCGCCCGAGGTGGGACATTTTATTTAACATTTGTTTGTTGCATTTAAAATGCTTTAAGATAACATTTTCATTGCCATTTATTCTGTTGCTTGTTGTTTCAAATCAATTATTCGAATATTTAAAGATATGTAAATAAAATTGCATTTTAGTTGAATTAATTTCTCTAATTGAAAACATTTGCTCAACAAATATCAATTTAAATGCTATTGAATTGATTCGAAATGCAATCAATTTGTCTAAATTGCATCTTCGTGATGCTTGCCTAAAATAAAGCAATCATTTAAGGAAAAATTGTTTGTCTGACTGCGTAAATTTGTATCTTGTGTCTATCCAACATAATAGCACTGGGTACACGCTGCACCATTAAAAAAAGCTAGTGCTGATGCTTATTTCCTTTGGGATAAGTGCAGTCAAAAGCCACGATTTTCATCGTAGACGTCTATTTGTACTGTCAGCTGCTGCATGCTGGCAATAAATTTTCAAATGCCCAGAAGCTCAGCTGCTCTAATTCCCCAAAGTGAATCCTGTGCAGCGGAGATATTCTTGAAATGCCGGAGATCTCGCACTTGGAGTCGTGCCACGAGTTGTACTCGTAAATTGCATTACGTTTTCATGCCACATTGACAGCTGCTGTCAGGTGTGCACCGGACCAGCCAACAAATCGACTCAGGTGCATTTATAGTTTCTACGGCAAATGTGTATGTTCGGATTTGCCACAAAAGTTTGTGGGTGGTGTGGCAACGTGCTGGGGCATTGGTTGCTCGTACAATGGTGCAAGCATCTTTCAACAATTTTTAATAAAATTAAATCTATAAAAAGATCCTTAAGCAAACAGTTATGAAAAATTCAAAGAAAACTCGTGCCTGAATACTTCAAAATGATTTATGAACTATTGAAAGGCTACAGAAATAGCAAAATACTTATATTTCTATTTATGTAAAGCTCAATTTAAACTTGTCAATAATATTTATTATTTCCATAAGAATACTGAAATATACAGGAACTTATCTCATTTCAAAACATAAATTTAAAGTTTATTGAGCATTAGTAAACACAAAAAATAATATTTAATTCTGTTTTGTTTTCAAGATATAACCATATTCAATAATTCTAAGTTAATTTAAATCGAACGACTTAATCTAAAAACTGTTACAGAAAGGAAGACTTTAATATGAAATTAAATCTTTTTTTGTGCAATTATTGAAATTTATTTATTAATTGCTTTGTAGTTTACTACTTAGCATTGTCCGGCGTCACTGAAAGCTACAAATTTTTCTAAAAAATAATTTTTCAAATTTACAGGAGTTTTCAAGTTTCTTTGTATTGATAGAAAATAATATCTATTGATTTTATAACCCTCATTCAGTCGAGCAAATAATTTTAAAAAATTTGAAAAAAACGTTTACCAAAAATTAATAATACTCTACACTTGGAACTGGTATTTATTTTTAATGAATTTTCAAAATTTATTTTTATGAATTTCGGTTGAATTTAGATCTTTTCCCAATCACTATCAAGTATGTTTTTTTTTTTTTCAAAGCCAATCCATTGATAAATAAAACAGGAAATAAATGACTATCTTCAAATTTTAAAATCGATCCATTTTGTTTTAGCTATACGAAAGAGTATAGATAGATATAGAGATATGAACTGCCTGCAACAAAAAGAAGCATCTGCGCCAGGTTTCTTCAACATAGCTCAAAAGCAGGCAAATCGACAGACGGACACAGAATAATGGCTATATCCTGAATAAGATTATATATTCCTTATGGGGTCGAAAACGTCTTCTTCTGTGCGTTGCACACATTATAATACCCTAATATAATACAAGGGTATAAAATAGATCCTTACAACAATTTTCCATCAAAATTCTTTAAGTTGTGAATGGTATTTTTAAAAATGCCGAATTCAAAATTCAAATCAATCAATTTTGAAGTTTAACCTCCTTTACTTATATATATATATATCAGTATACATATATACAGTTGCGGTCAAAATAATAGTAGTGCGCGTAATGTAATTCAAAATACTCAAAATTAAAGGACTTTTAATTTATCTAAATTTTTTAATTTATTTTTTTATGGAACGTAAATATATTGTTAATCCATCTGAGATACCAAAATTAGTTAACAGTTATTATTTTTAGATTTAGAATTTTTTTCCTTGAAATAGCCTGAAAAATGGCCGGTCAAAATAATAGTAGTGATGAACGAATTCAAATATTCCAATGGTAAAAACGATCTTAAAATAATTTTTTTTTATTTAGAAGGTTAGATATGTGAAAGACACTTAATTAATAAAAATTTAATAATTTGTTGTTAAGCCTTTATTGTGAAGTAAAGTAAAAGTACAATATGCCGCACTCAGCAGGGGCTTATATTTAATAGATTCTATCAAGTTGTAGGAATGTGCAACTATGCCACAACTTTTGTCGTACTTTTGTTAGTGGGAAGGGGTTTGCTTGGAGCAATTTGCCCCGTAATTTGTGCAACTTTCGGCTTGAAGGTTTTGTCCACGAGGGTGTCTCGCTAATTGCAAGATTGCATCAATCTCAATGTGAACATTCTGATGGGCCTAAAAGTATGCAACGCCAACGTCAAAAGCAATTTCAGTCTTACGCACATCAAAGTGCCACAACTGGCAACTGGCAACTGGCAAATGGCAGGGGGGCTGTGGGTGGAGTGTTGTGGACAGTTAACAGTGGGCAGTCAATAGTGGGCAGTTGACAGTGGGGTGTTTGTATAACGGTGCATCTGGAAATGAAAGTGCAACGCCTACGCAAGGACCAACAACTGGGAACTCGAATAACCATAGTTATGCCGTTGTCAAAGGCGTGGCAAGTTTGTTTTTATTTATAGAAAGCAGGGCTGCAATAAAAAACCGATTTGTGGAAAATACGCCAATGGCGAAGAAGACAATTTAATTTGCGTAACTGCAATATGAACAACTACTTAGAGGGACTGTGACTAATGGCACGAGTACAGAAATGCGAACGAGGACGACAACGAGGACGAGGACAATCATGAGCATGAGGACAACAACAATAAGTCGAGCATCTAACAGAATGAAGAAAGGAGAAGCATAAGCGAATTAAATTGCCTTTGGGTCTGACGTGAACTGAAAAGGACGAGCTGCACCCAATGGCCAAGGATAACAACACAACAGCTGGCTAGGTTCAAATGAGTACTTAGCCCCACTACAAAACTTCGAATTACACTCGCCGTGAGGGGTTAACTCGACTAGTCTTTAATTACGTCAAGCAAAATAATGAAATACAATAGCCTACGTAATCATAGCACTCAACTACTTTAATAGTTCATAGCAGGCAGCTTTTTGTTCACATAGCTGGAAATGCACAGAGCAGTTAGCTTTTTAATTCCATTTCTTTGCTTTTAATAGCAGCCAGATAATAACTGTATTTTACTATAGCTAGGTAACTACATTTGCTTCAATAATTGCATTGTCACAATAGATCTAGGTTGGTTAAACCAGATAAAACAGCTATGTGCGGACTTTCAGTGGAAAAAACCTCTGCAGTGTGAAATTTATTCATATATCTCATTTTTGGACCGATCTTGTAGAAATATGACATATTTAAATGACTTAAATAAAATTAAGAATATTTAAATATAAAATAGAGAAACTAAAAATTGATAAATTTGTTAAAAATACCATGATAAAATTATTATATCAAAACATAACTAGTCTTTCAACTAATTGTAGCTAATCGATCGAAAATCGGACAACTATATCATATAGCTTCCATAGCGAAAATCTGATTTATTTTTCAAGTTACATGTTTCCGTTATATGATGTTATTATGATGCAGACAAACTGACAAAATTTTTATTAAGATCGGACCACTATATCTCATAGGCCCGAAAGGAGAAATCTTTTACAAATTGTGTTGTATAAAGCAAAATTTTTATATTTGGAAATATCTCCACCAAATTTACCAATTGAAAGTTTTATTGTGGTCTTTATAATCTGACAAATATTAATCAAAATTGAGAAACTATATCATATAACTGCCATATAACAAACAATATACAATTTAAATTTAGTAAGAAGTAGGAAGGGTATATAGCTTCGTCATGCCGACTGATAGCCGTATCTTTCTTGTCATTTTCACACTTTTACAAGTATACCTGGTCATCAATAAAGAAAGAGAACAACAATTGCTTGAGTGTTGTACATAATGAAGCTGAATATAGGAGTCCGAATCGATTGAGGGGCTGTCAAATGAACAAACAATTCAACCTGAAAATGGCTTTTAAATTATAAAGGTATTTGACGTTGCACTGTACGGCAAATCAACAACATCCTGGCCTAATTTCAATATTTCAAAGTATTTAAATATGGAAATTTCTTTTATAAATCTATTAATAGTACATAGAACAAAAATATTAGATACCAGAACGTTAGCATTATAATTGTTAAAACAATACCTGTTAAGCACAATTGTTATAAAATTTCTTTAACCTGTTGTCATCAATTCTGTTTATTGATCAATTTTTATAATTGTTCAATTTTGTTCAGCTTCCGGCGAAAATCATATTTTCAAATTATAAATTTGCAACTTAGTGGAAATAAATGTAGCGAAATGGTCGAGAAAATCCTTTTTTTTTAAATAATATAATAAGCATAAACCTAAAGTGAATTTTAATCTGATTAAACCGATTAAATAAACCGAGAAATAACTTCTATATTGTGAGTGCCTAATATGAGTATATAACTTGCAATATCTTTTTTCTTTATTTAATTTCTTCGAGAAGCTTTTCTTATTCACTTTTAGCATGTTATCCTAACTCAAATACTCGTTTAATTATTTAAGATAACCAATTAACGATTTGCACCACAGTACAAGGGACAAAAAGATTAAAATAAATAAATATAGACAAGGGTGTGGTTGGGTAAAAGCAGGGGGTGACCATTGCCTCCTTACAATAAATCTGTTCAGTAGAAAAACAGAATTGAAAAATATAATTTAATTTATTGCAATTTATTAATTTAAAGTTGTGTTACAGCTAATGTTTAGAAATTTTATAGAGCTTAGTCGAAAAGTGGAGTTTAGCTTCCCAACCGTCGATATAAAGGCAACCCCTTGCTGGAAAACTGACTACGCCCTTGAATATTAAAGTGGGTATGATGACTGTGACAGGAGCTGAAAGGAAGGGGAGACAATCAAAGCATGACACAAACATATGGTACCAAAAAAAAAATGCTCTGATGAATTTTTGCATTTCTGTGTGTGTGTGTGGGAGTGTGTGTGTATGTATGTTAGTGTGCGTGTGTGTTTGTTTGTGCATGAAAGTTCTGGTCAACTGTCCATGCGATTGTTATATCATAAAGTGACCAGGCAGCGACATATACACACATTCGCATTGTGCCGTTGTTGCTATTGTTTAGCTGTTGTTGCTGTTGTTGCTGGTGCTGTTGCTGCTGCTGCTGCTGCTGCAACATGATAATTGTTAATAGCCAAGCCAACGAGCGAGCTGTGTGCTGATAAGCGTTATAGAGCGAAGGGAGATGCAGCGGAACGTAGAGGACACGCCCAGCACCTTTTGAATAGAAAGGGGAATGTGTATGGGTATAATGGTGATGATGCTTCATGCATGAGAGCTTTGCGAGCACCTGTGGCTGCTAGCTATCCTGCAACAAGTGGTACAATGCATGAAGCACGTGCAACATGTGGCCAGCTCCTCCTACCTTCCTACCTCTCTCTCTCTGTTCATTAACCGGAAGAGGCTTATTTGCGGACAGCGGAAGTCATTGCTGCCATCATTGTGCTAGCAATTGTTACCATTACTATTACTGCAACTATTGAGTCAGTGAGTCATTGGGTTAAGCAATTGGAGCGGCGGGGCAACTGCAGACCACAGAAATGTTTGCGTTGTTCTAACAAAAGCCACAGCCAGCCAGCCAGGTATCCGACTAGACATAGCTATGGCTAAGTTCAGGTATCTACCTGTACAGGTAGACAAGGCACACCTTCCGCTTCAGCTGTGGGTGCTACAGTCAGCCACAAAATTGCGGCTAACTGTGGCCAACGCAGGCACCTAAAACAATTTGAGAATAAAGGCAAGATAAATGCAAATAATTATGAATTCTGGGGCCAGTTCATGCCTCCATCGAATACCTGGCAAAATGTTTTTCGAACAAGTTGATAACACTGTAACTTTAAACTCGAATATTTGCTCTTTAATTTAAGTCTTTAAGTTAATTTATATGCAACTGTACCTCTAATTAAAGCCATATTATATTAATGAATATGATACAAATAATAAATATTAGCAAAACTCGAGTGAAGAACGCAATATTCATGCGTATTTTTGAATTGAGATCTATTTAAGTTATCTAAATGAGATCATTCAAATAATATACATTGTCGTTTAGGGTTTTGAAAGTACTTTTAATCGGCATTACAATCATGTACATTAAGCTTGTACTTAATTTCACTTATAAATATCTTATATACATACATATTTATACAATTAATAAAGAGTTGATGCGCCCCAATCTATAACAAGTAAAAATATTCGATAGAAAATTGGGAAGTACTGAGTTCATTCATAATATAAGAAAATTTGCGGCTTAAAACTTCGATTTCTTGGATTAGCTTTAGAAATATAATAGTTTTATGCCTTTGAGCTTTACTATTTCGTTTATTTTCAGCCCAAAGAAAACGCATAGTAGCTCTTTCGCTCAAATTGGTAGCAAAAATCTGTAACTTTTGAACTAAGTCAGATATCGAATATACCAGAAATTTAAAATAAGTAATTTCAAAACTTTAGAGAAATATTTAATACCAAAATAAGAGTAGATGCGACATTAAAAAAGTGCGTAAATTCTCGGTTGAACACAGATTATTGTTATTTTAAAAATCAGATACAATAGACGATAAAAAGCAAAATACAAAACTTTTCACCTTTTTACACTCTATACTAATTGCAATTGGGTAAAAGGGAATCATAATACTGTGCAAGTGTATGTTACAGGCGTAAGGAGTCATATAGTATCATTCTTGATCAGGATCAAATGGCGAGTGGAACTAGTCCTATTCGTTGGTCTGTCTGTGAGATCTCGCAGACTATAAAAACAAGAGACACCAAATTTAATATGTTGGTTACCCGTTACCATCGCGAATCGATGAAAATTACTTATGGCCACAATTTCACCACAATATCAAAAAAGCAGCGACAGCCACCTGTCATGCACAGCTCTATAAAAAAAATCAGATATGCACTGCTTGATATCCATGTGTACGTATATGTACTTGACTATTATCTCCCAGTAGGTTTCCAGTAGCATGAATTTGAAAATGGTGATTAGAAACCTATACCGAGATTTTCACAAAACTGACATAAAAATGTCTTACCAAAAAGTCAAAGTTAATTTTTAGGTCCCAGTATAAAAACGAGTTAAAGGCTTCAGATTTTCTCACTACATTTTTGTGAAGAAGTAAGCATGCCTGAAATGATACTGTCATGCCTTCAAATCCTACTGGGCTGTTCAAACCGTAGTTTTGAGTTGTGACCGCTTATAATTCTCAAGTGGCTTAAGCTTAAACTTGATGACAGTCCGAGTGTACCCTGTGAATGGTCGGGTATTTCTCTGTGTTGGGATGCATTGTTGCTCCCGAAACAGCTTCCCAAAATTTCTTATTTTATTATTGTTATTAATTAAAGGTTATATTTAAACATTCTCTGTTCATTATGGACCGTCATCATTTAAACATTCTTTGTTCATTGTGGACCGTCATCATGTGCTCTCGAAAGCTTTTGACGGAACTTTAAGTCTAATTTAATAATTTTGCACTGGTAACCGATTTGCCCCATGGTGGATTTTGGTGTGAATGAATTTGAATAAAGATATGCTTATTTAAGGAAAAGCTTATTTATTTGTACTTTATACACAACCTCATAATTTGTATGGGCTCAGGTCATAGCCATAAGCTATATAAATGCCAATAAATGGACAACTTACGCCTTACAACTTACAAAATTGGGCGCCCAATTGACACTGCCGCCAACGTGGCCGTAACTTAGGCTGTCAAATGTTGCAACGATTAAAGTTTTCCATAAACTACGTGCAAGTTACAGAGATAGAGACATGAAAAAGTGCCTGAAAATTAATTTAAAAACGAAATACAAATATTTAAGAACAGGTTGAAGGAGAGATTCCGTTGTCGGAAGACGTCAAAATCAATGCGAATATCTGGTAAAATGTATTTTAATATCATACTCTTTTACCTCATGCTCATGCTGCATTTGAAATTGCACAAATTTTTATTTTGGTTTGACTTCTTATTTCGCAGCAATATTTTGAGGCAAGTCACCGTTGTCTAAGTGTGTGGGTGTTGCAAGTTTAAGGTTGAAGGCGTGGCTGCAATTAAAGTGCAGTTGAATGCGTGCACAATTTAGAAATTGAAATGCAGCTTAATTGATAACCAGAGACCCCAGGGCATCAGTTTGTCTGCTTGCTTTGGGCATGAAACAAGCCTCAAGCGACAGTTTGTGGTTAAATGCACCTAGGGGCATCCTGGACGTACAAGTAAATGTGAATGGGAACAGCAATTAAAGCAGACGTTTTAGAATTCTCATTTAGATGCTGCCAAATCGGAATATCAAATTTCTTTTTGGCTCACCAAAATATTTCATGTTTAACTTTTGGCAATCACCAGCTTAAAGGAACTTTGACAATTATATAAGGCATTTGTCAATATCAAACTATTGGCTAGCAAATTAGCATTGACTTGAAATTGAATTTCTTCTGGGCAAAATAGAAATTGTAAATTTTTCTGTTTTAAGGAGCAATTCTTTTTAAAATGGTATTTAATGGTAAAATAGGAAAATATTCAAAGCTCATTTTCTTAAACATTTAATTGCAGTTTAGTACATACATTTCGCTGTCCATCTTAAATATTATTTTCAATTCCAATTTTAATTTGTTGCCTTTTAAAAAAGATAAGCATCTTTAATAACGAACTCCCACGAGGCGATAGACTTATGGATACATAACCTGTTGAGCTGCAGAAAAGTCAGTGCTGAATGGGGAATTCCCCAGGATACTTGCTTATGCTGTCGACATAAGCATAATTATCACGGGCAAATGTCCATCGACCCTTAGCTCAGTCATGGGTCACACAATGAAAGAAATACTAAGATGGGCCATAGAAACCACACTTAGTATTAATGCAAGAAGAACCCTATTATATTCACCAAGAGATACAAGGTACCGCGGTGCAACCCGCCAAAACTGAACAAAATATCGCTTATACCCATGAAACACACTAAATATCTAGAAATAGTTTTGGACAGCAAACCGACATGGAGAGTCAATGTTGAAGATTGGATGTAAAAAGCAACAGTTGCGCTCTATGCATCGCAAAAGTTGCTGGAATTCTGATATGGTGGCAGGCCACGAAAAAATCTACATAGTTAAAGCTAATAGAACGGACCCAACGGCGAGTGTCCACTCCACCTAAGGCACTAAAAACAATAATGTGCGCTCATACCCCCTGGACATTCAAGCACGTCTAGTATGCACAGAAGACAGCCCAACGACTCTTTGCAACTGGAAACATGATGCCACAGGGCTATGGACATAGTTTGGTTGGCAGGGAGATGCAAAGTAGCAACGCTAATGAAACCAGATGACTAGCGTTCAGGGATGAACGAACAGGCAATCCACAAATTGCATAGACATCTCAAAAATTGATTCGGGAGTCGGAGCGGCGGTGTATTGTGCAGAGCCAGAAATTAGGCTGCGGTAAAAACTGCCTGACTACTGCAGCATATTTGAGGTGGAAGTTTTCGCACAAAAGGAAAGCAGTGGAAATAGCTTAAGAGCTACACCGAGCACATAAACGCATACAAATTTTCGTGGATAGCCATCTTTGCAGGCATCTGCTATCGACTCCTGAAATATCCTGGAAAGTCAGGTGAGGCACTAGATGAACTAAGCATTGCTAGACCAGTGCATATCTACTGGATTCCCAGCCAAAAATTGCGAAGAAGGAATCCGGCTACAATACGAAAACACAGAAAGCGTAAAAATCTCGTTACAGTCGCTGTACGGTGAACTAGAGAAAACCCCCAGGGCAGAAGCTTATGTAAGATGTAACAACACAGCCAGTTGCAGAATTTCTAAAATAATTTGCAAGACGCGAATTAAAAAGCTCACTTACTTTCTACTGCAACTTCCCAGAAAAGAGTGTAGACTAATGGTCGGAGTACTTACGGGAAATTGCCTGGCGGCAGCTCATGCCAAAAGGCTAGGCATAAGTACAGAGGATAGCTGTCGAAAGTGTTCCTGGAGTTGCAGAAACACTAGAACATCTTGTATGCAACAAAGAATAAAATATCTCAACTAATATTGGTTCTCAACACTAAAAGAAGTGGCTAAACACTCTCCCAACACACTATTGGCGCTTGCCAAACGCATTCAAATTCTTCAGGATCTTTAGGATAATATCCGGCAATACTAAGGACCAATTATGGTCTATTTCAGATCAACATTTGGTGATCAACCGGTATAACCTAACCTTAATAACAAACTAGCTGGTACATATTTAAAAACTATTTTCTTGTCTTCTTCTCAGAGCGCCAAACAATTTTTTGTATATTTTTTTGGAGAATTATTGACTTACATATGAATTGACTTTCAGATATTCGGGATGCAAACATGTTTCAACAATTTGTGCATTATTAAATAATGTGTAAATAATTATTAAATAATGTCTACTACATATATACATATTTTCAGATTAATGATTGGCTCAGGTAATATTTTTCTATCACGCATTTAAAGAGTCCGGGGCCATCATCTTGAAATGTATCAGGATGCCGTGATTCGGTTTGGAAAAATGCGGCAAGTAGTTTGATGTGATTGCTATGCCTGTTATGCATTCATCTCCCAATGCTCCCCTTGTACAGGTGGGTAAAATCTCTGACAAAATATTGACTGGAAAATTGCACGAATTTTCTTTGGTATTGTTGCTATTATTATTGGAAGGCATTTAAATTGCTTTGGCATGCATTAAATTCTACTTAAATTATCTATTTCCTCAAGTAGATCTTGAGGCTTAAATGTGAAGAACAGCATTATTCCGGAGATTATATAAAATGTCTTATGTATGCATTTGTTTTTGGTGCTATTATATGTATGTATGCACTTCGTTTATGGTACAGACTATAAAATATTCGTAATGCCAGTGTTGTTTTTTTTTTCCTTTAAATATAATTTTGTTTTGTTTTTTATCGTCGTGTTTTGAATACGAAATGTGACGTGTATCTATGAGATACACAACATGATATACATAATGCATACGTATCCATACACAACAACAATAGACAGCGTCACAAGTGTTGACTATCAAGAATGGGACGAGGCAACACAATTACTGCCATACAAAGATAAGTATCTGTTTGTCGAGTATACTCGAATTCAAATAAAATGCAGTTGCAGCTAAAATAAAGATTTTCGGATCGTTTTCTCATATTCGCAACAAATTTTAGTCCAGTTGCCACCATAATACTATAATATCCATTTGAGAGTTGCCAGAGAGTTGGCAGCCCATAAGCAATGAGTTGGCAGGCCGAATAGATTTATAATTTAATGATATATTACTTAAAAATAAATGTGTGTATACATAAAAGTTATGTAAGTAGACAATTTTATTGTCATAATAATAAATTGAAAGTCGCATATTTGAATATATAGAAAAACTATTACTGATTGGAATTTTGAATTCGAATCTTAAGAGCCAGAGGCCAAGAACGCATCCCTTGTCTATGCAACATGTAAAAATATGGACAGTAGCATAGCCCGAAACATAAGAAAGCTAAGAGAGAAAGTGTAAAAGAGAAAGAAAGAGTAAGCAAAGAAGAGAGAGAGAATGAGAGAGAGAGAGAGAGTAAGAAGAGTTGTATTGTGCAATGTACAGAATTAACAACTCATTAACACTCACCATTGTTTTAAGATGCGCATTTTGCTGTTGATTTTGATGTTTGTTTGTTATCCTTGCTTTATCCTGGCACTTTGGTACATTTCAGCTTATTTTCAAAGCTCTGCTTACACAAACACACATAAAAATAAAACACGTTAAAAAAAATTGTTTGGCTTAAATCAGCGCATGCGCGCAATTCGAAATGGGCAAAAACTGAAAAAACGCTGGCAAAAGCGATTGCATTTTTGATTGCATTTGTGATTGTTGTTGCTGTTTATTGACCAAAGTATTAATTACGACAGTAGCAGCGGCAACAACAACAACAACAAACTGTAAAAAGTTGCTTGACCAATTTCACAGCACTTTCGAAAGAAATTTTTGCTGTTGTCGCTCGTTGCTTTTATGGCTGCTGCTGGTGCAACAGCAACAGCAATAGCAACGGCACTGAACTGACCACTACGGTAGCCATTGACGTTGCATGTTGACCACACAAGCACAAGCACATACATATATTCACATATACACACAAACATATGCATATATTGTATATTGCCATTTATTTTTCACTTGTACAAACATTTCAATTCGAACAAAAACGAAAACTTCAAGGCGCACTCGATCTGGCAACGCTGCAGCTTACAAACAACTGTAACTATAGCAGAATTGGTAGTAAAGAAAGACGCTGACGAATATGTAGAACAAAATAAGCAAAAGAGACAAGAAAGATCAGTTATGATGGAAATTTTCTCTTCGTTTTTGTTGTGGCTATTAATGTTTGTAGATTTTAATTACAATTTAATGAGTTCTTTGGAGCACACAAACACGCAATTGTCAATCGATCGCCACATAACAACAAAAGCATATTGCGAAATAAATGCACAAAAAATAACACTGTTATTAAACATTTGTTGTTAGTGTAGTTTTGCCGGTCAGTCAACGGTTACATTTGCTGCTGTTGTTGTTGTTGCTGTTTGTTATATGTTTGTTTCTTACACAGCGCGACGCGACAACAAAACGTTAACCTCTCTCTGCGAACAAAGTCAGCCATAGACTGAAAAAAACTAAAACTGCGACTGCGAGCTGAGCTGAAAAGAAACGAAACGAAACGGTGGCTTAAACGCAAGCGAATGAGCGTAGCAAGAGAGCCGCGAGCGAAGAGCGGGCAAGCATGTTGTACCTGTCGGCAGCGCGGCGCAAGTGCAGCGCACTCAAACGCACTCAAAACTAGCAAGACTTTGTTTGTGTATTAAAGGATATACATACATACATGCTTATGTACGTGTGTACATATAAAGGCTACAAACAGACACAAGTGCACACACCTTTTTTATTCACACACACACACACTCACACATACACAAGAGGCACACAAAGTGGGATTGGCAAATTGCGCTGCCATCAAGAGTGCACAAATAGAGAGGCTAAAGGAATAGGAATTCCAACAAAAGCAAACGAAGAAGAAGCAGCAAAAGCGTTCACAAGGTAGAAGCAATTGAGCGAGCGCGAGCACTGTGAACTTGACGCCAACGCCGGCAGCAAAGGTAGGTACATATATGTATATATATACATTCATATGATTTTGTACACACACATATAAATGTATGTATGAACGTATGTGTACAGGTATGTAATGTATATGTATGTAGTTAAGCCTTGCAGCATACCTCAGAACAAAAGGTGTGTGTACCGTCTTTCTAAGTACACATACATATGCATGTGTGTATATGCATGACTCAACAATCAGCTATGTGTGTACATCCATTTATATATTTGTATGCTGCGACTAAGGCCGTTGCCCAAAGGCAGAAACAACAACAACAACAACTGGGGCTGATTGGCGCGCGCAGCTCCAAAGGCAGCCTCACTGTTCCAGCAGCAGCCAGAAATAAAGATGCCCAAAACTGATATAAACCCTTCAGTTCGCTTGGTAGTGTATGAACACTTGGTAAATTGCGACAAGAAAATCGTCATTCTCCCTATCTGCATTACCTTTCGTCAAAGATTTCGTTCATAATTTGATGCATTACTTATCGTCAAGAATTTTTTCAAAAGTAATGCAAAAGATGGTGACAAACAAAATGCTTGACGAATAACGATATACGTGATATACTACATCCCAGGACATTGCAATGTTAAAATCGTCAGTGTAGCCTATTGAATAAAACGATTTGAGGTAGTAAACGGTGTTTACCAAGTATGAGTCGTCTGTTTTGAACTGGTCGACCGAACTGGAGGGTAAGTTTATACATACAAACATATGCTTAAGCAAAAACACATACATATACAATCTCACGTGCAATTGTATGATGTTGTTGTTAGCCTGGGTCGTCAACGTGAGATACAGAGAGCGCGAGAGCGCGAAGAGAACGTGCGGCACAGGTAGAAATAATAATTAACGCATTGTGGACTGAGCGCTTCTATGCTACAAAATCACACACGCATCCATACATATACATGTATGTATGTCTTAAATGCACACCTACACAATACATACATGAATACTACTAAAGTGTTGCAGCTCTGCCACAAGCTCAAAAAGTAATTAACTGTCTATTCTTTTTAATTACTTTATCTACTACCTTTTTGGTTCTAAGCTGCCACTTGGCCTCACAATTGGTACTAATTTCTCACGGACTCCACTTCGCTGCTCTTATGCCTGCCATTTGAGACTTTTCCGCACTCTGTTTTGTACAACAGGTAAGGCTAGTGTAAAGCAAAGCAAGGGCAAAACAAAGCCCAATGAAAACAAAACAAAAGACACGTCGCAGTCGCAGTCGCTGCCGCAGTCACTGTCGCAGTCGCAGTCGCTTTTGCTGTCGCTATTACGGGTACCTTTCCAACGGCACGCATACTCCAAAGATACAATCAACATCAACAAGCCCCACACTTGAGTGTGTGTGTGTGTGTTCTGTATTCATGTGTGCCTGTCGGGCATCATTTAGGCTGTCTTCTTTAGCCTGAATTTAGACTGCGACTGCGGCCCAGTTGCCCAGAATTATTATAACGGATTTATCTCAAGTTACAAGCAGTAATGCACATAAGCACACACATGTACATACATATGTACATGCATACATTATTACATTTTATATTCTTGAAACTTTTTTTGTGCTTTACTTGTTTGTGCTTTTTATTTAGCTTGTGCCTCCACAATTTAAAAAAGTTTACTCGTTGCTGCCCGCTCTGCAACGCTCGTTCGTTCGCGCTAGCTCTCTCTCTCTTTTAGGCAACTCTCTTGTCTTCAAATTTTTCTCTGCGTGCACACGCTTCCTCTGTCGCGACGTGGGCGTTTGTTGTTGTTGCCAGGCAACGCTAGAATTCGGCTCATAACAACAGGAAATTAATGTTTAAATTACTACGAACACACATATATGTATGTGTATTTGTATTTGTTGCATATATGTACATCTATTTTGACTTGTTTTTACTCCCGCCAAGATGGCAACGCCGAGCGGATTAGCTGCCGACATCGACGTCGGCATCGGCAACTCTAATTGATTTTTCATTTCTCCATGGGAAATTGATCGTCGCATTAGCAGCAGCGACATCAGCAGCAGACAACCCAGTAGTCCTACCTCAACGATCACCACAAGCATCGCCACAAATATGCTGCGCCTGCGCGTGCTTGCCATTCCAAATGCCAAGCGAGCTTCGTGGCTGGCCTGGGTCTGGGTCTGGGCCTGGACAACAACATGGTCGGTACACGGCTGGCATGCCAAAGTCAAATCCAAACCTCCGAGCCCTTTTCAGCTCGCCTCTCTCATACTTGACTGGCAAAGCATGCGCGAAATTCCAATTTACAGTTCAGCAGGGTCTGGTAAAGCGTCATTTACACTTCGAGAAATCAGCGTTCACATTTGCATATGGCCATTTCCACAAAAAGGTCCACCCCGACCAAAAAATTAGAAGTCATCCAATAATTTTTTTTAACTTTAATTATTATACAGAAATGTCCAAAATTTAATAAATTAAAGAGTTCAAAGCTTTTTTTAGTTGCATTAGCGAGTAATCGTGCTTCAAAGTTAAAAATCATGTTTTGGTCAACTTTATACATTTCTAAGAGCATATTCTTCTTAAAATTAACTTTAAGTCGAAACCGATTTCTATACTTGTCACGTAACGCCACACCTGTTTTTTGCTTATATCTTTAATATATAGTCCAGCTGAATTGCTACTCAGATATGAAAAATTTTTTTTAAAAAATTTGACTTTTATTTAGCTTTTTTCACATTTGGGCGTACTACTGTCACGTAACGCCACACTGGAAATGTTCACATTGATTTTGTAGCAATATCAATTAAAATCAAAACTCTATTTGAAACTTTTTTAACTTGAATTTTCTGTTAATCAAAGCAAATTGTAGGCAACATCAATTAGACCAAGTTGCATAGAATTGTTGTTACAAAACTTGAGCGTTAATAGCTCAAATTTATTTTTATTAACACAAACAATAATATTCACACTTTTAATTCGTATGTGCAATGCATTAGAAAATGTTATGATTTAATGTAATCGGATTTTGGTAATATATACAAGTACAATTATCTGTCGAAAAGAATTCTTCCGCAAGGTTGTATTTGCATCTATATCCAATATAATTTGTTAAGAACTTGGTGAATTTTATAGAGATGGCTTCAAGTGTTTGGTTTAATTAAATTAATAACAGAAATCAAGTTAAGGAAGAGCTGTAATTAAAATGACACTTTAACTATTTCAAAGACTTGAACTCGTGCATTCAACTTGTGATTGCCATTATTTTTGCTGTTGTTGTCTACCTAATTGACGTGCTTGACTTGAGTAACGATAACAGACAAGTGACGATGGCAACAGAAATCAAAAATCAAAAACCAAACCCAAACCCAAGCCCAAATCCATACCCAAAGACAAATGTCATCAGATGTCAATGCCAAGCCTGTCTGTCTTTTTGTCTGTCTGCCTGTGGGTTGCTTTTCTGCACCTCGATTCACTCAGTCCGGGGCTAGGCCATCAAAGTATGACACTTTTGCAGCCTGCAAAATGTACAAAAACATCAACAACATTAACAGCAATAGCAACAACAACAACAATAGCGACTGTCATAGATAATGCACATTGAAGTGCGTTGTTCGCAATGCATCAAATGATGCTGTTGTTGTTGCTTTCAACTCTGTCATTGTCAGTGTCATTGTCGTCTGCAACTGATTAGTCAGCAGGTTTTTGGATGCTTGACACTTGGAGCACTTGTAGAGCTCTCCCAACATTTAAAGGAAACACTTAACACAGGCCAACAATGTTACAAAAAGGAGAGAGAGATAGACAGAGACAAATAACAACAAATTTGTGATAAAAACAAGAAAAAACAACGTCTATCTACGGCACGCCGAAGCTATATACATATATATATACATATTTAATATAACATTTGGATTTTTACATTTAATCAAATGGGTTAAGGGCAATCATTAAAATGTTTTGGTGTTTGTTACTGACAACAGGCATATCTGATATACAATAGTACCATATAAATGTACATTTGATTTGCATTATTGATCAGATATGTTTTATTAATCTGTCTATATAAAAGTGCTGGCTTGAAAGACTAAATATGTTAATTTTGGATAATATAATAATATCCAATTAATGTATTTGTAGGATCAACATATATCAATAATCAAACTTAATAATTCTTAATTTGACCAATGGAAATCAAGCTACTATATTATATATGTAGTTGCCATAGGAACGATCAGTTGGAAATTGAAAATTGGTTTTGCAAGCGTATATAGATTCGGCACGTTTCGTTTTTATATAAAACACGAAAGAAATGGCTATCTTCGACACGCCGAAGCTATATACCCTTGTAATGGTCTCCTAAGAAAATATTGAATGTCAACTTTGGTTTTGATATCTTAAAAATCAACAAAGTTTTTCATACGAGCACTTTTCGACCGTTTGTTCCTATTGGAGCTATAAGATATAGTGGTCCAATTTTGTTTAAACTTAGTCAGATTGTAGAAATCGTAATTCTACATCGATATGCCAAGTTTTGGTTTTGATATCTTGAAAAACAAAAAAGTTATTCATACAAAGACTTTTCATGAAAATTAATTGTCTTCAATTTTTCATCCATAGATATATGTATGATATTGTGGTCCGATCGGGCTGATTTTGACATACAAACTACATACATTATCAAGCTTTATCTGTGCCGAGTTTCATCAAGATTGCTTAAAGATAAAGCCAAAAACTTTCCATAGAAACAGACGGACAGACAGGCAGACAGACGGGCATTTCTATATCGACTCAACTCGTCGTCCTGATCAGGAATATATATACTTTATGGGGTCAAAGACGACTCCTTCTATGCATTACACATTTCTAAACAATATTATAATAATCTTTTGAAAGGGTTTACAGAATTTAATTCCGATATCACCCTTTTAAAATACATATAACATTCTTTAATATTTTCCAGAACTATATTATTGGCTTTTGGTCCTAAAAGAAAAGTTGTTAAAAAAAAAAAAACAGTTTGCTAAATCTCTTTATTTGCTCCATTCACATCACATAAAAATAACACAAAAGGAAATTCAATCACATATCGTGCAGTGCTTTTATATAACACCTATTAAAAGTTGAGATTATGATCATATATAAGCTTGTGTTTATTATTCACACACTTTCATTGAAAACAAACTATTTAAAAGAAAATTCTCAAGCGTGTCGTTACTGAGTAACAAACGACTAATGTTTTATAAATATACTTTAAATCATCTTTATTTATTACAAAATTCCCATAATTAACATTCAAGTATGAATGTTGTAAAATGTGTTATTCTACTTGTCACAAACCAGACATAATAAATAAGGTCTTCTAAAAAATATCAATATCAATCAGTCATAAATTATAATGGTCTGGTTTTGAGGTCAGATTGTTCAGATCATAATACTACATCAATCTGCCAAGTTTTGTTTTGATTACTTTAAAAAAATTTGTGTATACAATTTTTTGACCGATTGTTCCTACGGCGGATTCCGGCTAACTTAAAAACTGAGAGACTAAATTGTTTGGAAACGGACAGACAGACGGACGGACAGAGGGAGATGACTATATCTACTTAGCTCTTCATCCTGATTAAGAATTCTTACACTTTGTGGGATCGAAAACGTCTACTTCTATGTGTGGCATACTTAAAAAGCCCATTCGCAGTACATAGTGCAAAATACCTCAAAATATCTCAACGCACATTGGTGCACATCACTAAAAGAAGCGGTCAAACCCACTCCCAATGCATTACTGGCTTTTTGGATCAGGAATTCAAATAAGTACCACAGAAGCACACACATTCCTAACGACCTCAATATCCAGGAATCTATGACTCAACTTAATCTTAAATGTGAAGGCCAAATCAACTTCCTGACTCTACTTATTATGTTTAATTTTCTGATATTTTAAAGATCTGATTCGTATTTTAGCCTAAAAAGTTTGAAAACTTACCGTGTCTAGGATTAATATGATATCATAAAAAATTATAATATCATATTAAAGATAAACTAAGCAAAAACAAGTAAATATGATATAGTGCAGTATACTCAACAAGAAAACATTCTGTTTCCACTCCGTGATCCGCAAACGCAAATACTCTCATCTACATTCAAGCAGTGCTTATCTGAATAAGAACATCAAGCAGTTCAACGACCATTGCTTGCATGACAGATGGATGTGACTTTTCTTCAATACCTTTTGGTGCTTGTTATACAATTGCGATGAAATTTGCAGATCGGCATTACGAGTACAAATAGACTTAAAATCATAAATTGAATATTGTGTCCATAAGTCGTTTTTATCGATTTGTGTGGTGGAGGTGGGTATATCAGAAATTTGAAATAAAATTGATCTACCATATGTATTATGTATGTGTCTCTAGCTCGTATAGTCTCCAAAATCTGTGTGTTCATACAGCCAGACGGACAGGGTTAAGTCGATTCAACTATTGATACTGCTCAAGAATATATTCACTTTATATGATCGGAGATAACTCCTTTTTATGACCCCCTTTTACCAACTTTTAATGAGTACAGCGTGCAAAAAAAAGCAATTAAGACTTAAATAGAAGCAAAAAACTGAGTTTAAACATTTGATGTATGACAATTATAATATATTTACTCAAAATTTCTAACATGAGAAGGTAAAAATAATCAAGTGATTATTGCGTAAAGAATAAGATACACAATGCATGAACAGAGTCAATAATATTTAACATTGAATTTGAATGAAATCAAAGTGAAGAAACATTTTTGAGACTGTGTTTATTACAAATGTATTCTCGTATTAAATTATAAATAAGTTATGTCAATATAGCATCAGTATCTAATCTTAAATTTTATATAACATTTCCTGAGCAACAAGTGAGCGATGTGATTACCGTTCAAGGAAAATCGATTTAAAATGTATAAATAATATCCAGCGCAGAGTGTGGAAAATAACTCGTTAATTAATAATGAGCAGAAAATGAGAGCGCGCGTGGCGTGTTAAGCGTTCGGTGTGGGATGTTGGATGTTGGATGTTTGATTGTGGGCGCTGGGCGCTGGGCAATGGTCGATGATGGGCAGCCCGCAGGCGAAATCACAACAGAGGCAAGGGCAAAGGCAAAGGCAAAGGCAAAGGCAAAGGCAGACAAGGACACGTTTTTACACACAGGCACCTATACATACCCATATGTATATATAAATATTTATATAGAGCGAGAGAGAGAGTGACAGGCACCTGCAGAGAATGCTGCGAAAAAATATGTGTGAAAAATATCCGCGTTGGAAAAAGGCGAAACGCGAATGCAGAATGAGAATGGTAAAGGGAAAGGGAACCAGGAGGACGAGGACACAAACCAGCCAGCTGGAAAACCCAACGAGCCAACCAAGTAAATAAATAAGCAGTCATAAAAACAACGTGCATACACACAAATGCATACACACAGACACATGCGCTTTGCGGGGGAATGGCCCACATGATTCCCATTCAAAGGCAGGACTAGGATGCGAATGTGAATGCAGAATTTTACTGAGCTGGGCGAAACGGTAATAAATGCTTGGCAAATAGAGAAACAAACAAATAAACATACTGGCATACGAAAAAAAAAGAAATAAGTCGAGTTTACTCGACTACGGCACACCCTGTAACCAGTTGTACGTATTCACATACACTTCGTTTCACTTGAATACCACACCAAGACAACTTAACCTCTATTGCTCATATCTTTTAATCCATGAGAGATAATAGAAAGTTATTAGAAAAAAATTAATTATGATACAAAATTAAAATTATTTTAATCTGCTTAGCGCAGTTTAAGAATTTGGTATTTAAACAAAAATACTGCATAAAAAGCTGTTTAAAATCCTTTCACTTTAATGGCACATTTGATTAAAAATCTATAAAAATTTATTTTCGTCTTAGGAAAAATTAATTTTAATGATAAACTATGAAATTTAATATAATATGGGGGATTTCAGTAGTGTGGCGAGCCTCCCTGGATTAAAATTACCTTTAAATTGAGTCCTATATGCTTTTTAGATAATTCAGTGATATTAAAGCCCATGTCAGCTGAAAAGCGTCAGTGAGTATAGTTTTAGATAAATACTGCTTAATTCATAAGATTCATAAACCTTCCGAATCCGCCATCTTCAAACATTTTCTATTTTTTTCAGGTCCAACGAGTAGGGTGGATAATTTAAAAACTTGTCATTATTTGAGTTAAATCACGATTTTTTCAGTATGAATATGTTGTATTGTCATGTTGGTATGTCCTTGAAGAATATTTAAAAGGATCATCCACTGGAGAAATTGACTTTTCTAGGACACCTTTGAAATACTCGCAGCTCATAATCGCTGTCAAAAATTTAATTTTGCAGGTCCTATAATAAGACACAGACTTTTTTTTGGTCCCTACTTAAGTCATTGAAGAAATAGTTGTAGCAATCGCATCTTTACTGTCGCATCATACTGTCAAAAAAAAACAAAATGATGCAGATTTGGAGGGTTTATAAGTTTGTTAACCTGTATTTATCTAAAACTATGCTCTTTGAAGCTTTTCAGCTAACATCGGCTTTAATATAACTGAATTATCTGAAAAACCTATATGATTCAATTCAAAGTCGAATATACGAGGTAATTTAAATCAAGGTAGGTTCCAAACACTATTGAAATCACCTATAATATATTAAATTTCATAATTGACTATTATATATTATATATTATATATTATATTAAATCCATACTTAAAGGAAATAAACCTTTATTAAGAAGGATAAACGACTTTGTGATGCAATTTCTATACATTTATTTACTTTATGTAGCTATGATATATAATCGTGTCGAAAATATGAATTGCTTACTTTTATATAGTTGTTAATATGAGATTTATTTTTAGTTTCTTTTTTTTTATTGAAATAAAAGTAATACAGTGTGCAAATTAGCAATAAAATTTTTTCTTTGTCGAGCTGCTGAGTTTGGTTTTAGGGTATCGGAAAAAAAGTTTTTCATACAAGGACTTTTCGATCGGTAGTTCCTATGGGAGTTATAGGATACGCTCTTCCGATATTAATCAGAATTGATTAGATTAAACAAATAATACTACACCGAGCTGTTGAATTTGGTTTTGATATACATATACAAGCACTTTTCGTGAAAATTAAGTGTATTCGATTGTTCCGCATTTGTGCCAAATTTTATCAAGACGGAAAGACGGACATGGTTATATCGACTCAGCTTGTCGTTCTGATCAAGTATATACATATACATATATACTTTATGGAGTCGCAGGCGTCTACATCTATGCATTACACATATCGTGACAAAATTTTAATACCCTTTTGCAAGAGTATAAAAATACACTAGTTTTACTTTTTTATATGCAGTTTGACGGCAACTGGCCACTGACTGCTGACCATTGAGAAAAACGCCTGTTGCTTAGGCATCACTTTTTAGGCCTATCTTAGACACAGTCCAGACTCAACTGTGCCAAGAATATATTTCGAAAAATGTAATATATGTATAAACAATTGATATTTCTAAGTTATTTTGAGGTTCGTTTTAATTAATATATATATATTGCGATCATAACCTAAATGGTATATATTTCGAATTCTGTGCTGACTAGTCTCTCAGTTGTTTGTTCTGAAAATTTAGCAGTTGAATATAGAGTTATGATTTATAAAATCGGACCAAGTTTCTGTAAAATCGGACCCCTATATTTAATAGCAGATATAGAAGCAAATCGGTCAAGAAATATGCTTGTTTGAAAACCTTTTTTGGTTTTCAAGATATCGAGACTGAACTCATCAGTTCAATGTTTATTATGTTTTGAATAATCTAACCAAATTTTAATAAAATGGGACCACTATATCTCCATAGGAACAATCATTAAAAAATTTGTTGTATGGGCAAATTTTATATTTTATTTTATTATTATAAATTATTATAAATTATTATAAATTTGACTTTTCTATAAATAATCAGATAAAATTTGATTAAAATTTATCGAGTATATTATATAACTGAACGATTGATCGAAATATTGAAATTTTTTAAAAGACGATTGGAATAAACAGTGTTACAATTGCCATTTAGGCTTCATATATCATGCATTTTGGAGTTTAACAATTAACTTTCAGTGGACAACTGTAAAAATAAATATTTCCACTACTCAATAAAGTATGCAACAAGTTTAAAAAAATAAATGTATCCCAAACATCTGATATTTCAATGAATGATACCCTGTTTGACTTCTTTTTTGGATTCAAACAAGCTTTTAACATACTTATGATATGGCTGAAAAATGTTGAGTATACAACCATTCTTAATAGTTGATCGTTTCTTATTTGTCAATGAACCTGGAAAAGGCGCGTTTCACACAACACAACGTGTAATTTATGAGCTATGTATTTATTTAATAAATTTATTAGCAAAGAAACAGTTTACAAAATGATCTTTACGTTGCTTTTAAACTAACATAATGGTGTGCGAAAAACTATTTTAAAAAGTTCGTTATAAATATATAAATATTTTATATATATAAATATTTTTAATTTATCTTAAATATTTTGTATTATGTTATTGCAGAATCAACGACACTAGCACAGAGCCAGCACCGCTAAAAAGAATTATCGCCCTTCAAAAAATTATGTCATCGAAACGGAATCACAATAAATGAAAATAAACCGTTTTAGAAGTAAACTAAATTCCGGAATCAAAAAAAATATCATTAAATAAGATTATGTTTACATTATTTTCTGGTAATGCGGCTGGTGGTGAAAAGACTGATGAAAAGTAGTCAATAATGTAGGCACCTACTTTTCAGTCTACTTATCGACAGCCCGGTAGTCAATGGCGATAAGTAATGGAGCTGGCGTATAGAGCGATTTTATTGACGATAAGTAATGCAGGCCGGCGTTTTTGACTACATCCTAGGACATGCCAATATTAAACTCAACAGTGGTTTGCATTGAAAAGGAAATTAGAGACCGTCAATGGTGTTGAAAAAGGAGCTGACGGATCGCGTACGAATCGTCAGCAGTTTTTTCTGAAGGTTTATAACACTAGCTTACAAGCTTTTTTTAAATCGAGGGAGCTGGGCTTTTATATACTTTTTCTGATGTATTTTTGGGCGCTGATTTCAAAAATGCACACCATTTTTTTTTTCCAAAGAATGGTTTTCTAGAAAACCGCGAGTAGCTAGTTTTTTGGCAGTCTTTGGACTAATTTATTCATATCTACATCCGATATTATTTGATCTTAGAGCACATTTCGCATTTCAATAGAAATTTGTATACCCTTTCTAACGGTATGCCGTTTATGCGAATCGAATTGAAGCCATTATAAATCCTCAAAGTTAAAAAATGTGATTTTTTTTTGCATTTTTGAAAAATTACTTAATTTAAATTGGTCTTTAAAAAATAAAAAAAAAATCGTTTAAATACTTTTTAACATTAATTGTGTTAGATAATTCTTTTACGAATACTTTAAGTATACATTTGCCCAAATCGATCAGTAAATGTGATAGTTATTCAGCAATTAGTGAAAACACCCAAGATAAAATTCACCTTGTTCATCACTATTCCAGCCATATATATATAAAAAGACGAATTGAAATTCAGCAATTTTTCAAAAATGCAAAAAAATATCACATTTTTCCACTTTGAGAGTTTGTAATGACTTTAATTCTTATTCGATCCACATAAACGGCATACCGTTAGAAAAGGGATCTATTGAATTGTGTAACATTATTTAAGATCAAACAAGATCTGATGATGAACAAATAAGTCGAAAGACTGCCAAAAAACTAGCTATTAGCGGTTTTCTCGAAAGTCATTCTTTGAAATAAAAAAATAGTTTGGATTTTTGAAATCAGCGCTCGAAAATACTTCAAGAGTAGTCTTTGAGAGCCCAGCTCCTTTTTTGCTGTAAACTAGTGTAACAGTGCTTTCAAAAAACTTGAAAGCCCTACATTTAAATAATAAAGTTATCAATATTTTTTAGACAACAGCGATTGGTCTGAAAACATCAATGATTCGACAAGTCTATTCGAAAAGTGAAAAATAAGGAAACGCATTTTTTAATGCGCCATAATTGTTCCAACGAAGCTATAAAACCTTCACAAGGTTTTAAAGTTGTGTAGGCAAAAGTAAGCAAAACGATAAAAATAAAATTAAGTCTGCGCGTCAAAATGTAATCACAATTCGAATGGTAGTATTAATTGTTAACCTAATACTATATAATAACTAATACTATATAATAATACAATATGAATATGACTGTAAAAAAAATGTACAGCTGCGGTCAACATAATAGTAGTGCCACCAGACATAAAATTAAAACATTGATATTTCGTAGGTACATTCGAACTTTTGTTTTCTGACATTGTCAGATCATAGTGTTGAATAAGCTTTTATGAAAAAGTATCATTAGGACATAAAAGCTTTTTTCATTTTTAAGATTCTCCGCTTTTTCGTGATCAACCCTTAATTTGAGCCGGTCAAAATAATAGTGGTGAACTAATTAAAACTAAAAAAAAATTATTTTAAGCAAGAAAAGATTATGATTTGGTATTTATTATTGTAATTTGAAAAATTACAATATATTTTATAAAATTTTATTTGCTTAGACTTGCAACAAAGGGGCGTGGCAAGCCTTACACTTCTGAGAAGCGTGCTCTTATTAAAATATTGATTTTTGAAGGGAAAACTTTGAAAGAAGTGCAAAATTTGATTGAAGGCTCGTCAATCATGATGAGATCCATCAAAAAAGTACTCGCCAAAAAAAGAGAAAAGTGGAAGATCTCGAATCATGTCTTAAAAACCAGTGACAAATGTTGAGATATATTCGAAGCGCGACACGTTTGCTCTTGCAATACCTATAAAAAAAGGACTTAGGTGTGGACTAAGTTATAGAAATGATTCGTAGATGTTTGAGCAAAAATAATCTAGTAGCAAGAAGCTTGAGAAAAGTTCCGTTTTCGAATAAAATACCTGTCCAAAAGTGAAAACGGTTTTCTAAAGAACATAAGAAATGACCGCTTGAGAAATGGAGAACTATTGTGGTCGGATGAGTCCAAAATTGTGTTGTTTGGTAGCCGAGGATCTCGACAATATGTAAGGCATTCACAAAATTCCGAATGTCAGCCTAGATTCACTTCCAAGGCCGTCAAACATTACACATTGCATTACACGCACTACTATTATTTTGACCGCAACTGTATATAAAGCTTTGCATTGAAAAGATTATTATTTTTTTTTTTGTTCACTAATAACAAGTGGGGTGGTCGCTTTTAGCAATTGAGATTATTTCATTCATTACTTTAAAAACGACTATCAACTTTAAAAGTTAACAGAGATTGAAAATGCGTAGAAACTTTAATCGATTCACTTTTAAATGTATTCGGAAACGAGAATTGTTTTTAATTAAAAAGGCGCCTTAATAATTATTTTGTAAACTGCATTTTTTTGGGATCTTAGATATTTAGATACTTGAGCACTTACCTCGGATCTTGTCGCAGCGACTGATCGCCCAGTAAAAGTTCAGTTCTTCCTTTTGATATGCTACTTGTGGGACTGTTTTGTTGTTGCAGTTGCTTTTGTTGCAGCTCAAAAGCGGCGGCGGCACTGAGCAACTGTTGCTGGCTGCTAATGCTGCTGCTGGTTGCTGTTATTGTTGCCGCTGTTGCAGTTGTGTTGTATGTGGGGCCATCGCTGGGCTGATGTATAATGACGTCATCGTTATGCGTAGTTAGTAACTGTGAAAGAAAGTAAAGGGAATTTAATGAATGCTTGGAGTATTGAAGTGACAGTAAATTAAGAATTGAACAATTGAAAAATAAGGGCAAACTAACAAATTGAGAAACTGAGGAACTGAGAAACAAAGTAACGCATATGCAACACATGCAATGTTGCAACCAGCAACAACTAAAGTTGCCCTCACCTCTCGTCTCGGTGGATACATATTATTCGATATTAGTAAATCACAATTTTTCATAGCGGACGTCCCAATGTTGCTCATGTTGCTAATGTTGCTGATGTTGTTGATGTTGCTGATGTTGCTGATGTTGCTGATGTTGCTGATGTTGCCTGATGTGATGCAATTATTGCTATTATTGTTGTTGCTTAAAAGTAAATGCTGCTGCTGCAGTTGTTGTTGCCAATTGTTGCTGCTGCTGCTGTTGTTGTTCATGCCGCCAATGTTGCTGCTGTACAACTGCAGCTCCGCAAACGCCTGTTGCAACTGCCCGCTGGATATGGCCGTAGAATACTCTGTCTTGGGCGTTGTGGTACCATGTACATGGGCATACCCATGCGATGGCAATGAGATATCCGCTGCAGTTATAATGCTTGTAACTCCACCAGCAACAGTTGGTATCGGTGCCATGGGCGATGTTGATGTTTGCGCATCCACAAAGTGCGTGCCACCTACAGCAGCAACAACATCGCTGCTTAGCTGCAGCGGCAACAGTCTGGACTGTATCTGAGATTGCGTCTGCGATTGCCGTTGCTGATGTATGGCCGCAGTTGTTGCCAGTGTGGCGGCTGCAGCCGGCAATGTTGTTGTTGCTGGCAGCGTTGTTGTCGGCAGCTGAGCGTGCTTGTTGTTGTAGCTGATATAGGTAATGCCACAATAGTTGGCACCATCGACATCATCGTCATCGTCCATGTCATCGTCATCCATCTCCTCGGCCAAATGCTGAAGACTGCTGGCCAGCAATGATTTAGCCTGCAGCGGCTTTCCAGCTGCAGCAGCTGCCGCCAATTGTTGTTGCAGCTGCTGCAGCTGTTGCTGCTGAGCCTGGCTGGTCTGATAGATGTGACCGGTGGCACTGCTTGTCTTATTGCCACTGCTGCTGTTTGCGGCTCCCGCTGCTGGGGTCTGCTTGAGCGCCGCTGCCGCTGCTGTTGCTGTTGCACTGACAATTGCCGCTGTTGTGGAGCTGTTCGCATTGCGATCTGCGCTGGCTGCTGCTGCTGCGGTTGCCGCTGCTGCAGTGGCAGCTGCAACCGCGGCACTGACCAGAGCCGCTGATGGTGCTGCCAATGGCGTTGACATTGTGCCCGTTGCTGTTGTTGGCGCCAGCGAGGGGGCACTGATGGGCCCGCCGGCAGTGGCAGTTGTCATTGTGGCGCTGCTACAGGTGATTTGATTACTGCTGAATGACGTCACATAGATGGGTGTCGAGTCGTTTAGAAAGCTTAGGTCCTGTTTCTGGCTGGTGGCATTGCCGATTTTTGTTTGCTGCAGCTGTGTGCGGTAAATGGTGCGTCGACGTGAAGGAAATCGGGAAATGGGCCGGGGCGGGGGCGATGAATGAGAAAAATAGACAGAGACAGAGATATAGATATAGAAAGAGAGAAATATAGAGAGAGAAGCACATTAACATGGACACACAAACAACGATAGTTGTAGTCAGGGTAAACAAGAAAAATAATCAAGAATTAAAGTGCTTTTGAATAATTGTTTATCGATAGATCGATAAGTACAGTTTATAGAATTTTTTCAATTAAAATCAAAAGTTAGAAATCAATTCAACAATCGATAGTCTTATTTTGTATAGTTAAATCGTTATCGTTTCGGGCATCTTTAGCTTAATTGGAGTCATAATCACAAGCGTTAGTCGATTGAAAATCCTTAAAGGATATCAATATGAGCTAGTCTGAAAACTTCTATAAGCGAAGGATGCCTTAAACTATCTACGTTTTTATCTAAATTATGTGATAGGTATTGTTCTGAAAATCAATGATTTAAATTAATTAAGAAATTTAAAAATTGCGTTGCGGGTGAAACTCGATTCAAAGTATTTTTGGCCACAGCTTTAAAAATAAGTTTTTGGGTTGGTCGGAAGAATATGTTACCCATTAGGATTAGACTTGGGTCAAATATGTTTTGTACAGACATTTTTAAATCAGAGGAAAAAAAACAAAATAGAAACAGCTATTTTCGGCACACCGAAGCTATATACCCTTCTTATGGTCATCTAAGAAAAATTTGAATACTCGACCGATTGTTTCCATGGCAGCTATATGATATAGTGGTCCGATTTTGATCAAACTTGGGCAGATTGCTTAGCACATAATTCTACATCGATCTGCCAAGTTTGGTTTGAATATCGTGAAGAAAAACATTTTTTTCGACCGATCGTTCCTATGGCAGCTATATGATATAGTGGTCCGATCGGGTTGATTTTTTCATACAAACAACCTGGTACAACAACATGCATCTGTGCCAAGTTTTATCAAAATAATTCAAAGATTAAGCCTGAAAGTTTGCATAGAAATAGACGGACATGACTCAGTTTTGTCGTCCCACTGATCAATATATATTTACTTTAAGGAGTGGGAAACGTCTGCTTTTCTGTATTACACAGTTTGTAACAAAATTATAATGCTCTTTTGTAAGGGTATGCTCATCTGCGTATCGGTAAATGTATGTAACATATTCGACAATGTAAAGTCTATATTTTTTTGCTCAGAAACTTTAGCCGAATTGATATAGCCCTATCCGTTTTACTGTCAAAACTGAAGACACTAATTTTGGTATGTAGGTGCCATATCATACGTAGATAAGGTTAATTTAATATATTCGGTACCTCTCACTCTCCACCGCAAATCGATAAAAACCATTTATAGGAAAACAAAAAAGCTTTTCATATAAGTTCTCATTTCGCAACCAATTATTCCTTTCAGTTATCGCCATAGGTGTCAGAGAAGCTCGACGAAATTTTGGTAGAACTGCCTTCCAAGGGTTATTATTTTGTTAAGTATTTTATTATATTTTATTTAAAGCTTTAGATGAACCAAATTTAAAAGATTAAGTATCAATAAGTTGTATGTTAAATCAAAATATTTATGGAACTATACCTTGATTGTTTCAAACTAAAAAAAATTTTCAAAAACGATTAAATTTAACAATACGTATCAACTCTGTGGTGCTCCTGCATGTCTGGGACTGCTCATTTATGCGTAAAATTGCGCATTCTAAGTAATATTGTCTTTGACTGTCAAATATCAGCTAAGAATTAAAATAAATATTAAAATCAAATTTTCATTGGTTTTCTTCGCAAAAGAGGCAGAGTACAAATTGCGGAAGCATCTATGAGACACATGCGAGAGATACATATACTTTTCTTCCAAAAAATAAAATATTTTAAGTGTGTCTATTCTAGTGACCAAGAAAAAAGTGCCTTAATTTAAATAGCTCTGAGAAAATGTTTGAAAACAGAATTTTGTTAAGATTGTATAATTTTTCGAATAGTACACTTAAAGAATCATTGAATAACCAAGGTTTCTGCATTTCAACTTTTTTTTTATTGTGTTCAAAATAAAAGTTATAAAATATTTTGAAATGTAAATAATGCTGCGTCTAACCTATTGACCAGCAGTGTACCTGCCAACTTACTTAGATGAAAATATGATAATTTTAATAAATTAATATACAATTAACACACAAAATTTAAAAACTCGAATTAAATATTTTTTATTTTCCTTAAATTACACATAAATCATAAATTACTTCTTAACATTTCACTAAAAATTAAACATCACAAATTTTCGTAGTCAATTGCATATACTATAAATTTTAATAGAGATATTGCAAACTTACAAAATTATGACTAAGTAAAACAAATTAAATTTAGAAAAATGAAAATGCAGAATAATCGTAAAATATTATTGCTTAAACTGTTTACATTCATTTTATTTAAAAAAAATTTGTTTTTGTGTATTTACCCAAATCTCTAGTAAAAACAAAAGAGCTTTTGAAAGCATCTATAAGAAATTTCTCTAATATAGAAGTTTTAAACTTAGAAGTGAAAAATTTAAATTTACGTTTTTTAATGAAACTTTCCACTAGCTTCAGTTACACTATCCTTATTATAATAGAAAACATATTTAAATATTCTTATCAAATTTGAATAAAATATTATTATTCAATAAGAACTTTTATTTGAGCTTTTTGTTAGGCATATTGTCATCGATTTTGGGTATATATATAAATATATAAAAATATATATATACGGTGACACACTGCCATCAGCAAAATGTTTCACGCATCGTGCACACTCCACTTGTGCGTTCAATTGCTGCAGCTTTCTAACCAATCCATTGATACAAAAGCCACAATTCCCCCCCTCACACAATCCCCCCCCTTACTTTAACCGTTCGTTCGTTTCGTTCGGCCACGTCTAAGTTGTTTTCATCAATGTGGCTTTTTCACTCATTCACTCATTCATTCATTTTTTCACCTCCACTTGGCTTTTTTATTTTAAATATTTTTTTTTTGTCGCTCTTCCACATTTTATCACTTTATTGACAGCCAAGCAGAGTTCCTGACTCTGTATGAGTGTGTAAAGTGTCGCATCCTGCTTGACACTCGTCCTTGAGGTTCGCTTTCCGATCCGTTCAAGGCAACTGCACTTAAACACTTATCGCACTTATAATCATTGCTTCAGTTCGGTTCAATTGATTCAATTTTGATAGCTTTACCCAGAATAACTTGATGCAAAAGCACCAAATAACACCCCAAAATGGCTCACAGTTTAACCCGGTCTAGGTTGACATACATTTTTATACCCTTTAATTATCTTGTGAGATGTATAATTACACTCCAGAAGGTAGCGTCTCTAAGCCTAGAAAGTATTTCGGAATTAACCTGATGTGGATTTATTAATTCTCTTGATTATGTCGTGTCCGTCTTTACATCTGTCTGTTTCTATATAAAGTAACTTCTCAGATTTCTAGATGAGGCGATATAGATCACTAAATAGTTTGGAAAAATTATATCTAAATCGGAGCACTGTATTTTTAAACTCCTATTGGAACAATTAGTCAAAAAATGTATTGTATTGCATATATTAAAAATGGGTACAATAGGGTCATAAAAAAGTGGAAAAAAATGTACCAAACATAGGGAGATGCCATCGACCATATAGGGTATATGTATATATTTTTGATCAGAATCAATACTCGAGTCGATCTAGCCCTGTCTGTCCGTATGTATCTCGGAGCCTATAGGAGCTGGAGATACTAAATTTGGTATAGAGGTATCTGTATACCAAACACAGATTGTGTTTACTTTAAATTTCCGATCGTCCCCCTACACCTCCTCACCGGGACAATTTTAAAGCTATTATTATAACGAAATTCTAAATATGTTGTGTAAATTAATCACGATCAAATAATAAACAACGGAGGTATTGAAGAAAACCGTTGTTTATTACTTAAATGTTAATGTATACAAGAGTATACATGTTTAAAGATCTCGAACTGGGTACAGGGTGTACAAAAGTCGAGTATACACGACTATATCATTCTCATTTGTATATACTTAGACTCGCGAAGAAGGCTATTCATTATTTTTAAAACTTACAATTGACGACAATGAAAGTGCGACAAATCGAATTGAGAATATACTGAATGACATTCATTGTTGTTCTATAAGTTCTATAAGTGAGTAATTCATTATTAAAAACAACTATTATTGAATTATTAATGAAATTGTTTATTGAGTAATTCATTATTGAAATCAACTATTATTCAATCATTTATGAAATAGTTAATTGAGCTATTCATTAAGAAAATCCTTTGTGAAGCAATTATGCAACCTCTCAAGGTTTACACGAAGTTTGTATTTCCCCAATCCCTTGTTAATTACTACTAATTAAATTAAGAATTTTCTTAATTGCAAATGCATTTAATACTGCGTTTAGGGTGGAAGCTGGCGAGATAAATTTAAATTAACTATCTTAGTAAAAATTTAAGCAATTCAATAAACTAATTTTTAAGTAGTATATATTTTATGCATAAAAAATGTATTTAAAGTTGCGAATAAGAGTTTACTAGAAGAAAACTGTAATACTTCATTATCGGACTAGGCAAATAATTCGCTTTAATAATAGTATTCAAATATATTTACTTTAGGCATTATTTGAGAGTACATTCAAATAATTATAATTTTAAATATCTTAAAAGACGCCCAATTAATGAAACTATGTAAAAGCAAAGGAGAAAAAAACGAAATAATTTTTTTTCGACTTTTCCTCGAATTTTAAAGTCAAAAAATCGTAAAAAATACCGCACAAAATATCATCATTTTCTAAATTCAAAATCAAATAGTTGCAAAACTAGTAATTTAAACTAAATAAAGTGTACGTATGAATTATAGGCCCTTTTATTAGCTTTTAGAAAACGTAAAGCATTTAAAAAAAAATCGGCTGTAAGATTCTCGAGTAATGCTAAAATCTGTAGGCTTACCTCTGAAAAAAAGCTAAAAAATAAATACCAGATTTCAAAAAATTTTTTAAAAAAAGTCTCACCGTAGAAAAATTTTTAAAGTGGTTTCTCGTCATCTGGGGCACCATATGTATCAGAAAAAGTAGGTTTGGTCAAATATACAAAAAAAAAAGCTAAATTTTGTTACCTAGTGTAATTAATTAAATAATGTTAAATTTATTAAAAATCCTAAATGTCAGATACAAATTTAAATTTAAAAGATAATAACTCTCTTTGTTAAAATTGAATTTGTTCGCTAAAATTCGCTAAAATTCACATCAGTATTCATTTGCAGCTGTCAAGCACATTTGAATACATTCAAATACACTCAAACACACACTATATGAATACAGTTATTTCAGTGCGTGCTCACTTTCAATTAGCCACATAACTCGAAATTGATTTCAGTTTTGCATAACATATATAGTTTTTTGATTTTTTTCTCTCGGTTTTTTTATTTGCACCTTTTATTTTTGTTGCAGTCAATTTCTGTTTTCCGTTATCTGTTTTCAAGTTTATACAACGCCACTGTGGACCGAATCGCCAAATATTTGCCATAAAAACGAAAAATTGCGGAAACAAAACTAAATTATAATATAATATAAATTTTCAATATACTCGAAATAAATATAATAGATAAATATTTTTGCTAATAACGAAACCAATAAATTTAGATAGAGTGTCAAAGTTGTTTTGATCAAATTGGCGGAAAATCTTTGTTCACTTTGTGTGCTTGTTAATTTCACACGTTTGGAAAATGAGCTATTGCAATTAAAGGATATTGAAGGGAATTGTATGTAGAATGGATAAACCAAAAAAACATTTTGTTAATATCTGTTGCATGTCATTTATGTTTATTGTTTTGTATTGCCGTAAAGCAGAGAAAATTAATTCAAAGTGCTCGTCTTTTGTGGACTAAAAAATATGTTGTCTCACTTTGTGCGATATGTTATGTATGTGAAAATAAAGTATAAAGTGTATATTTTTTGTATTGAATAATGTTTTTTGCGGTACTTTTAACTTGTAAGTATGCTTACTTGCTTAGAACTTAGGTAAGTTATTACGTATCCGCATTGTTGGTAAAAATTTTGATTAAATGTTTTGCTGCTTATAATTATAAAATATACCAAGCTTCAACTCGATATCTGCAAAATTCGAATTTATGCCAAATATTTGGCGATTCGGTCCACTGTGCAACGTTGTTATACTCTTACTAAGGGTATAATAAGTTTGTCACAAAGTGTGTAACCTAAAGAAGCAAACGTCTTCGACCCGATAAAGTATATATATTCAGGACAGAATCTTGAGTCGATATAGACATGTCCGTCTATTCATATGTCCGTTTCTAGTCAAACTTGTCTCTCAATTCTTGAACTATCTGAATGAAATTGTGCACAGATGTTGTTTTCCGTTGTTTCAGGCAGTACATATGTCAGACTCGGTCAAATCGGACGACTGTATCATATAACTGCCATAGGAAGGATTGGGGACATATTTTCAAGAACAATTGTTTTAAAATATATCAAATCCAAACTTTGCATATTGATGTAATATGTATTGTGTTTTTAACAATCTTCTAAAGTCTCATCAAATCGGACCACTATATCTTATAGGCTCAATAGAAGCAAACGTTTTAAAATGTTTTTGTATGAGCAACTTCTTTGCTTTTAGAGATATCTTAACCCATCTTTCCAACTCCAAGTTTGATTACTCTATAATAAAAAAATGTTTTTTATCAAAGTCCATTTCAAGGGTATATAGCTTCGGGGTGCCGCAGATAGCCGTTTGTTTCCTGTTTTTTTTATTTTTTTTTATTTATGTTTCACTTTTAGTTTCTATTTTGCCTTCTGTGTGACTTTTGTTTTTGTTTGTCTGCTGCGTTTGTTGAATTTTTAATTGAATTTGTGACTATTTCCTCATATTTGCGCTCTTCTCTGGGCTGGTACGGTGGTCAGTCGACCGGCAGACAGGTTAAAGGGGTTGGCTAGTTGATTGGCAGAGGGGAGCTTTTGGCTTTTTTTTTTTTAACTGGTTTCTCTGATATTTATTCAAGTGGACTATATGGCATTAATATTGACAACTGTCTGTCTGCGTGTGCTTGTGTATTTTAAAAGTGCGCCACAAATTTCATTTTAATTTCATTTATATTTAATCAACGCCAACTTTCCCAACTTGATCACTTTAAAAACAATATGTTATATAAATAGTAAGACATGCAAGAAAAATAATATGACTATTATTAAAAACAAAAATCATTGCAAAGTTCTAAAAAAAATTACAATATTTGACCGAACATTCAAATGACAGCTATATGATATAGCTGTTCGATTTTGATTAAATTTATTAAGAATATTTAGAGGATAATCAAACTATTATTTTAATGGGGTTTCTAAGATATAGTAGTGCGATTTTGATTAAATTTGATCAGATTGTCTGCAATTTAGTCATATTAATAATGTGTTTGGATATTTTAAAAAACAAAAAAAAAATTTTTTCAAGAAAGAATTCATGTTTCGCAGTATTTTTCCTCTGACAGTTATATGATATAGATTCGTATTGTGATTTCTAAGTATACACGAATACAGGACACACAGCACACAGTCCTTGCTTCGCAAACACAAATAGTCTCATATACATACACAGTCAAGTCAATCAATGCAAATCAGAATTTAATATAATTTATTATCCCATTGTTATGAAATTTATATTGTATACTTAGATCCATGTTGGAATTGTGTATGCATAAAATCAAAATAATTTTTTGCCAGAATTTTAGATGGGTCTTACATTGGGGTAACTATTACGATCGGATAATAAACCCAGAAGTTATTTAAGAAAATATTGATTACTATTTTATTGATGACTTAAGCATTTTTTTTTTGCAACTCGATTTTTTTATTCTTTCCTTTGTTCCCAAAAAAAAAACTAAGCTCGCTCTTTGATTTAAAATTCATTAAAAATATAGCAAATTTACCAAATCATTTATTATCTTGAAGAACCGCAAATTATTTTCTCCATATTACTAGTAAACGAATACTTTAACTTTCGTATAAACATACACATCTGGACAGAATAATAGGTACGGTTCTTAAAATTTTATCAAAATGCAAATTGTGCACAGTTTTTAATATTAATATTTACTATTCGTTTATCTTAAATTCTGCAAGTGTATTTGGCATAAAATGCTTCTTACTAGTTGATTTATATTTAAAAGATTTTATAATAAAACCTACTAAGTTATCCAAATAAAGTTGCAATGAATTTCATAGGTTTTCCGCTATCTAAGAAGGTCCTGCATTAGTCTTCCTTCTTCTACACTGCAATAACGACCACGACCCTTTTAATGTTAAATAATACTTAAAAAATTTATATTTTATGATATTTTAAATTACATTTAAATTACATACATTACGAGTATTTTTCTATATTTTATGCAAAACTTATTATTAAATCCAGGGCAAAATCGATGTTACCCACAATTATTATCATTTTTAAGTTTAAAAATTAATTTATTACCTTAATATAAATTTTTTCTTATTAATTATATATATAATCTAAATATTCTCATTCAAAAACTTAACTCAGCTATTAAAAACTGTGCACAATTTGCATTTTAATTAAAAATGGAGGACCCGTATCTATTATTCTATCCAGGTGTGTACATACATAAATATTTGTAAACATTTGTCATTTTGTTTACTTGCAAACGTCATTTAATTATTAAAATGTGTAGTTTGTATTATTTATCCAGTAGCGTTAAATAGTTTCATATACTATATGTAAGTTCAGTTGACTGTGACTGATTAATTCGTGATAATTAATTAAATTAGTTATTTATTACATATTTAAACTTGATGTCAAAGACACTCGGTGCTACATTCGATAGTATCGATGGTATTTTTAAACTTTGGATAATAACGATTGACTTAGCATTTGAAATCCAAAACTTACCAAAGAACAAACTCAAACCTTTTTCGATGAAATATTTTGAAATATTTGAAAACTAAAAAAATAATTAAACTAAATTATTGTACAGGCTAATTGGATTTGTGTTGGGTTATTATAAACAAATTAATATGATTATAAGAAAATCAAAAGACAAACTTTTGATAAAGCAGAAATTGAAAAAAATATATATAAATATCTGTGCGTTCTGTTTTATATTTTTTAATAAAATCCCACTTTAGAGTCGATGTTGTGGTATGAAACTACAGAATGTTGCTTTCGTTGTTGTAATTTAGTTATTTGTAATTATGATATTGACATTTTATAGCCAGAACTTACCTTTTTAGACAGCTGTGTTATATCCACGGGCGTAACGCGATTCAGGGCCGCCAATCTTTGCAAGCGCTCCCTTGCGTGCTCCTCCACAGCGATGACAAACGCGTCCTGCACAGAGTTGCCAATATCCCACGCTAAAAAGGAGTCACAAAGAAAAAGAGACAGACAGAGAGAGAGAGAGAATAAGCGAAGGATAATAACTGAGTTTGAGCGTAAAAGAAATTAATAAAACTGCCATAAGCAGCAGCAGCGAGCTGCCAAATGATTTATGGGGCAAATGTGTTGGAGATGTTGCTCCTGTCAAGCTATAGCTATAGCCAACCACATACCACCAATCCACCAACCACAATAGCAGCAACAACAACAATGTGCGTGCCACAAACAAAAAAAGTCAAATAAATAAATAAATAAACAAACCCAAAACACATAACTGCAGTGGAAACTAAAATTGTGTGACACAACTTTGAATTTTGTATTCATATGATTCAGAATGGGAGTATTCCCAACAAAATGCACATTCCAAAATTCATTAAGATGGAATATTTCTCAATTTTCTGATTTTTTTCAAATACACGACAGTTTCATTGAATATTTCGTTGCAGCATTTTAACTTTGTTTATCTTACTTAAAAGTTAATTTGTTAATCACAATTTTAATATAAGTACAGTGAAAATTCTTTTAACGGACAGTAGGCCGATGCTCCTCATACGCGGACATTTTCTCTTTAACCATTGCAATGCATTGTTATAAGAATTGAATAAAATAATATTCTACTTTTATAATAAATACATATGCTCCAATATATATATCATTGTAGTACATAATATTTTAAATACTTTTTTATAGATTATATTTGAGTAAATGCCTATTAGAATTAATTCAATAATCATATATACTCGTATTAAAAGTAAACAAGTAATACAAAGGCAAAAATAATATCGAGGGGATAGTTATTATTAATCTTAACTTAAAAAAAATTACGTTAAAATTTAAACTGTAAGCTTTTTTTCTTACAAGCTAACCTTTTTCAATCCTTATACATGTTTTTCTCCTTAAGTAACATTAAAGTAAAAATTAATATAAAATCTAATTGAAGCCAATTTATAAGACTTTCATAGAAATATCAAATATTATTGGCGAGTTGAATATTTTTCCAAATTGAAAATTTTAACAAAAAATTGATCATGCTGTAAACAAATCGTATGTTTCATTACACCCTGTATCCAACGAAAAGGGGTGAAATGGGTTAAAAAAACTGTGCTAATATAAAAGTCTAAAGGAGGCATCTCCGACCATATAAAGTATAAGATCTTCGGGATTACAAGAGCTACAGACACCAAATTAGGTATGTAGGCTCTTGTATACCATATATAGAAATGGTTTTTTTTTCAAATTTCCAATACTATTCCGCAAAATTTATAAAAACAATTTATAGGCGCAATTTTCAAAGTTTTAATATTAATTTTTGCCACAGTATGCCACAGAATGTTCATCCTAAAAATAATTACCTAAGGTCTTGAAGAAAAAAGCTGTTCATGTAAACGTAACCGTTGAACTGCTTTGCACTGCTTGATTTGAATGTTTATGTGTATGAGACTTCGGTACAGGGTGCCCAAGAGCCGAGAATACTCGAATTTAGCATTCATACTTGCTATTTAACCCACTAATCGAATTAATGTAAGTCCTGTTGTAGTTGAAAGTTCCCTTTCAAGTTTCATTTAACAGCATCCACTGTAAGTCACACCAAGTAGGCCAAACAGTGAGTGTGGCGAGTGTGCGGCCAAACAGTGAGTGTGGCGAGTGTGCGGCCAAACAGTGAGTGTGGCGAGTGTGCGGCCAAACAAATTCATTAATAAAGCATTTCCGGTTGACGTTTCCCAAAGGCAGTTACATACAGCTACTACTATATATGAAATGTACATATAGAAGTGTGTAAACTTCGAGAGTAAAACAAATCGAACAGACAAATTGTAGGTATTGTATATGTTATATATATATGTACATATTGAGTATATCGAATACGTTACACACATGAATACTACGAAATTCACAACCCAGCTTAATATTATTCATTTGGCGAATTGTTCTGTAATCTCAAGCGTATGCGAACGTTGGGGGGCAATGCACTGAGGAACAGATCAGGAACAAAGTAAAGAGTAGAGTTAAAGTGGGAAGGGATTACTCAAATGATTATCCATTTTGCTCTGAGTGGAAATGGAATGCATAATCAAATTGTGGGCGTTGGCCCATTGGGAAATTGCCTAGCACTTGCTAAGTTGAATGCGTAGCTCTTGACTTAATCATCTGGAAAATTGAATATCATATGTATGAGAATGTTATGAAATGTTTAAATTGAAACTTAAAATGGAAATAAAACGTATTTACTTAATATTTACAATCGAAGCTGCCTGAAGTGATGAGTGATGTCATTTGACGTAGTAATAAGTTTGAAATACATATACAAGCAAACTATCCATATTGAGACACAGGAAATTTGCATCATTATAATATCATTTCGATTTTTTGATTTTATAAATTTAGCATATGTATAAAGTATACTTAATTTTTCCAAACAAGATCTATCATATCTATTTTTACGATCTTTCAGAGGAAATGTTTTGTTGGCCCTAACAATTTTACATATTCATTTTCAACCGAGGGATAAGTTCGATAAATATATGAATAACAATTGTTTTTTTTAAATCAAAAGAAAGCTAGTTGGATGCTCTTCTGTCTAAAAATGTTTGGAAAGAATGTAATTATATTTGGTATATATTCTGACCTGACAAATCTTGGAAATTAAAAGCAAATTGCATTCTTCAATAATATTTATTAAGCACTTCGATATATATATTCTTATAGGTATATGCCTGATCCCGACCTGAGCCGATCTGTTTGATCATGCAAGTATCTAATCCCTTAGTTTTGAGTCTATACAAGTGTCGTTTGTTGCAAATACTCAATGTACAAAAGCTATGCAATTGATATTAGAATTTTGATTTACAATTATTTTCTAAAATTACAAAATTTTATAGCATTTAGGGTATTCACGTGGCCTAGCAACGTTGTATCTTTGCAAGTTTGCAACATTGCAAAATAGGGTTGCAAAAATATACGAATGAATTTCGATAATTTTAATCGATATTTAGTATATTTAAGTATATTTTAGTGTAAAAGTTAGGAAAACAGTTGTTTTATGCCGTTGAGTATCAAAAGTAAGACAATCAGGCTTTGCTTGATAAGGTAACAGAAGTTTTTTGTGGTTTAAGGAAATGGAAAACTGCACATTAAAATTGGAGGAACAGCGAATGGAAAATAATTTTAAAGTAAAACGACAGCAGCTGGAACAGAAAACGCGGATTTCTTAGGCTTAAACTTGAGCTAAGATATAAAACACAATTATTGAAATACATATAAAATTGCTTTTATTTAATTTTGGTCACAAATAACTTGCAGCTTAGTTGAGTAGATACGCTAACGAAACAGGAAAATTGCTAGTTGCAAATCTATTGGCATTTTTCTCTGGATAGTTGCCAACATGAAGGCTTTATTCTCATTAACAGATTTATAAACCTTTCGAACTCGCCATCTCCAAACATTTTGTACTAATTTTAGATCCGACGAGTAAGGTGGACAATTCAAAAACCTGTAATTTTTTGAGATAAATCACAATTTTACGAATCGAACAGTATTAATATTTTGCATTGTCATATTGGTATGTCTTTAAAGAATTGTTTGAAGAAAAATTTAATTTAATTTTGTATTATAGACAATAAATTGTTTTCTTAATACAGATAAATAACTTTCTTTTATTTCATATGGATGAAAAGATATGAGCAATAGAGGTGAAGTTGCCTTGGTTTGCTATTCAGTTCGACGTCCTGATCAAGAAAATATTTACTTAATGAGGTCGAATATTTTTTCTTCTATGCGTTATACATTACGTGAAGCACTTATAATAATCATTTGCAAGGGTTTAATAAGGTTGGATTTAAAAAAAAAAATAGTGTTAAATAGAAATCAATAAAAAGAGTTTACTCAACGATGATTCAGGAATGTTCTCACATAAAACTTACACTTTAAATGGTACAAGGGCATAGACCATTCAGACTGCGTCTATTATGATGTCTATGAGTATGTCTCTGAGTATAAGTATATACATATCTAAAAGTATGTATGTATATCTTTGTGACTCGGCTGTCACTTACAGCTTTTTATCACAAGTTCGCGCTGTCACTGCCAAAGGAATCGTCATTTTTCATGTGGAAAAGGAAAAGTTCAAAATTCGCTTGATGCTGTCAGCATCCAGATCCCCTTTCCTCCTGAACACACACAACCACACACACACACACACAGTCTTTGCCCGCACTTAGTTTTAGCTGTTACTTTTATTGCTTTTCTGCTGCATTTGTGCACCCCCGCACACCCGTAGGACACTCTTAGTCTTCCGTGCATCCTCAGCTCTGTTTCGGCTTTAATTTCATTTTAACGCCCTTGCATTGGATATAGCCTAGAATTTGCCAAAATAGTCAATGGGGCATATACGACCTAAAGCGAAATATTTATGTCGAAACTGAACTGATATTATCGAATTATGAATTTCGATTGCGGCGTTACGTGACAGTCGTACGCCTAAATGTGAAAAAAGGTAGAAAAAAGTCAAATTTTTTAAAAACTTTTTTTATATCTGAGTAGCAATTCACCTGGACTATATTAAGTAAAAAAGATGAAAACATTTGACCTTTCCGATTAAAAGATATAAGCAATAAACAGCCGTGACGTTACGTGACAAGAATAGAAGTTGGTTTCGACTTAAAGTTGTAGAAGCGCAAAACTCTGCGAACTGTGCAAGCCTTTTTGTATACAATTTTTTTTTAGTATTGTAATGAATAATATAAGTTAATTTTAGCGTTAATTGACGTTAGCTTACTCTCTTTGCATTTTTTTTGGGTAAAATGTTGCTTTAACAAAACTTTTGGCGTCAAAAGTGCTCCTGCATCATTACACTAAGAAAAGTTAATTTTAAGGAGAATATGCTCGTAGAAATGCACAAAGTTGACCAAAAACATAATTTTCAACTTTGAAGCACGATTACTGACTAATGCAACGAAAAAAAGCATTACACTCTTTAATTTATTAAATTTTGAACATTTCTCTATAATAACTATTATAATTAAAGTTATAAAAAGGATTGGATTTTTTTGTGGTGTAATTTTCTGTGGAAATGCCCATATGTATTTGTGCACTGCATAAGTACATTTAATGTTCAGGCGAAATGAATACAATAATGTAAATTAAAATTAGTTTTATTTGATTACAAAAAACTGTACTGTATTGTTTTCATACTGTATTCAAATCATTTGACATTCAATTTAAATTAATTAGTATAAATGAGTTAATAGAATTAAAGCAGTGTATTCAATACTGTTTCCATAAAAGAGCAACAAACGCATTCTACATTATTAATAATTTAATTTAATAATTTATTATTATTCGGTACGCCAAAGCTATATACCCTTGTAATGATCTTTTTAAAAATATCAATATTCGACCGATTTTGATCGAACTTTGTCAGATTGTACAAATTATAATACATCGAGCTGCTAAGTTTTAAAACCTTGAAAAACAAATAGTTTTTTCATGCAAGCATTTTTTGACCGATTGCTCTTATGGAAGCTATAAGATATAGTTGTTCGATTTTGATGAAACTTGCTGTGATTGATATGATTTTACATTGATCTGCCAAGTTTGGTTTGTATATCGTCTTTTTTTCGACTTGTCCAGTGCAATCACAAACTGAGTCCATTAGAATTAAATCTTACATTAAGGAATAACGTGACATAACAGATCGAGGAATATGCAAAAACAAATAAAAGCAAATTAAAGAGATCAACATTTTCTTATTTCAATTTATTTTTAATGAGTTTAAAAAACTATGCTTTGCAGTAAAAAATATTTGTGTGAAACATACGATACTTTCGCGCGCCAGAAAAATGCAGGGGTATTGAAAATTTAAACAAAATTTTTGCCGGAACCATAGCGTCTATAATTATAATTTTTAACAAGTTAGTGAGATAAATTTTTTTTTTTTATTATAACCAATTTAGGCATTTATAAATATATTAATTTCGATATATTAGTACACGTTTACTCTCTCCAGGGTATTGCTTAGCTGTGCAACTCGACCAGAGAACATTTCTGCGTTCTTTTGCTTGTAAGTATTTTGGGCTGTTGATTGCGCCGAAAAGTGCGACCGTCAGTGTAGAAGCAGCCAGGAGCAAGGCAATGCCAGGAGGTGGAATGACATACATATATGGCATAGACGCAGTCAGTCGCTCAATCTCGAGCCTAGGTCGCGCCCTATAACTGGTGCCTGCCTATATATACCATACAACCAGACCGCCCACCCACGGCCACGCCCAGGCCCAGATACACGTTTCAGCCCACTTTTGTAGCCACTCGCAGTTGCAAATCCAATTAGGTGCCGTTGCGTTGTCAGCGTCATCATATGTCGTTGAACCTCCGCCAAGAGACGCAGAAGCCGAAACGCAGCAGGCACTGCCAGCCATGCCTTGACTTTTAATCTCATTTGTGTGTGTGTGTATCTGCATGCCTCGCCTCCTGTCATGACGCGCCTTTCAGTGCACTATGGGACCAATGACCGATTTCGTGGCCTAAACCCAAAATTTCAACTTACGTAATTTATCATAAATTTTGTTGTTTATATATAAGAAATACACCAAAGTATCGTGTTGCGTACCAAAAATGTTAACCAGGAGTACCACTGTTAAGATAACAGCTGTTAAACACAGCTGTTAACAACCATAAGCGCGTGGTTTTTGGTAAGCAAATTTTCTTGTCAACTTTAGTAAATTATAGTTAAATAAGACTAAGCGTATGTGAAAAACTTTATAATGGATTATAAGCTTGTACTATATATTGGTAAATCTCGTTTGTAGAAATTTAATGTGTTTTCCTTATTTTTATGTAAGTTAAAAAAGTGTCTCATGCAACAATTTTTTTAACAAAATTTGACTTTGGAAAGGAATTTAAAATTTTGGCAGCATTTGGCAGGAATGCGACTTTTTTAACTTGGTGCTGTCATTAATTGTGATTGTAGAACAGTTTTTATAATTGTCAATTTTTGTCAATTTCTTCCACAAATCAAATTTTTAGCAAACGACCTCATTTGTAGAACGACCTCACTTTTAGGAATTATTTAAAAAAAAGGGGTGAAGGGGCGAGTTGATCGGTAAAATGCAATTGTTAAATATAACCTACTATAAATATCAGTAAGCAATATCTAATTTTGCCGTTTTAGGTTAAATGTTAGGAAAAATGCTCAATTATAATAAAAAAAAAATGGTTACAAATAGTGGGAAAAGTGCCACGCCCACTTTTCATCAAAATCACTTATAATCATTATTTTAAATGATATCCAATAAACTAGAGTCAAAATACTTTCCAAACCATTGCATTATTAATTAAGGCCACGAAATCGGTCATTGGTCCCATAGTGCAGTGGAAAGACAGCGGTTCACTATGGTGAAAATGAACTCTTTTTGTGGCAAATTATTTGATAATTTGATTTTCTGTTAATTAACACAAGTTTTACCAAATCAAATAGCTGTTACATTAACATCTGTTGATGAGTTCTTGGGTGGAATATAACCACCTAATTGTACTTTTAACTTGAGATTTGACGTTTTCTTACAATTGGTTAGAAATTGCTCAAAGCGTATTACAAGTTTATCACGAAATGTGACAGCGGGTTAAGTTGATATAGTCATTTTTGTATATTCGTCCTTCTGTCTGTGTTTATGCAAGCTAATCTCTCAGTTTTTTGAACTATCTTAATAAAATTTGACACAGATGCTTCAGGTTGTTGCAGGCAGTATATATTAGAGATGGAATCGGAATGGGACGGTGTAGGGCCGGTCACGACGTATTTTCTCGGGATTGGGAAGGAACAGAAAAACTTCCTAAAGAAGCGGTCGGGATCTGGCGGACTTTTTTTTAAAAAGTTTGGGTCGAGCAGGATTTTTGCGCGATGTTGAATATTTCGGCGGTCCCGAAAACCGGGACCCGGCATTTTTTAATATTTTTATAAAATTTAAATTTTTAACATTAACATAAAATGGGGAAATATTGAAAGCAAAATAAGCGTTCAGTATTTTTTTTGTTGAATGTCTACAATTGTCGAATTGAACTAAATATTTTCATTTAATTTTCCTGCATTTAATTTAAAGACAATTTTAAAAAATTTCAAATGTTTGGCCACGACAAAAACTTTGAAAAAATTATGTTTTTAAACAGAAACACTATTTTAAAAAAATAATGGAAAATAATATATACATGTTACTATTATTCAAAAGATTCTTTTAGTACTTATATATACATAGTTAAATACAACAGGAAAGCAACGGCTATCTTCGAGACGCCAAAGATTTATACCCTTGCAATGGTCTTCTAAGAAAATTTTTAATACTTTTGCATAGAATAACTAATTTTTTACTCCATTTTTACCTATTATATTATATAATATTATAGTCAAACTTGTTCTGATTGTACAGATTGTAATTCTACATCGATAAACCAGGCTTGGTTTTGATATCTTAAAAAACAACGAAGTTTTTCACACAAGCACTTTCGAACGATTTTTCCTATGGAAGCTATAAGATATAGTTGTCCAATTTTGATGAAACTTTTTCAGATTATACAATCTATCGAGTTACTGACTTTAGTTTTCATATTTTGAAAAACAAAAAAGTTTTTCATACAAGCACTTTTTATGAAAATGAAGTGTCTCCGATTGGTCCTATGGCAGCTATATTATAAAGTGGTTAGATCGGGCTGATTTTAACATACAAACTACATACAAAAACGAACTTTATCTGTGCCAAGTTTCATCAAGATAGTTTAAAGATAAATTCAAAAAGACGGATAGACAGATAGACGGACAAACGGCTATAACGGCTCAGCTTATCGCTCAGATCAAGAATATATGTACCTTATGGAGTCGGAGACGTCTTCTTCTATGCATATTCATAAAAAGGGAGTGAAAAATAAATAATTTTTTTTTTCAATAAGATTAAATTTTGAAATTTAAACACATTATTATATTATAGTAAATTTTTTAATTATTATTTTTAGATGAAAAATTCTGAAAAATTCTAGAATATTCAGGACCGGCGGAAACATTTTGGGAATACATAAACAACAATTTCTGATCTTGGAAGAACGGCAATCGGATCTCACTTTGATTAATTTTCTTACCCTAGTACATATATATATTAAAATAAGTCGAATCTGTTCATATGCTAACAAAGGATTGATCAGACGAAAATTGAATGTATTTTGAATCTATTTATTTTGTTTATTTATCAAGCTGTACCCATTTTATTTAATGTTATTGATATTTTGTTTTGCATTTAAATCACTGTTTTGGGTTATTTTTAACACAAAGCAATTTTTAGCTCAAAGAGTCAAACAAATTTAAATCCGAGACGCTTATTTTGACAATGCGAAGTTGGTTTTATATAATTTACAAAATGTATTCTTGAATAACTTGCATAGTTATAATTGGATTGTTTTGAAATATTCTGGTTAAATAAAATATATCGTATCAGATAATATAAATCTACAGCTTATCGACCCTATGTCTTTTAAATTGTGTGCCGCAACGCCCAAAAATTGCCAGAACTATTTTTTTTCCATTGGTTTAAAGACTGGCAAAAACCTAGTCAAAACTTATATATTCTAAATATGTACATATCGCTTAATAGATGTCATAAAAAATCATTTTCCCATAGTACAGTTTATGTTTGCGTTTCTCTGGAGGCGTGAGCTACTTTCATTTCATATGCAAACATTTAAGTTGCCCAGTTAAAACTGATATCTCAGAGACCAACGATGTCCTCCATCTTTTTCTATCGTACATTGGTACCATATTATTAACCTTAATTAGCAATAAATGGCGCTAAGGGGACCAGGGGCTGTTGCTTAGGGTCTGGGCGAGATATATACATTTGAGAACACATCGTCGTTGTCATCATTAAGTTAAGTTCATTGAAGCTCATTGAAACTTAACTTTTAGCAGTGTATGTGTGTGTTGGTGTCTATGTGTTGCACTTCATTCATTTGCAAGCGGACCACATTAATAAGCCAAGCTAGTACCGTAAGCAACTAGTACAGCAACCTTAAGAACAACACTTGTTGGCGTAGGCAAACAGTCAAGCTAAAAGAAAATCGATAACACTGTCAATGGCAACGATGGGATCTAGCTTGGATCACTATTGAGTCAAATTTTTACATAGATTCTGTAGAAACTTATTCTTGACGGCAATTGTTTATATAACAGTTATGCTACTTAAGAAATCAATTTTGTGTTGTATGGGGGTCGTAGGGTGTAAAAATCACATTTATCATAATTTTTTTCAGCAAAGAAATCAATAATATCGCAAAACTCATAGCTAGTTATAAAATGTTGTTAGTTCTTTATCGATTTTTAAGTGGTTAATCGTCATATGGTTTTGCCCATTGTTTAAGGAAAAACATTTAAAAGTTAAAAAAATTTATAAATAGTATATTAAACGAACTTACAAATCTTTGTTTGTACCGCACAGGAAACAATAAAAATATCAAGTAAAGCAATGGCAAATTATATTTTGACCAATCTCATGCACACAACGTTATAGAAAATATATGCATAAGTACATATATGCACATTATAATCCAAGGAATATATTGTTCTCAGAAAGCTCAATATATAAAAAACTTCAATCTTCGAAAAATTAAATGGATTAACTAAATTAATTAAAGAACGCTAGCTACAGGGCCTTCAATTCACATTTAAACGTATTTGATTGTTCAAATTTTTATCGTATAAAAATATTTGTCTAAATAGTGTATAGAAAAAAGTGATGGCTTCCTGAATAATTGCTTAATTAAGAACTTTATAAATATACTTACATTCCTAATAAAATGAAATAATTTTTTTAAGCTAGTTTATCGTGCTGATTAATATAGGTATTTATATATATACATACATATATACATATTTTACAGCGCTGTTGCAAGGCATCCACAAAATACAAATTCAAAGAAATAATTTATTTATTGCAAATTTTCTGTAGAAATAATTAGATATAAACTTACATAATTACTTGGAATATTTATCCACAAAACGGCTTATCGAATCAACTAGAACTTTTGCAAAAACTCAAATGGCTTGGATAATGCAAAGTTTATTTAAATTATTTTTACATTATTTCTGCGAAAATATACTGAGTAAGTAGTGCGTATATGTTATGCGTACAAAATATGATTATTTCTCCATTACAAGAATATCAAATGCTTCCTAGAATTTTATTCATTAAAAAGAGCTAATAGTAGTTTGATTAAATCAGGTTCAACTTGTAAATTTCTGTATATAAAGAGCTCAACAAAATCATTGGATTGCATTTTGGAGAAATCTGATTTTAATTCAGCAAATGCCTTTTAATAGAAAAGTTATTTTTGTGTAGTTCAGTTAAACACGTTAATTGCCCTGCAGAAGGATATTATAGGTATGTCAAAAAATGTGCAACCTAGTAGACCTGTTTGACATAATGTAGTATAAATATTCTTGATCAAGACAACGAGCTGAGTCATTATATCAATGAGCGTCTGTCCGTTTTTGAGCTATATTAATCAAATTTGGCACACATGTTGTTTTCTGTTGTAGGTGATACATACAGTTGCGGTCAAAATAATAGTAGTGCGTGTAATGCAATGTGTAATGTTTGACGGCCTTGGAAGTGAATCTAGGCTGACATTCGGAATTTTGTGAATGCCTTACATATTGTCGAGATCCTCGGCTACCAAACAACACAATTTTGGACTCATCCGACCACAATAGTTCTCCATTTCTCAAGCGGTCATTTCTTATGTTCTTTAGAAAACCGTTTTCTCTTTTGGACAGGTATTTTATTCGAAAACGGAACTTTTCTCAAGCTTCTTGCTACTAGATTATTTTTCCTCAAACATATACGAATCATTTCTATAACTTAGTCCATAACTTAGTCCTTTTTTATAGGTATTGCAGGAGCAAACGTGTCGCGCTTCGAATACATCTCAACATTTGTCACTAGTTTTTAGGACATGATTCGAGATCTTCCACTTTTCTCTTTTTTTGGCGAGTACTTTTTTGATGGATCTCATCATGATTGACGAGCCTTCAATCAAATTTTGCACTTCTTTCAAAGTTTTCCCTTCAAAAATCAATATTTTAATAAGAGCACGCTTCTCAGAAGTGTAAGGCTTGTCACGCCCCTTTGTTGCAACTCTAAGCAAATAAAATTTTATAAAATATATTGTAATTAATCAAATTACAATAATAAATACCAAATCATATTCTTTTCTTGCTTAAAATAATATTTTTTTAGTTTTAATTAGTTCACTACTATTATTTGGACCGGATCAAATTAGGGGTTGATCACGAAAAAGAGGAAAATCTCAAAAATGAAAAAAAGCTTTTATGTCCTAATGATACTTTTTCATAAAAGCTTATTCAACACTATGATCTGACAATGTCAGAAAACAAAAGTTCGAATGTACCTACGAAATATCAATGTTTTAAGTTTATGTCTGGTGGCACTACTATTATTTTGACCGCAGCCGTATATAATCAGCAGGATCGAATAAGATAAAGCTGCCATAGAAAAAGTCGGATACAACTCTTTTTCATGAAAATTTTTAAATTTAAAAATTTTGCTTTTCCAGATATTGAAGGTGTCCGATTCGGAGTTAAAAAAATGTTTCAAATATTGTTTCCAGCGTATGAAAAACTGTATTGATCTTCAGGGAGAATACTTTGAAAAACAATTAAATCTTTTTCGCATCAAATACTCGTTGTTTCATTACTAGGCCAGATAGATATATACCATAACTCGCATAGCTCCCATTGGAACAATAGGTAAAAAATGTAATTGTGTGAAATTTATTTTCGTGTCTTATAAGGTATCGAAGCCAAGCTCACCCACTCGATGTACTCTCTAAGCTTTATAACCATTGCTGTTCTATAATATAGTTGTTGATATTGTTCTTTGTTTGTCAGCCATTTTTTAGCATCGCTTTTGTTGCTGTTTGCGAAACTCGTTTGGTGCACAATATTTCGTTTTTAAGCTCATACTTTGTTTTATCTGAGACTCCTCCAATGTTTATAACCTTGCAAAAGGGTATTATAATTTTGTCACGAAGAGTGTAATGCATAGAAGGCGACCTTAAAAAATATATTTATTCTGATTCGATATATATTGCTGCAGGCAGTACATAAACTAAAACAAGGCGGATCGGACTACTATATCGTATAGTTGCCTTTTTTTTAATCAAAATATTAAAATTTATCTTCGCAGATTGAAATATTATTATAATATTACCAAGTTTAATATATCCTTTAGCCCCCATATGAACAATCGGTCGAAAAATAAACTTTTATGAAAAACTTTGCAGCTTTAACATATCGAATTCAATCTCAACTGCTCGATGTAGAATTATGAATTGTACAATCTGACCAGTTTTATCAAAATTAGAGCCCTATATCATATAGCTGCCACAGGAACAATCGGTTAGAAAATTAGTTCTTGTTTGAAAAACTTTTTTGTACTTAAGATATCTGAACCTAATACACCTTATAATGATGTTGACAAATTTTATTTTAAATCGAACTACTATATCTTATAGAATCAATTATTTAAAAAATATATTGTTTGAACAACTTTTTGTTTCTAAAGATATCTAAACCAAAATTGCATCATTCTAGTTTCTCTATTCTTTATAGAATCTTATTAAATTTGATCAAAATCGGAAGACTATATCATTTAGCAGCCATAGTATCGATTGATCGAATACTGCATTTTTTTTTAGAAGAGCATTGCACTGTTTTATAGCTTCTGCGTGCCAAAGATAGCCATTTCTTTCCTGTTTTACTTCGCTTTCTACACCCTATACCCATTGAAAATGGATAAAAGGGGGTCAGAAAACTTTTAGTGTATGTAACAGGCATAAGGAGGCACTTCCGACCAAATAAAGTATGTATATGTTCTTGATCAGTATCAATAGTTAAATTGATTTAGCTCTCTCTCTCTCTCTATCTCTATTTGTTTGTCTGCCTGTAAACACACTACACTCAAAAAAAAGTGTACATCCAATTGTGGAAAACTGACGTCAGTGGTTGGAAAAACAGGATAGAAATAGCGCCATAGAAATTTGTTAGTTACCACAAAGTGAAGAAAATGTTGTAACTCTGGCAGATAAAATTTTCTGTTTTATTTATTTTATTTAATTATTTCGATAACTCGAGGAAACTTTTTCTACAAGACATGGAATAATCTATAATTTTATGTCCATAATAAAAAAAATCCATTATTTTTTTAAATTTGAATAAAAAAATTACTTTACTTTGGTTAAAGAAATAAGTCAACATATTTTGTAAAAATTTATATTGAGCATAGAAAATTTTCTGCAGCTTTATGAATTTTATATTCATTTCATAGAACACCTGGATTTCATATTGTAGAAAATCCATACTTCCGATTATAAACCCATAATTTTTTTCGTTTATTCATATCATAGAAAATATATTCGTACTGTGGAAATTTTCACTTCTTTGTAGAGATTTATACTCTGTTTGTAGAATTTTATTTTATTTTTTTTATCGAAAGTGTTTCTATACTTAAAAAAATTTCTTTTTTCCTAGTGTATAAGAACAATATACATTAAATTAGGTATGTAGGTTCCTGTATGCCATACACAGACGAACTTTATTTCAAATTTTCGATACTTTTCCCTCTTAAATAACTAAAATTAATTTACAGGCATTATGCCTTTTAAGTTATTGTTTTAATTTTTCACATACGTAATTTCAATTGAATTAATGTACATGTATATGAGAATGTTTGCATTTGCTAGTCTTGGTACAGGGTGTCGCATAGTCGAATATACTCGACTATAGCATTCTCTGTTGTTTTGTTTTGTTTTTGTTTATTTTATCTACATAGCATGTGCGCGGGTTATGTAACCGCAAAATGATGTATCGCATTTCCGAGGCTGCTGGCTGGGGGACTGTTGGAGTCTGAGTCTGAGCCCCGCCCATGACCACCGATGGGCCATGAACTTTCCGAGCAGCAGCTGTGCAAACCCATCAGGTTCAGGGCACCTGCCCTGCCTAGAGACTTCCAAGTGAAACTGTGGGAACAATTAAGTTACAGTTTTTCTTTTCATGTCTGCAGCTCTGTTCTGTTCTGTTCTTGGCTGGTAATCCAACTATTTTTGCTGTTTCTTTGTATTTAATTATGCACATTTTATTAGCATTATGTATATCTGTATGTACATTTTGATAAGCTTTCAAGCTCAACACGAAATTTCTTAACTTTATGTCAAGTAAAAATGGAAAGTAACATGGAAATTTTGGATGTTTGCATTGACTTTCGTTTGCTGCAAGAAAGTCAAAAGTTTTGTTTAGTTTTATGTCTCACGTAATCCACATTAAATGTTCAGTTTCGTTCCGATTTTCTCTTATATTTAAATATATTTTTGCTTTTTTCTTTGACAGATTTATTTGTTTTTGCTGTATGCGAGCAGATAAGAAATGGCGAGCATATAAATCTCTTTGTGCTCATCATTTGGTATTTGTATACCCTGTAAAAAGATTACAAATATGAATAAGCTAGAGCAGAGTACGTTTAGAAATGTCTTTCATTTAATGATGTAAAATAGGAAAGAGCAGTAGAAATTAGTAAGCAGTCTTTAAGTTCATCATTTAAAGGGCTAAGGAAAGAAAGAGGAGGGTTGGAGCGGGTCAATTGTTTTTCGCAAAAATCGCCAACCAAAAAATAAATTTAGAGCCAAGTCGGCCCAGCCGTTCTTTATTGATAATGACCTAAAAATATTTAATTAATTTTTCTTGTTATGTTTTTAAGCGGGGGTTAGGAATTGATTTTAGACACATAGTTTTATGGATTATTAAGATTCTGGTGTACGATTTAGATAGGTAGATTAAGAGTCTGGTGTTCGATAAACATGAATATTGTGACCCATACAAATTGATCTGGCCTTGTGTATAAACTACATATTAGTATTAAATGCTCTTCATATTAGTAGCCGTCTAAACGTGTTAACAAGAAATATCAGCGACAAAAACCAAAGTAATGTATTCAAGATTAATATTATTCCCGTAGCACCGCAAATTGTAGATATTTTAATTGGTAAATATATTAAGTACTTCAGCTCCCAATTTTCGACTAAAAAATTGCATTACAATCCTTCTACCATTTATATAAATATTCAAAAATTCTATATATGTAAAACAAAATGTGTCAAACAATCAAAATAAAACCAAACAAAATTAAAAAATAATTAATATATATCGATTAATAATTATATAAAATTTCTTGCATATAAGTTAAACTGAAAGACAAATACGAGTATATTATTGAATACCTGTCTGAACCTGTTCCCTCTTAAATACTAAAGCCAATCAATGTGTGTCAAATTTGATTGCCTGGGTCTCCCTTTATAATACTTGCGCTCTTGGGCTGCAGCAACCCCCCTTTTATATTATGTACAAATTACTCATACGACACTTGGACCATGCTGTCGAGTGTCGCTTATCAGTCGCTTATCAGAAAGCAGCACAACGTAAACAAGAAATTTTTTAATTGTTAGCATTGCCATTTGTGCCACAGGGAATAAGGTAGGGGGGCGGGCATGGCGGTCTGGGAAAGTTTTAACGGAGGGTAAGAGAGGTTGGTTGGGGCTGATGGACGGTCGTAGTTTAAAATGCTTTTGTTATTACAGCAGAGAGAAATAACAAAAAAAAAAAAGGTGAAACAGGTAGCAGAGGGTTGAAGGGGGTCTATTTGTTATATATATATATATATGTGTGTGTGTGTGTGTTACATTTGAAGCACTTTTAACTTTAAATTGAATTCATTTTGAGTTGATGACGACCCTGATGATTGTCAGCATTGTTGGCATTTCAGTTTAAAATTTTATTTTACTTTTATTCTTCTTATTGTTCATTTATGTTGTCATTGTTGTTGTTGTTGTTGTTGTTGTTGTTGCTGTCGTTATACTAGCTGCTGTTATTGCTCAGGTGCGCATTGTCTCACGTTTATTTATTTATTTGTTTGCTTGATTGCCTCACACATGGTTTTGTTTTTTTCTTTTTTTTTTTTTTTTTGCTCTTTACTTATTAATCTGATGTCTTCCAATTACAATCGCGCATTCAAACGCTTCCCCCCCCTTTGAAACTCCTCACAGCATTCGATCATACAAGTAACAGACACTGTCCCTTTGCTCCAGTTCCAGTTTCAGAGTGTTGTGTGTGTATTAAAATTTCATATTTTTTTCCTTTCTATTTTTTAGACTCCAGGTCTGGAAATGGCTCCTCCCGTTGCGCTTCGGCTGGTAATAAATGGCAACGATTGAGAGATGCTAGGTAACGCCGTTATAAACGTGTGACGTCACATTTTAGCAAAGACAACGCATTGGACTTAAAATGTATGAATAATAAGGAAGCTTCTGTGCAAGTTTTATAAACCTACTTTAATAATTAAGATACTTTTCCATACAAAGAAAAAAAAAATTTCTTTTTTTTTTTCAAAATTTTCTGACTTTGGTAAGCTATTGCAGATAATCTATTAAATATGTAGAGTTCAGAGATATGTCATTAGATGCTCTTGACAATTTCCTTTATTATGCGGGTAGTCGCTTCCGAACCAGATCCCCCATTCAGCAGCAGCACCCGATTAACTAAAAAAAATCCTATTTATTCATACAGTTTAAGTCTATCGCGACGTCTTTGGTAAATTGTGACGCACATGCACAGTGAGAGCCGAAAAGTTGCAACCGTCTTGTCGTTACCTATGAGTCTCTATATCGTGTTAAGTGGCTACAATAATAAACATTGTATAGTCAATAAATTGGCTTTTAAATTTATCTGCCCATATCTAATTACATGTAAGAGCTGCGGATTTATAGCGGTAAAGCCAAGAATAACAGTAGAAACAAAAGCCTAACGAAAAACAAGTAAGAATGCATAAATCGACTATACCCGACTACAGTACACCCTACACCTAGTCCAAAGCCACAAACACACGACGCACTGTCTACTGACTGCACTGCTGCTAGCTGCTCTTCCAAGTAAACTAAATCTTTAATAACTTCGGTGCTTACAGTCCGATCACAATGAAATTTGCTCAGTGCATTAACATCAGCATTATAATCGGGTATTGCAAAAATTAAAAAAAAAATTCAATTATTCAATAAAAATGTATAGAGTAGACCAGGAGTAGGCTGAGAATCATGGTTATATCTTCAGAAGTTTGATTAAATTGTTCTTATTTATTATCTGGGATGTGATGCTTTTCGAAAAATTAAGGTAAACCATGTTCGGCGTTTAAGTTAGATCAATTCGGTTGTTTAAGCTGATCAAGAACATACAGACATAAATATATACTTCATAAAGTCTGAGTTGCCCCTTCTGCCTGTTGTATGCATTTACAAAGTTTTATCTCTTATGGTTCCAGAGTTTAACAGTTTTGAAGTTTTCAATTGATAGCTGCATATTCTTTTTAAAATAGTACATACATAAAATATATAAATTTCATTAATGATTTTGTAAGATATGTAATATGGAATATCATATTTTATAATATATTTATTTGATTAAGAACAAGTTGCCCTTCTACAATATCTACTTCTAGCAGAATGTATAATTTAAAGACAAGTCTTTAAAGTGTAAAAACAAATAATATAAAATAATATTAAAATAATAATAACATAATAATAATATAATAATAATATAAAAATAACAAAAATGCAGGGTTTGAGGATGCTATATTAATATTTTTGTTGTAAATGCAACATATCGGAAGAGAAATCTAAGGCAAGTTATGTTATGTTACCCAAGTATCTAAAATATATTGATTAGGAACTTCTGAATCTAAATATTACATTTTAGATCCTCAGTAACGTATTTATGCTCACATCGAGTACGACGAATGTATCTATGTACATATGCACTTTACATCAGATCCACAAATTTCTCAAGAAGTTGCTAAATAATTTAATTTTTGAAAAATCGGTTTAGAATGCAAAACTTTTTTTTAGCTCAATATACAATATATCAGACAAGTTTGTACCGTAAACAATAATTAAATCTTATTCAATAAATGATCTCTTAAAAAGAAATAAATAATCTAATATTCCAAATTCAATCAATCAATCAATAAATCGACAAAGCTTTGTGGCCTAAAGTTTAGGTCTAAATTCACTTTGAATGAAATGCTGAAATCGAAGAGAGCGAATAAGTGAGAGATTGAAAGAGAGCAATACAGTCAACGCTTTAAAATAAGAACATTTAGTAATTAGATTTCGGGTTTGTAATACATTACATTAAACATTATTGTAATTATCTTTAGTTTTTTACTGAATAAATATCGATTTATTATTTTACAATGAAAAATATATATTTAAATATAATTGGAGTGAATCTTTTCTTGCATTTATTGTTGATTTAATGTATACATATATATTTAACTTACAAAAAACTAATACTTTATATTGCACTGAATTGTTATCTTTTGGTTTTTTTGTTTTTATTAATAAATAGAATTAACTAAAAAAAGAAAGAGTTCTATTGTAGCTTTAATTTAATCTATTTTTTATATTCAAAAAGAAAAAACGTCCAGAAAATATAATTACCTTAAAAACAAAGTGGTTCTAATTTGTGAGCGTCGACTGTAAATGCAACGGCAACTGCTGCAGTGCTGCTGGTGAAAGGCAGCAGAAGCAGGTAGAACGGCAACAACATCAAAACATGACAAAAAAAAATGAAACAACAACAAATCGAGAACAGATAAACAAAACGAAGCAAAGAGCAAAGCAATGCAGTAAAATAATAAAAAAAATAAAAACAAGAAAGAAACGGTTATCTACGGCACGCCGAAGCTATATACCCTTTGCAATGGTCTTCAAAAAAAGTTTCGAATACTTTTGCATAGAATAACTCATTTGTGACCCAGCTTTACCTATGTAAGTCATATGATATAGTCGTCTGATTTAATAAAACTCGGTCAGAACATATATAATACCCTTTTGCAAGGGTATAAAAAACGAATAAGAATGCCATAGTCGAGTATACCCGACTATTCGACTCCCTGTACACAGTCCTTAATTCACAAATGCAAATTCTTTTATACATATATACATACAGATTTAAATCAAGCAGTGCAAATCAAAATTTCAACATCAAGCAGTTTAATTGTTATGTTTGTATGAACGGTGGTTGCAACCGTATGCATTAAAATCTATTATTTAGGTCACTAACTTCGGTGTTATATAGACAGACAGGGCTAGATCGACTCGGCTATTAATCTAGATTAAGAATATATATACTTTATCTGGTCGGAGATACTCCCTTAGACTGTTACATGCATTTGCACAATTTTATGAGCCCCTTTTACTGATTTTTTTTATGGGTAGAGGGTGTAAAAACAACAGCACATTAAGAAGAAGCAGTAGCTGAAGCAGAAGAAACAGCTATGCACTGTAGGCGTGGCAGCAGTGGGCGGTTGAGCGGTGACTGAATGAAGTGAATTAAAAAATGAATAAAAATGAATGTGTTATCTATGATAGTAAATTTCTCAGACTTGTTAAGAGCTAAATTTTATTGTTACTCTACAGTAAGGCTGCATATGCTTAACAATGAATGCAAGAAAGAATTTACAGTCAAATATTACCCTAATTTTAACAGGCTAGAATAAAAGCGCAAACAGAAAATATTTATATATTTTTGTATTTTATATATAAAATATAAAAAAAACAGATATTTATTATGATTAGAATTTCTGGGCCCGTGTTAATTATATATATAATCGATTTACACAAAAAACCAAAATTAAAATTTAGCCAAACGAACTTTTTCTGAAATATATTGAACCCTGAATAACAAAAAACAATATAAATACAAAATTTTCCGGTAAATTTTTGTTTCGATTTTTGACATACTTAACTATATTGTTTTGAATATTCTGCAAAAATTTCATAGCGATTTAATGAATATTACCAAAGTTCATGAAAAAAATAATTGCTCATGAATACAGATACGGGCACAACCACTTGCCATGCAACTACTTTATATTCTAATTCTGCCTTGCACTGCTTGGTTTGAATGTATATGTAGGCATTTTCAGAATGACGTTACGTGACAATCGTACGACTAAATGTGAAAAAAACTATAAAAAAAATCAAATTTTTGAAAAGTTTTTTTTATAACTGAGTAGCAATTCAACTGGACTATATTTAGTAAGAGAGATGAAAACATTCGACCTTTCCGATTATAAGATATAAGTAATAAACAGCCGTGACGTTACGTGACAAGAATAGAAGTCGCAAAACTCTGCGAAGTGCGCAATCCTTTTTGTATAAAACTTTCTTTAGTACGATTTGGAATAATATAAGTCAATTTTGCAGGGTTTCTCTGTTTTTTTTTTTTAAAGCCTTAGTATCAAGCGTTACGTGACATGACGTTACGTGACAAATTTCCATGGTACATTTTGAAGTAAAGATCGCCCTTAAAAATTTATTTAACGCAAATAAAATATTTATTTTGTCTTTAATATAAACACATACTTAAATAAAAAGGAAAATTGAGTAATTCACGAAAAAAAAAAAAAAATTTACCTAATATTTGTGTCAATTGATGACTAGGTGTATTCGCAAGAGGAGCGTATACCGTGATTTATAATTTTCGAAAAAAATTCAATATTTTTTTTGTGACCTGAAAGTCTAGTATATTTACATTGTTGTATTAAACTTTGCTTAGATCTGAAATTTCACGCACTTGCTATCATCAGTGCAGACGTAATGATACGAAATGCTATTTTTCATGACGTTATGTGACATAAGAATATCGGTAAAAGCAAATTAAATTTGTACCGTTAATTGGAGTTTGCTTGCTCCTTTTGCATTTTTTTTTGTAAGCTGTTGCTTTAACAAAACTTTTTGCGTCTAAAGTGCTCCTGCATCATTACACTAAGAAAAGTAAATATTAAGGAGAATATGCTCTTAAAAATGCACAAAGTTGACTAAAATATGATTTTCAACTTGAAGCACGCTTACTCGCTAATGCAACTAAAAAAAGCTTTGAACTCTTTAATTAAATCAATCTTGGACATATCTCTATAATAATTAAAGTTAAAAAAAGTATTTGATGACTTTTAATGTTTTGGTCGTGATGGAACTTTCTGTGGAAATGCCTATATACATATTATATATCATATATGACATGGATATCGTATATCAGAGAATTTTTATGGCGGACTTCGAACACTGAACACAGGGTGTCCCGTAGTTGGGTATAGTTGAATATAAATTTTTTACTTCTTTAAATGTATATGTGCATATATGTACATAAATGATTTTCAAGTGCATTCAGCGAAATTACTTATGTAAGTTTATGGGCTATATTAACTTTATAATTTACTCGTACAAGTAGAGCAAAACTTTATCTTCTAACTAAATCTTTAGAATGGGGCTTAATATATGGGGAATGACAGCTCCTTTGGCCTAGGGAACCACGAGACTGTCTCTTTAATCTTGGCCAAGTGAGCATTTACTGTATTTATGAATGTTATTAAAACTAAAAATATTTTAAGCTAAATTGATTCAATTCACACGAATCGTTTGTTACACTCTGTTCCTAGAAATATTTCGAGCATATTAGGGTTTTATAAAATGGTAAAATTTGCAATACAGAGTGAAACAAACAAAGAACAGAGTATACCGCAGTCGTAAGCTTCCAACTTTCAATTTCTTACGTGTTTTCATTGTTTTATTACAATTGGTTAACATATCGAATTAAATGTGCAATTTAACACACTTTAAATGTGTGTGTTTCCCGTGAATCAACACTAACGCTTGCAATTAATCACACTTTCAAGGAATGTGTATATATGGCCACAATATATATGAATGCAGTTGAATGCATTCACACAAACATTGGTTATCATCAGCTGCTACGACTACAGCTTCTGCTTGCGGCATTGTGGCATTCCTGCAGACTTTGAGGTCAAGCTTTTGGCCACAGAAACACGTAGTACCTTCTAAGCTGCACTCCATAGCCAAGTGCTTTAAGCAACCTCCCCATCCTGCAGCCCATTCCTCCCCCTTTTTAAAGGTGTATCATGCAATTCCATGGCCAACTAAGAAAGAAAAAAAAACATTTTGGGTCTCTTTTGAGGCAATGACTTTTACACATCGCAGCACATGGCTGCCCAACCACACACCTGAGACCCCCTCAACCCGCAGCACCCAGCGCATCTTAGTATCAATGTGTGTGTGTGTATGTGTGTGTATAAGCGCTCAATTGTATCCGCCATCATCGAGCGCGTGTAAAATCGTATGGCAACTCACACAATTGACTCGCAGCAACTGAGCAGCGACGCCAAGAAACTTGCCTTACCGGATTTCGGATGCTGACCCACCTAGCCCTCCGCCAAACCCTCTCCCCCGACATCTATGTTGTGCGCTCCACACTTGCACACCTGCATGGACCATGGGCAATAGACGAGCATTGCTTCTCTCTCTCTCTATCGCTCTCTCTCGCTCTCTATCGCTCTCTGTCGGCTTCTGTCTTTCCATCTCTCGTGCTCTCATGGTCGAAGTCTCTCTATTGATTTCGTTTTATACCAGAAATTCATTGCTTTGGAATGTTGGCGTTTGTGTGTGTGTGTGTAAGTGTGTGTGTGTGTGTTAGCAAAGAAGTAATAAGTAACTTCTTTTTTGGCTTAAAGAAGAAAACTGGAAATTCTCGCGCCCATTGTATTGGACTGTGTGACCCAAAAAAGAGAAAATCAGAGGGAAGGGGAAAAATAGTCGAGAGCTGAGTATATATCAATATGTGGTATGCATATATCATATAATGCTACATTTGTATGTATATAGGGATGCATAAAACAAAAAAAAAAAAACAAAATCACGTTTAGAGTCAAGAAGCGAATAGAACCAAATATGAGAAAAGAAAGATAAAAAGCTAGAAGTACCGAAGATAAGATTAAAGCCCAGATCAAAAATAGAACCTGAAACTTTGAAAAGTATGCGATCCAAGAACATAATCTAATAACAAGAATCTTTCACTTCAAATCGAAAGCTTTCATAGTTTTAAAAATCAATTTGTGGGTGGGTAAAATATCGCTGCAATCCAATGATATTGATTGTGATTCACCGAATCTTTATGCAATAGTAAATATCATTTTTATACAAATATAGAGATCTCTCATCATTTCAACCAATTTCAGTTTCCAGAATTAAGATAATATAATTAAATGTCTGATATAATATTATTTATTTTTCCAGAAATGCTTATTGACTGCTGTTTTTTCTACGTAACGCCTCCTTTTATGGTATATGTCTGCTTTTAATCAGCTCTGAAAAAACGCCCCCAAAAATAAAACACTTTGTAGTTTGAAAAGCACAGTGGCATTTCAAAGTGTGCACCGATCATAAGCTTTGGGCCTTAATGATTTGCTTCGCATGTTTTTTTTCTTTTTTTATTGTTGCTAGTTTCCATACAATAAAACTCGTTTTGTTTTCAGGTTAGTTTCCGAATTGCCGTTACACTCACAGTTTGAGCATCGCTCACGTGGCACACAGTGCTACTCAAACCGTAACCTGATTCTCTAACAATTTTAAGCTACCCTTGTTTAAAAGAAGACATCTCCGAAACCATAAGTTATATATATATATTCTTGATCAGATGATAAGCTGAGTCGATATAGCCATTCCCGTTTGTCTGTCTGTACCTATGCAAGCTGGTCTTAGTTTGACAGACATGCTTCTTGGGTTGCAGGCGATACATTATTATGAATATTATTATTATTGTTGATGGGGATATATACAGCAACCTATTAGATATATTGTACCCCATACTGAACCAAAAGCCCACTCGTCAACCCTATTTTCTGTACAAAAGCAAGAAATTTCGTAGGGTTGAGGGATCCAATGTCCCCGCTCAGAAGTATTTATTTACCGAGGACCGTATTTGCTCTTCTGGGTAGGGCAGTGCATTTTGTTAATATGTGCATTGAGGATTCCTTCTCTTGTTCGCAGAATCTGCATGTCCCGCTACTCACTATTTATATTTTATTGAGGTGATCCTATGAGTCCTATGAGTTTTCTCAGTGAATTTGTCCCTATTGTTATTATGTTCTTTAATCTTTTTAGATAAAAGTTTCCTAAGAGTGACTTGACCTGTCGTTGTCCTGAAGCGTTTCTCCAGCTTGACTGCCTCATGTTCATGTTCTCTTATTGTGTGCCTTCCAATGCCACAAAAAGGTTCTGGCCCTACTAGGGGCTTCACCGCTCCCGTTTTTGCTAGTTCGCCGGGTACATTGCCGGGTATATCTCAATGTTCGGGAATCCAACTGAGTGTAAGTTCATTACTCTTTCCTAGGTGATCTAGTTTGTTGCGCACTTCGTGAACCAACTTTGTGGTTATTTTTGGATTACTTCTACTAATTCTAAATTCTGCACACCTACCCATATCACACACTTTAGCTTGAAAGATGCTCGTGTATTTGCCTAGATATTCGGGGTATTTTATCAGAGGACCTACCACTCCGAGACCAGTGCCTTAGTTTGTTAGAGATCCGTCAGTATACCATATAATTGTGTGTACTCCATTGGATGTAGTTCTTATAATGAGGCAGGCGATACATACATATATCAGAATCAGCCAGATTAACTAGAAACGAACACGAATACTTTGGATTTATCAACAAAAATTTCTCAAGTTATCGAAACTGGGCAGAAAGTTGTTTTGTTTTGATCTAAACAATCTTTCCAACTTAGGCTAAAATCGAAACACTATATCTTATAGCTTCCATAGAAACAATCGAACAAAAATTGTAATTTATTTAATTCTTGCACTTAATTCTAGCTTCGGCATGCCGCAAATAACTGCGTATTTATTGTTTTTAAAATGTTTTATGGAAGTCAAGGAATAATGCGTTTCTTTCCTTTTATAATTCTGTCAGCCTGACTATAAATTACGATGCATGTAATCAAGATAGGTAAAGTAAAACTAAGTAAGCGTAAACAACCGGTAAAAAAAAGGCATCTCCGGCACCATTAAGTATAAATATAATATGATTACTCTTGACACCACATTAATTAATCTTTGTCTATAGCTTAAAATTGTAGATATTAAAGTATTCGAGATAACTCCCACAGAAATCGAACCATGAATCTAAATAGTTATCGAATTGTAAACACAAAAGCTAATAAAAAAATTCATTGGTTGTGTAGATCATATACAGTGGGTACATTTGAAAGTTAAGAAATCTTCGACAGTGCCGAATTTCGATTGTTTCATTAGCGATAGATTAAACAATCGATTGTCATTTGCTAACATTTGAACACTATGATTGGAATAGACTTTATAAAACTCTGAACTCATTAAAAATGGGTGAATCAAAAATCTGTGCAAATGTATGTAACAGGCATAGGGAGGCATCTGCAACCGTATAAAATATATATATTTTTGATCAGTATACTGAGACTCGATCTAGACCTGACTGTGTGGTATTTGGCATTTTGGTTCTTGTATACCATACGTAGAACGAGTTTTTTTCATACCATAACGATTGAACACAGTAGAACCGTCAATTTTGAGTGGTACACAACCAATTGTTTGCTAGAAGTTTGTGGAAAATAGAGGAAATCCAACCTCAAAAAACGGATCATTCTTCACCACAATAATGTGAGTTTACTCACATCACGTCGTACACAATTTGTGAATCCAAAAGATGGAATTAGTGGGTAATCGTTTAGCCGTAAAATGAAGATGCGTATGTACAAATATGTTTTTAAAATCTATATGTGCAGGTATATGAAAATGATGCAAAAATATGTATAGGTATTCATCAATTGAGAACAGTTGCGCCGATTTGGGTTAAATCTTTTTTTTTGTAGTTCTTTATTGCTCTAATTGACACGAGAAGGTTTCTAATAAAGAAAATTTTGAAAAACTCAACAGATGTACTCACTGTTAACGTAACCAGAACTTTTAATGTAAACTGAACTGTTAATGTAAACATAACTGTTAAGTAAAGAGAACTGTTTATGTATACATGCACTGTTACAACAAACACAGTAGTCAGTATTTTTTAAATGAAATACGAAAATCACAGTAGGCAGTATTTTTTTTTTTTTGATTAGGAATTAGGTCATATAATTTGAACAAGAAATAATTTATATGGCAGAACAATGGTTATCAGGCCAACTAAAATGTGATTAGTTTTTTAAAGTAACGTTTTGATTCCAATTATTTTATATAATATATTCTCGATTAATTGTCAGTGCAAAATTATTGTCTAAGGTTTAGAAAATATAGATTAAATTCTTAGTCCAACATTTCATAACAATCAGATAATACATATAACATATGAGTATGTATGCGTGTATAAGTTTTACGGATCTGAACACAGGGTGTTTTATAGTCTAGCATAATCGACTTTAACATTCTAATTTTTTGCAGCAGCAGCAGCAACACTTTCCAGTTAGTTGACTCTGTTTGGTAGCACTCGACTCCCACTTCCCACTTATCATTTACCATTTCGTTTCATTCCATTCCAACATCATTGAAATGTTTGTTGCCATTTTGCTGTCTTTTTGTTTTTTGTTTTTTTTTTGTTATTGTTGTTGCCGTTTTCTATGTGAATTACGCTGGTTTAGTTTTCTCTTTGCCTCTTAAACGATTTTTTACTTCTGCTGTCTGTCATCTTCTTTTTGCACTCTCACGCCGCCCATTACAAAAATAAATTCATTAAACCAAAAATATTATACATAATAAGTAAGAATGATATTGCCGAGATAGGTCACCCTGTATCCGAAATTCGCAAACTCAAATACTCTCATATACATACACATTTAAATAAGACAGTTTCAAGCAAGCAGAACATCAAGCAGTTCAACGGCCATTGCTTGTAAAAATGTTAAACTTAAATTAAATATCTTACAATATAGAATATAAATATTTTTCAAATTCTGCTTTAGTTGGTTCTATATTTCTAACATAACGGTAAGCAATGAAATGATGTACAAAATCCAATTCATACATAGCTAAACGCGACGATGCAAAATATCAATCGCTTTTGGCAGAACTAGGGGGTATCATTCGATAGTTTTGATAGTCGATAGTCAGCAGCATCGACAGACACTTGCTGGCAGTTTATTTTGAGCTTTAACACTAACTGATTCTATTGATGTAATAACATTTGTATGTATGCAAGCCTCTTTATAAGTACATACCTATGTATGTATGTACTAGGCACAGCTTTTAAGCTTTATCTTCTACACTTTTCTAGCTGGTAGATAAGACTAAACATATTTTTAGCACGCCGAATATCAGCAATATTATATCTTCTACAATCTTTTACACTGCGTACAGAGTATATACCGTTTACATACATATGCATAAGACTGAAGTTTGAGTAAAACATATTTACTTATTGTTGTTATAGCTGCTGTTCTACAAAAGTATGTATTGGATAAATATTACCGCCTGCCCTTCGCCACAAAAATTAAATGCAATAAAACACACAAAAGGCAGTCACAAAAACGCAACGTTGACGTCGCTGTCGCTGTCGTTGCTGATTCATGGCCCAGCTGGCAGCTGTGACGGACAGGCAGACAGACAGACAGACAGACATATGTATTTGTAAGTTTTTATACACATACATACATGCATACTGATGGGGAGAGCAAGTTTAGATAGTTTGACAAGCATTGGTGCACACTTACTTTATTGTTGTCTGCGTTAGCTGCTGCGAAACAAGGTATCTCTACGTTTGTATAAATGTATAAACAAATTAAATGTTACAACAACAAAACAGCACAAGCACAAACACACAACGAAAGAAAAAACAAAAATACGCGTTAGAACAGAACGAAATGGCAATGAAACGAAGGCGCAGTCGCAGACGCCCTAAAACGCCAACGCGCGGGCGCGCACACAGAGCAAATATAGTAGGGCGGGGACGAGGGGACAAAGACGCGACGCCAGACGAGACGAGACGAAGCGACACGACACGAACAAAACAAAATGCAACACAACGCAACGAAAAAAAATCCGACTCTGCGGACGCTATGAAAACGGCGACAGTTGCCGCACAACTGATGCGATTCGTTGGAGCAAAAGCCGTAGACAGCTCAAAAACAGAGCGCAGAGCAGAGAGAAAACGTACTTAGCGCTTGGAGCTGACCACAAAGCAAATGCAAAAATAAAAGCTTCAAAAAAGCTGCGCGCGGTGCTCAGAGATAAAAAACGAGACAGAGAGAGAGAGAGAGCGAGAGCGAGAGAAATTAATTATTCTGGCTAAGAGAGTACAGTTGGGTAGTCGTAGCTTGTTTACAAAATTGGCTTTATAGTTTAAACAAACAGTTAACAAAACAGCTGACAGCACATTTTTGCAGTCACTGCACTAACAGTCTGTTAATGTTGATATGTTATACAGGGTTTCTACTGTTGAATGCGTTGGATGCGTTTGCACTTTTAAATAGCATAGACTGTTTTTTATGGGGGCTAGACTGTTTAGTATGGACAAAAATCGAAATTGGAATGAGCTCGGGTTATGCCAACTTGTTTTTGATAAAATTTTACAGATTGGGTTGCTGTTATCAACAAATATGATTTAATAATTAATTTAAATGTTAAACAATTCAAAAATAAAATTTAAGTGCCACATAAATTTCTGGTATAATTCTAATCATCAACTGCATATTTTGCCTTTAGCTGCTGCATTAGATGGCATCCATCTACAACAAATTCTAGAAGTTGTAATTCGTACCTTAGCATGATTTTAAAATTTCATATTAAGTGCATTTATGTTCTTTTGAAATTGCACTTGTCATAAAAATTCTGTTGACTTAATTTATGGAGTATTTATTAATTTTGTTTACGCAAGTATTACGATCAGCTGATTGCAAACGCATCAACTCTAATAGAAACATCCGTTAAGATTTATCGCGATATCGATGACAAAACGCGTTTCGAATGGAAATCGTGTACAAATCGCCAAATCGATAATCTTATGATCGTTTTTAATATTTTTAAAAAATGCATTAAATTATATAAAATTAAAATAATTTAATAAAACAAGAAAGAAACGGCCAATTTTGGCACGATTAATCTGTATACCCTTAAAATGATCTAAAAACAATGTTAATTTTCGACCGATCGTGTCTATAGCAGCTATATGATATAGTGGTCCGAATCTTATCAAACTTTGTCAGAATATACTAAATAAAGCTGCCGAGTTTGGTTTTAATATCTTGAAAAACAAAAAGATTAAAACACAAGCGCTTTCCGTGAAAATGCGGTGTCTCCAAATGATCCTATGGCAGCTATATGATATAGTAGTCTGATCGGGCATACAAACTACCTGCTACAACAACATGCATTTATGCCAAGTTTTATCTAGATATCTCAAAGATAAAGCCACAAATTTTGCATAAAAGCAGACTAACCTGACGGACAAGCCTCAGCTCGTCGTCCTGATCAAGAATATATATATACTTTATGGGCTCGGAGACGTCTTCATCTATGAAATTCACATTTCGTGACAAAATTATAATACCCTTTTGCAAGGGTAACATAAGATAAATAAAATCGAAACAAGTCGATATATTTGAATATATCAGACTATAGTATAATCTAAACGCATCCTTGTACATTTTTTTTTTTTTTTTATTATGGGGTGATGAAATGTTTTATTTAAAATTTGTCTAGGTTGACAATGATTAAATGTTGTGATGGGGAACTTAACAAATGAATATTTCAGTTATTTTCCTGAACATTAGAGCATGATATTCATGCATTGACCGATGTACAGATGTGCTTGTGTAAAAATATATCGATTATTTTATGAAAATCGGTCGACAAATATAGGATTATATTCAAAGATTTTATAAAGACACTAACATGTGTATATAGCATTACACAATTACTCAACTTACCCAATCTGGAATCATTTTTCTTTCGTACACGCAGACAAATTGTGCAGGATTTGATGCACTGAAAAAAAAAAAATAGAAGATTTGCATTAATAGATAAATATGGTTAGCTAAAAAGGACATAGTTTACGTACATCATGTATGTGTCGTATGGCCTCGGTGCGCGATATATTGTCCAGGGTCAGTCCATTGACCTCGAGTATCTCATCGCCCACTTCCAGATTATCACGATCGGACGGTGAGCCATATAATTTAATTTTACCCTCCGCATTCTCAACGAGAATAATAACATAGCCAGATAGTTCGACAACTTGTTGCTGCAATAGAAAAAATAGAGAACGGGTTATGTAATGTGTAAATTGAGAATATGATTTTATTATGCTTGTATGTAACACTCGGTATGTCTAGAAAATTGCCCTTGTATTTTCAAGTTTTCATTGTTGGCTCGTAAAGTAATTTGCATAAATGCTACAAAATGTTTATTGCAGGGCTGAGGCGAATGCTGCGGGGGCTGTAAACGGTATTCAGGTATTGGGGAGGTTCGAGGGAGGTACGGGTGGATTTGTCCAAAAACAAATTAATTATACACAAAAGCGGGCAACTTCGACTAACTCCCCCCACTTTTAGCATTAGACTCCTTCTAACTTCTGCTCCTGTTTCTCGTGTAGGCGTTAAATTTGTGTGTGCGTGTGTGTGTGTGCGTGTGTGTGTGTTGTGTGGGCTTATATAGGTTTGTGTGCCTATGTGTGTGAGCCTGAGTGGGAAGTTTGCACAGTATTGCTTGGGCTGGCTCGTTATGTTAATTACAACAAATTATGCTCGTGTGGCAGTGCGTGAGACCGACCCCACCCCCTACCCACTAGGATAGGCAACCTTACCAAGACCCACACCCTTACATACACCCGCCTACGTCCACTCCGTGCTCCATCAACAACATGAACCATTTCAGAATGTTTAATAACCATGAGACTCAGCTTGAGTTTGAGTTTAGTAGGCCCCCCTCTGATAGCTCTAAGCAAGATTTTGACTTTTGGGTAACATTCAAAATATTAATTGATGGAACAGATGCAGTTTGCAGTCATAAGGCTGTTAACCTGTAGAATTTCCTTAAGTAGAACTAAAGGCCTATTTTATGGACGAATTTGAATCCTATATTTGATCTTCTCACTACCTAAAATTTCAAAATCAATTTAAATTTTCTTATAAGCAATAAGAAAAGTGTGGATTTAAGTGCTCTTAGTCAACCTGGGTAGTTTCATTATCCTGTACAGTAAAAATAAATGTTTATTCCTTTTATTCTTAAGTCCTTTCATGTTAACTATGCTCAACAGAAATAATTCAGCATTATTGAACACATTATCCGATTCTTTGACCGATTTCTTGTGCGAAAACAAAAAGAAATCCTTTGGTGTCACATCAGAACTGTACGGCGTGATGAAGTAGAATTCACCTTTTGTGGCTTGTATCTCTTAATTCTTCGAAAACCTCTCGTAAAGCATATATCAAAGATTCTACACATTTATAAATTGCAGCACTATAATGGAATTTATTAAAGTTTTTATTTGTTCCAATTGACAAGGTCCACCTTTTGAGCTAGGGCGATTTTTTGTCTTTGGATTTTTATATTTAAGTTATCCATATCATATTTTCATGTTTATAATCTCTAATAACATTATGCAACAATGTTTATATGAAGAATATTGAGCGTATGTGTTTTGTAGTCCTACTCGAATATAATATTACTGTATAATTTTCAGATAAGCCCCAAAATCTGGAGTTATGGCCAAAAAACGTTTTCAAGGCACTTTTTACATTTAACAAGTTATAAAACTTCTTGTAGCAATAACATAGATTCTATCCATATTATGAAAGAAGATAAAACGACCTTTTAATGATATATGTATCCATATACATATTTCAAAATATAGGCCGGTCAATCTGGTTTGTTAATTATTACTTTTCGTTACTTTTATCGCCATTCAGACAAAAAGTTTTCATCGCATCAATATTTTTAATTTTTTTAACCAGTCTCTAATCAATTCTGTGTTCAACAACGTTTATTTGAACTGAATTGATTAAAAATTAGTAAATTTGTGATCAAATACGCTTAGGAGAAATTTCAGTCTAGCTGGTTTTTTTAATAACACTGTCCGATTAACAATTTTTAGTAGCTCTGAAATTATTTTGTTTTTTGTGAGCTTAGTATTCTTAATGATAAAAGTATTTTTTTTTAAATTTTTCTTTTTTAAAACGATATTTTTAATTTAAATTTTTAAAAAAATTGGTGCGAATGAAGCTTTTTGACTGTATGGCGATCAAAATCAAAAAAATGTAAAGATTTTTAAAAAGAGCTAGATTTTTTGAAAAATACTAAATATATAGTATGGATATATACTTCATTTGAAAAGTCGTTTTATCCCCTTATATAATCTGAATAAATAGGTTATATGTGTTTGCTACAAGAAGTGTTATAACCTGTCAAATTTAAAAAGAGCCTCGAAAACATTTTTTGGCCATAACTCCAGATTTTAAGAGTTATATTAAGTATACAGTTATATTATATTAGAGTAGGACTACAAAGTAAAAACGGTCATTTCCCCTCATATTTCACTTTTGTCTATTAAGTCGCACAGTGTAATCACTAATATAATAATCTTTTAATTTCATCAAATTGCAGTTGATTAATACAATGCTTACGTAGTGTATTAAAACTATCACAAAATTCATTTAGATAACTAATTTTATAATTTTACTTTATTCGCTTATTGAAGTTTTTTAATAATACACATAACTTATTTCGTTTTTATGATTGATGTTGTCAAAAATCTTTGAAAATACAAGAGCACGTAATCTGTTTACTAATTCATTATCTCAGTATCTATCGTTAGATTAAGCTAATGTTAATGATACTAAAATTAACACAGGATTTTCGTTATATTAAATTACAAGAGTTCAAAGCTTTTTTTCGATAGATTACTTTTTTGCGCTCTGTACTCACTAAAGGGGATCATAAAACTGTGCAAATATATGTAACAGGCCATATAAAGCTTAAATATTCTTGATCCGAATAAATATCCAAGACGATCTTGTTTATTTTGTTTATTACACTGTGCAATCTTTTTTCAAAAAAAAAAAAGAAAGCCCAAATTAACCGGTTAACCCTATTTGGGGCCTTCGAAATGGCTATCAGATTACGATTTTTCTATTATTTTAGCCCAAAACACCTACAGGACCTCAATTTGAAGGTTTGGTGTGTTCATACGAGTTGAACTTTGGAGTATTTAAAACAACTTTGTCACAGTAGGTTTTTCAAAAGAACCAACAACAACAGATTTATAAATCAACGAAAAATGTGGTACTTGTGAAAAAATTACCATATAACCGAAAACTTTCAAAAAAAATTTTGTATGAAACCATCTCGAAAAACGAAAAAATCTTACAATTAACCACATAATGATCCTTCAGATCAAGAATTCATATAATTTATTGGTTGAGAGACGCTTTCATTAATGTATTACATATTTCGCGACAAAATTATATCACTCTCAGGTAGGGTATAAAGGTAGAAAAAGGGAGAGACCACAAAAGAGTGAACGTAAGAAAAGGCAAATGCTAAATGATCGGGCACAGGGCAAAGGGCAAACAAAGCGACTGCTGTGGCAATTGCGGCCAAACACACACACACACACACATAATGCAACACAAATTGGGCGGCGATTGGGCGTGGCACAAGTGCAATTGTTGCAAGGCTGGGCACGCGCCACAAAACGGGGACATGCGACAACAGCAACAGTGAAACAGCAAAGAGCAAACAAACAATCAAAACACTCGACAAAGCAAAACTCAAGCGAACTGAACTCGAGTCGAGTTGAGTTGGCAAACAGCCAAGAGTAGGGCACAGGAGGCACAGGAGGCGCAGGACAATGCCACAAACAAATGGCGCAAAAGGAACAGGTGCAACAAAGGCAACAACAATGATGATGACAACTTAACATTTGATAGTTGCTGCGAAAAAGTTTTATTTTTGTTGCCAACGCTTGATGTGATTAGGTAAGGCGCAAAAAAATACACGGCAACACCAACAACCAAAACTGCGAAGAGCGCATTAGAAGAGGCATCACAAGTCGGTCAATTGAGGGCGCCAAAGTCAACGAGAAAAAAAAAATTCCTGCGGCATAATAACACTAGTTTACAGCAAAAAAGGAACTGGGCTCTCATAGACTAAACTTGATGTATTTTCGAGCTCTGATTTCAAAAATGCAAATCATTTTTTTTTTCTCAAAGAATGGTTTTCGAGAAAATGCAAATAGCTAGATTTTTTGACAGTATTTCGACTAATTTGTTCATAGCTACGTCAGAACTTATTTGATCTTAACAATGTTGCACAATCCACTATATAATTGTATCCCCTTTACAGCGGTGTGCCGTTTATGCGAATCGAATAAGAATTAAAGCCATTACAAAACCTCAAAGTTGAAAAATGTAAATTTTTCTTGTATTTTTGAAAAATTGCTGAAATTTATTTGCTCTTTTAAATATTTTAAAAAGTCGTGTAAATACTTTTTAAATTGTTGTATGTTAGATAATTCTTTTACCAATATTTTAAGTATAAATTTGTCCAAATCGGACAGTAAATGTGGTAGTTATTCAGCAATAAGTAAAAACACAATAAAAAAAATTGACAGTGTTCATCACTTTTCCAGCCATATTTGAAGATGAGAAAAGTATATGAGAGCCCAGCTCCCTCGATTAAAAAAAATATTTGTAAGCTAGTGTAATTGCCTTTACAGCCACGCTTGCCAGATGGAAAAATAGGGTGTTCCAAAAAATGTACCAATTTATTGCTAAATTATTTTTAATTACACTAGTTTACAGCAAAAAAGGAACTGGGCTCTCATAACCTAATCTTGATGTATTTTCGAGCGCTGATTTCAAAAATCCAAACCATTTTTTTTTTTAAAAATGGTTTTCGAGAAAACCGCAAATAGCTAGATTTTTTTTTTGGCAGTATTTAGACTAATTTGTTCATAGCTACATCAGATCTTATTTGATCTAAACAATGTTGCACAATGCAATATATAATTGTATCTCCGTTAAATTAAAGCCATTACAAATCCTCAAAGTTGAAAAATGTGAACTTTTCTTGCATAATTGAAAAGATGCTAAATTTCATTGGCTCTTTTAAAAATTTTAAAAATTCGTGTAAATACTTTTTAAGATTTAATATGTTAGATAATTCTTTTACGAATATTTTATGTATAAATTTGTCCAAATCGGACAGTAAATGTGGTAGTTATTCAGCAATAAGTAAAAACACTCAAGAAAAAATTGGCAGTGTTCATCACTTTTTCAGCCATATTTTAAGTTGAGAAAAGTATATGAGAGCTCAGCTCCCTCGATTAAAAAAAAATTGTAAGCTAGTGTAATTGCCTTTACAGCCACGCTTGCCAGATGGAAAAATAGGGTGTTCCAAAAAATGTACCAATTTATTGCTAAATTATTATTAATTACACTAGTTTACAGCAAAAAAGGAGCTGGGCTCTCATAACCTACTCTTGATGTATTTTCGAGTGCTGATTTCAAAAATCCAAACCATTTTTTTTTTTAAGAATGGTTTTCGAGAAAACCGCTAGTTTTTTGGCAGTCTTTCGACTTATTTGTTCATATCTACATCAGATCTTATTTGATTTTGAAAAATGTTACACATTTCAATAGATAACACTAGGTAACAAAATTTAGCTTTTTTTTTGTATAAGTTACCAAACCTACTTTTTCTGATACATATGGTGCTTCAAATGACGAAAAACCACTTTAAAAATTGTTCTATGGTCTTTTTTTTTTAATATTTTTAAAATCTGGTATATATTTTTTAGCTTTTCTTCAGAGACAATCCTGCAGATTTAAGCATTACTCGAGAATCTTACAGTCGATTTTCAAATGCTTTACGTTTTCTGAAAGCTAATGAAAGGGCCTATTAATCATACAAATACTTTATTAAGTTTCAATTACTAGTTTTGCAACTATTTAATTTTGAATTAAGAAAATTATGATATGTTGGGTGGTATTTTTTACGATTTTTTTACTTTAAAATTCGAGGAAAAGTCGAAAAACAAATTTTTCGGTCTCTTATCCTCTGCATTTACATAGTTGCATTAATTGGGCGTCATTTATGAATATTTGAAATTATAATTATAATTATCAATTATTATAATAGATAATTTCCTTTACAGCCACGCTGATAGAGTAAGTCAGTAAGAGGATATATGTCCCACGCTTGTCCAACCCCCTCCCCGCCAGTGAAAATGTATAATGTAATATAAATGTAATATCCCCCTTTAATTGATTTTTATTGAGTACAGGGTGTAAACACTGTATTAGGGATAACTGCTTTGTAAAGAAGGTCAAATTTGCCTATTTTGATGCCCAAAGAATATTTAATTGTTGGCATTGTTCAAACAATTCTTTCTGTTTGAAGGCTTGCTCATAGGCAAGTAGAAATACAAAATAATTTGAGTGTTATTTTTGTTTTTTTTTTTGTCGACCGTACTGCGCGTCAAACACTTTTCGTTGTCTCATTTCGTCGACCGAATTGAATGACATGTTTCGTTTATGTAATGTGTACAACAAGTGTAAAATAGTTTATGTATTGGTATTTGCACTTGCCTTTAAATCATTTGTGCAATTTATTGAATAAAAGCGAGTCCAAAGGATATCAGGATCAAAACCGAGTCTGTTTCTATGAACACACAGATCTCGAAGACTATAATAGCTAGATACACCAAATTCGGTGTGTAGGTTCCTGTGTACCAAACGCAGATAAAGTTTATGTCAAATTTTATTTATTTAAGTTTTAATTGACGTGGCTGACAAATTGCAGCATACAAGTTATGTTATGTTTTCATATATGTATGTATGTACACAACATTTATGTGAATATGCACATTAGGCCGGGTTAATTTGTATGGGTAAAAAAAATCGTGTTTATCATTCACCGGAATCGGAATCTACAATGAATTCTAAGAAAATTTTACTATGAAACTATGTGTCTAAGCTAAATTCCCCGCTGCGAAGCATAAAGATAAAAATGGTATAAAAAAAATAATGTATCATATATGTACATGCATCATCAATTCAAAATAACTGGGCCGATTTGTCTCAAATTTTTATTCAATTGTTCGTAATTGCAAGGAGCAGCCTTTTCGAAAAGAAATTTTTGAAAAAACTTTTTCTAAAAAGTAGCTAGCGCCTTAACAGTTGTACTCACTGTTAACGTATACTGTTCTATTAACATATACAGCACTGTTATAGCAATTAATTTTAAGCTTATTTTGTCAAATTAAAATAAAAATATTTGCTTAATTAAAAGGAAAAAAAATGTAGAAAATTTGTTGATAGAAAGATGTGTTATTTTTTTTTTTTTTTAAATTTTAAATATTTTAAGACATGTCAACCTGAAATCTTTATCCTCCTCAGCGGGGAATTGATTTGAGACACATAGTTTCATGGTGAAATTTTCTGTGTTTGCAGTTTTAGACTGTTTACAGTGTGTATCGTGGTCGGGCATACTCGACTGTAGCACTTTTACTTGTTTTTCTCTGTGTACATAAATATGGTCGTATGTTTAAATGTATACTCTGGGGAATGTGGAGGACAACCGGCGACATGGACACAAAACTGGAACAGCCTCAGTCGCAATCGCAATGGCAATCTCATTCGCAGTTGCCCGTCGCAGTCGCAATGAAAGCCACCCACAAATGCCCTTCCTTTTACTCCATTTCCCCTACAGTTGACGCACTCGAATGAGAAATGACAGCAATTACGCTTAAATTATGCGTTTGTTTTCATATGAACGTCCTTGTCAGTTGTTTTTTCTATTTTTCTTTTTCTTTTTTTTTTTTTTTGTACTTGAAGTTCATTTCACACATTGACACATAGACAAAGATAGAGAACGAGAAAGATAGAAGCACACATGTACGATACAGAGAGCCATAGATTACGAAAAACGATTTCAACTTTCGACTCTCTCTGCGCAACTACGTCACAATTTCAAACTTATTGCGCAAATGAGTCAAAATGTATGGAAAGTAGGAACTTTTTTTTGGATGATCGGTTGCTGCTGCTTATTGGGAGATCTGTTTTGGAAAGTTGTGACGTCATAATATAGAATATTCAAATTCATCAAGCACATCAAGCAAACTCAGGAATTAGTTTCAAATTTGTATATTTATATAGATTAGTATCTTATTTTTTAAAATAACATAATAAATTCACAATCGATCTGTTCAAAATGTTATTGAATGACGAGCTTTTTTTATTTTCTAGGATAACTTAATCAAAACTAAATATCACTATGCCATTTATCAGCTGGTTAAGTTTAAATAAAATCGGAAAAATATATTTTGCACCTGCAATACTTGCAATGTGTCGTAAATCCTTTTGTATGCAGACGCGTTATTAAAGTATTTAAACAGAAAATGTTTGGTTAGTCGTAGTCTTATATTATTTCTTAAGCCTAAGAGAGGTCTATTAAATATATAATCAGGTCATGTTTTGTTGACCTACCCATGCGAAGCTGAAAGTATTCTAAACATCTTTTTTATGTATATACATATAATGAAGAAAAGTCACAAATTACTCAAGAGTTGTACTTCTAAGTCGTTAAATAGTACTTTTTCATACAACATATTTTTCAAATGTTTTTTTATATGGTAGCTGCAAAATCCGATTTTGACCAAATTTGTCCAATAAACTTTGTCCAAATAACTTAGATAACTTACTAAACAAAAAAGGTTTTTCATACAACAACAAAATTTTGAACTGAACGTTAGTATTGAGACTATATGATATAGTGAACCGATCTGTCCCATTTTGAGATATGTACTATCTTAAGAAATAAACTGCATCTGTGTTAAGTTTCTTAAACATACTTTTAATATTAAGATACTTTTGCATACAAAGATACAAATTTGAAGCGAATTCTAAATTTTGAAAAGGTATTGCAGAATTTATATGGCAGCTGTTGGAGTCAAGGATATGTCATTCGCTTGACATTTTTTTATTTATTTATATTATGAGGGAACAATATTCCAAAACAGATATCCTCATAAGCAGCAGCAATCGGTTATCCTAAGAAAACCAATATTTTCGATATATTGCGAGTCCTTAACGTAATAATTTTGAACGTGTAACGGTCGTGTCCGGGACGTAACCTAGTCTCTCTAAATCGTGCATGTAGAGACAGAGATATTAAAGAAGAAATTAAAAATACAGAAAAATATCGTACTCAGTTTGTAGAATAATTTTTTATGATTCTTATTTTTATTTAGAGAACTGAATATAATAAGCAAATAATGAAAAATACAATGTTTAACAACTATTTACAGTTGTCAGAATTAAGGTTTTGCATGTACAAACAGAGTATCCAAGAGCCGAACAAAATAAACGTTAATTTCTCTGCTAACGAAGCAGCAAAAGCAACGAAACCAACAAAAATATCTAGACGCAAAACCGAAACCACCGAAAATTAATTTAAGAATTTTTGGTAGTTAGTAGTCAAGTTAGTTAGTAGAACTTTAGGAACAAAAAATACAGAATTTAATTGAGGAAATGCTATTTTTTTTTATTCATTTTTTATAAATTTTGTTTCAATTTATAATATCAAAGGGTTGGCTGATCTTTTACAATTGCATACATATACATATAATCAACATGTCTTTTAAGGTGTAAATAATCTTAAGCTATAAGCATTTACAAATTATGGTCTGTATAAAATAAAACATAAAAAAAAATCAAATTAATATGTTAAACAAACTATTTCAATTCAATCGTATCAATGACTTAATTGTGATGGGATACCAAATATGCTATGAAAATTAGGGAAATATTAATGAACAAAGAACAAAATGCTGCGTAAGATTTAAAAACATATTAGAAAGTTGTCTAAAAAATGTATTTTAATAAAGAAGTTTAATATTCATGCAAAAAAAATTTAACAAAACAAACATTAACAAAAGATACAAATTTGTTAAATCTTTTTAATATACAGCGGTGCCACAGAAGTCTCTAGAGATTTTAGCGACAGTTGCATTTCAAATCTATTGTAAAAACCCTTGAGTATCACAGAAGTTCGAGAGAAAAAAAATTTTTTTTTTAATATTCAATCAAAATTGAAAAGATTAAGTGTTATTAAACTGTATGTAAAATTGGAAAGGCGCATTTTAATATTTTTCAAATAACAATAATGCATTTTTGAAGTCAATTGCAAGCAAGTTGGCATCGCTTTATATTTTTGGCTTACTAGAGATTTCGTAAAATGTGAAAAGATGAATTAAAACAGATTGATTGAAATAATGTTAATATTTTTTTACATTGTTTTTATTTTTAAAAAATGCATTATCTGTGTATTTACCCAAATCTCTAGTTAAAAGAGTAGAGCTCTAGAACTAGTGATTTCTGTGACACCTTCGAATTGAATTTCGGTTGGAATCTGGATAGAAGATATTTCCGTGACATCTCTGTATTTAGTGTCTTCCATCTTAAGACTAATATACTTTTATAAAATTGGAAGCATTATGAAATATTTCCCTGCCTCGTTGCGTATGGGGAATTTTTCCATTTTGTTGTAATAAATTAATAACTCAAAGATTAAGCGAGTTCTTGTGGTATACAATTTTTTCAACACTATATAAAGTGTGTAATTTTCTGTTAGAGTTACAACATTTTCTCCACTAAGCGGTAATAAAATCTACATGGCATAAAAAAATTTCTGTGGAGCTATTTCTATCCTGTTTTTCCTCAAATTGACGTCAGCTTCCACAATTGGATGTACATTTTTTTTTTAATGTAAATATAATTTAAAGGTGTTTTTTTTGCTCAACTTTTTTGTTGGCCATTTCATAGTACATTGATGCAATGTGGTGAAACTGAAATTAACTGTTACGAACTCAAAATTAATGATTCTACAATATGCATATGGGCATTTCCAGAGTGGCGTTACGTGACAATATTACGCCTAAATGTGAAAAAAGCAAAAAAAAAAGTCAAATTTTTAAAAATTGAAAATTTTTTTTTATATTTGAGTAGCAATTCAGCTGGACTATATTTAGTAAAAGAGATAAAAACATTCGACCTTTCTGATTAAAAGACAAAACACTGCGAAGTGTGCAAGCCGTTACGTGACCTAAATTTCCATAGTACATTTTGAAATAATGATCGCCCTTAAACATGTATTTAACGCAAATAAAACATTTATTTCGGCTTCAAAATGAACATAAACTTAAATTAAAAGAAAAACTAAGCAAATCAAAAAAGAAAATTTTACCTAATATTCGTGTATATCGATGTGGCGTTACGTAACAGACTTTTAAAATTTTGTAAAGAATTAAATATTTTTTTTGTGACCCGAAAGTTTATTATATTAACATTGTTGTATGAAACTTTGTTTAGATTTGAAATTTCACGCACCTTTGATCATTAGTGCAGATGTAATGATACAATATGCTGTTTTTTGTGGCGTTACGTGACATTAACAAAACTTTTTGCGTCAAAAGTGCTCCTGCATCATTACACTAAGAAAAGTTAATTTTAAGGAGAATATGCTCTTAGAAATGCACAAAGTTGAACAAAACATGATTTTCAACTTTGAAGCACGATTACCGGCTAATGCAACTAAAAAAGCTAATTTATTAAATTTTGGACATTTTTCTATAATAATTAAAGTTAAAAAAAAGTATTTGATGACTTCGTCCTGTTGGTCGTGTTGGACCTTTCTGTGGAAATGCCCATATACTCTCATAGCTGAAAAATGCTTTGATTTTTTAAAACTCTTTTTAATAGATAACATTTATCGAAAATATTTTCGTGGCAAGTTTTTTATTTACAAAAACAAGAGACAAACACGTTTCAACAACACAAAACTACCAATAAAAAGTAGAAGCCACTCTGGTAAATATCCATCATCAAAAAATATTTGTTTAAAGATTTAAGGCATTTTAATTTAAGCAAAAATAAATAAATTAACAGGAACGCTTTTTTTTGTCTTGGAAGATCGGTTTTAACAGCCGCTAACTTAACAGTGGAATATACATATATTATAACATTTTTGATATACATATAATATACATGTATTTTAGCGAATTTTAACATTTTTGATATACATATAATATAAAAGTATTTAACACAATTTATCATATATTAACACAAAAATTATGTTTATTTTAGCAATTTGATAAAACGAATTTAAAGCAGTAAAGTTGTCAAATGCATAGTGCCTTGGTGAAAAGCTATATACGTCTTTAAGTCCTCGTATTTAATTTAGGGACATTAGCTATAAGGATGTGTGTGAGATATATATAGGTTTTTATTCTAGTTTTAAGTTTTGAATAAAATTCCCAAAGCTTATTTTTGCATCTAAAAAGCTTAAACAAAATTAGAGCATTAAATATTCTTGATAATTTTATATTAATGCAAATCGAGCGAACAAATGTTGCGCTGACTTTTCTGCTAATCAGACGGCAAAGAACAATAATGACAACAAGGACAACAACAACAAGGACAATGACAGAAAGCACTTGACTTGTCATATTTGACATATAAATGGCGAAACAAATCTCTGGATATTGTTTTAAATGATGCACACACACACACACAAGGACGAACACACACGACCACGCACACAAATAAACATGCAAAAGCGACAGCGACAGCGACAGCGAAGCTGGCTAATCAGACAAATGTCTAGGCCAAAGAGAGCCACACTGCGAGAGAGCAAGAGAGCAAAGCATTGTGCTAAGCCGGCTGGCGGCTGCTGTTTGTAGACCTGACAGCTGCCAGCCTGATGCAGTGTAGACTTTTACGCATGTTTGTTCACCAAAAATAAAAAAAAAAGAATTTTTCAAGTAAAACTGCAAAATTGTTGTTCATGTGTTTGCTGATGTACAGTGGGTCCAATTGACAATGTTACGTATATATCAAGCATTAGTAGACCATTTGTAAAACTCTGAATACCAATTATTATTTTCCACTTTTTTATTCAATTTTTTGGGCTAAAAATTGCGCTGCCGTTGCGAATGTTGAGCGTGGGAATGTTCAGTGTCATATTTGTTGCTGTGGACGCTCAGTCAGTCGCTCTGCCAGCGTAACATATGTACTGATTGCTGCCCGCTGCTTGCTGTCCCAACCCCACGCCCTGCATACTGTCTGCTACCACTTGATGGCAATGGCACATGCGCAATGCGTGCAAATACACGCACACACAGTGCGCGTCGCTGCCAGCGTCGACGTCATCGTTGGCTCTGTTTTGTGAATTAAAAGCAGACTCATACATACACATATCTATGCGTGTATGTATGTACGTACACAATTCACCTAATGAAGCAAATGTTATAAACTACAACAACAGCAGCAAACACACGCGTTTCGTATTTCATGGCAATAGTTGCAAAGTTTTCAAAACTGTGCGTAAGGCAGCGGATGTTGTGGAAGGTGTGCACGGTGTCATATGGCGCCACAAGCGTAATTTTCACTTTGAGGCACACAACACTCGTTAAAGAGACACCTTGTAAGTGCAGCGGCTGCTGAAAAAATGTTTGTTGCATACTTTTAAGCGGAACATCCAAATGCATACAACAATTTCGCCGTAAGTAAAACATATGGGCATTTCCCCGGGTGTCGCACGGGAAATTCGTACTCTTCAAAGTAAAAAGAAAAAATAAAATCATAGTCAACCAAATTTGGATTTCTTCGCTTAGTTCATTAAATAGATCGTTGATAACACTTCATTATACTGGGAAAATTAATATAGCATGGGTCAAAATATGTGAGATAGAAACACGGTTCACACAGGTGAAAAAACAGAAGTGTCTTTTGTAGCAAAACAGACAAAGATTTGTTATCCCGCAAATTTTATTATAATAAAAAAAAGTCACTTTCTATAATACGATTTGATTGAAAACTCTTGCCTTATTTTTGCTATAAGGATTTGCTTAGTTCACTACGAGAAAGTTCGCACGGAAAACTTTTTTCCAGTTCTATAAACTTGCACAAAGATAAATGAATTTTTGCGTTAAACATGAGCATAGTAGCATGAAAACTGAGCATAATAAATCGAAAACTTAAAAAAATATTATATATGATGCACTTCGATTCGTTAGACCCAAAATATGGTAAAACCGTGGGTTTTCCTATTTTTTCCACTTGCACAGTGTAATCGATTATATCCTGTACTGAATAATTGGTGTTGCCACAATCGTCTCTGTCATCGGGATAACGATAACTGCAACCCACGGAACCTATCCTCGTTCCGACTCTCCCAAGCACAGCATTTATATGTTGTGGACAATTTGCCAGAGAATCGAGAATTGTGGGCATTGGCCATTATTAGCGGTTTCATTTGGTCTTGCATGGTGTACATGAGCCTTGCTATCAAAGGGTATAATGCCGACGGCGACTATGTCATCGTTAAGCACCACCGGCGGCTCGTTAGACTCCTTCAAAGCTTTGGCATTAAACACAATATTCGTCGTTTCCATATGCTACAAACTGTGCGTTCCACTATTTATCTCATGCTTATGCAACAGATCCAACAAAAAACCTAGGAACTCAAAACTGTCCTGCTGCAGGCCAACAACAAACCGCACTCGATGGCCAAAATTTCACGTAAAAAGTCACTGACGAGAGCCTGAAACACGTTGTTCAAATAACAGGTATTGCCCAGATTAACCAAACTCGCAAATTGTAGAGAATTGACAGACCGTTGTCACACATGGCATTGCCCAAAGAGATTCTATTTGGGAGGGTGCATACCTTATTGAGAAGCGCATCATTAATTTTTAATTAAATTTTTTCTTGAGCTATCTTGATGAAACTATGCACATATGAAGTTTGATATTGTATGTAGTTTGTATATTAAAATCAGCCCGATCAGAACACTATATCATATAGTTGCCATAGGACCAATCGGAGAAACTTTATATTCATGAAAAGTGCTTGCATATAAAACTTATTTGCTTAGAAATTATTGTGTGTAAGAGATCAAACCAAACTTGGCATATCGATATAGAATTACGATTTGTAGAATCTGATAAAGTTTGAATAAAATCGACCCACTATATCATATAACTACAATAAAAACAATTGGGTCAAAACTAAGTCATTCTATGCAGAAGTATTCAAAATTTTCTTAGAAGACAATTTCAAGGGTATATATGTTAGCTTAGATAGCCGTTTCTTATTTTTTTATTTTTGGCAATAATTTATTGCATAGTAAGCCGCAGCCATTGTTGATTTTAATAGTATTAATAAATCTGAAGTACAGAAAAATTATGTAGCGAATTGAAAAATGGAATTAAAGACGTCTCTCGCCTCGATTTTGTCGATTCTCAGAGCGAACTGACGAAATATTAATCATAAATAAACTTGATAAAGAATAATAAAGTTTTTCTATTTAAAACAATGATTTTGCCAATTTGCATATACGAAGCAGCTGTTTGGGAAATTTCGGCTAAAAATCCCATATTAACAAATTTCAGGGGAAATTAAACAGTATTATGCAAAGTTTGGTTGAAAATCCTCCTGAGAAAATATCTCGAAGATAATCCCCCAGACAAAAATATATGTCTTAAAAGAAACTTTCCTAAACAGTTGCCCGCCAGAATAATTTTGCATAGGAGACGTCGGGTAGATGACTTGAATCTATCAGTTAGTAATAGAAATGAGATTAGGAGTGATCCAATCCTGTCAAGTCCTTCTACTTAAGATGAAGTTAGGGAACATAATAGATCCGCATCACCGTCAATGGTCAGAAAAGAGATTTATGTTCTTATACAAGAATGACCTCTATAATTATTTTTGTTTCAATTTAAAAAAAAAAGAATAATAGTTCGTTTGTCTGTCTGTAAGAACACACAGAGCTCAGAGACTATAATATGTTGAGGCACCAAATTTGTTTAGCAGGTTTCTATATATGTTTCAAATGGAAGTGCACACAAGCTAATCATGTGATACCAATCTATAAACGAAGCATGTGATTCGATTCGGTCGACGAAAAGTGCTTGGCGCAGTCGCACGGTCGACGAACTGAGACAACGCGCTAATTGTTTTTGTATTTTAGCTCGCTTATGAAAAATAAACGTGCAAAAGAGTTTTCATATTTTACACCATATAAATCATCATGCAATGAACATTTCTGCAACAGTAACTCATTAAAACACAAACAGGAGAATTTTTAGAAAACGTGTTTTAAGTTTTCGAACGATGTCTTTCTTCATGACAGAAAGGAACACTTTCTTCACTCAAGCATAAAATTTTTAAGATAGAATGACTAAATTTTTAACACAATATAAAGCATTATATAAAGCAGTGATGGGCACGAAAAATCTGCCCGTGAGTCACAAAAACATTTACAATAAGTCTTTTTTTTTATCGATTCCGAAAATTTTTTCGTGTGCGCTTTGAAAAACCCATCAGTGTATTTTTTTATTGTGAGCTCGCTCGAGATAAGGACTTGTGCGCTCGACTCCGAGTTTGGGACACACACTTGTGTGTATTTTGTTGTTGCCGAATTTTACTTGTGCATGTAATGTATTTTGTTATTGTGAGCTCGGTCGCGATCGCCGTCCCACTGCAGTCAAAAATCATATTATATCCGCTGCCTAAGCAAAAGTTTAACTGAGCGAAAAAAATGCCAAAAATACAAAATTACAAGTTGACGCGAGGTCGAGATGCTCATCGAACCGTGCAGTGTGTATGCATTTTGTTGTTGCGGAAAATTTGTCATGTGTGGTTGGAAAAACTATTCAATGTATTTTGTGTGCGCGCTCGCGATCGACACTTGTGCGCTCGACTGCTTGTGTGCGACAGTCTGGCGCCAGTTTTGAAAAATAACAGCAGTGAGCAGTGTTAGTCCAGCACTGATATAAAGAATAGTTTTGCATCTTTATGGGTTCGGACAGCCCAGTAAAGTGTTTAAAAACTCAGATTTTCGCACCGCAGTGAAATTTGCAACAAGGTGTTCAAACAACAATAATAACAAAATAAAAGCTTTCAGTACAGTTATACTTAGTTCGAACACATCTCCGTTTTGGTTCTCTCGCACTAGTATTATCACTCCTTACGTGTTCTTTCCCCTTCTCTTCTATTAATTCCATACAGCAGTCGCTTTGCAGCTGTCAAGTGACGAAACAAAAAGCATTGCCTACTTGTGTAAAGATATAGATATTATATGTATATATATACTTATATTTGTATGTGTGTGTGTGTGCATGAGCAGCTGTTGTTCTTGTTGCTATTGCTGTTGCCCTGATGATGACAATATGTAATGACAAACGGAGATTTTTACTGACTTTTTATGACTTATTCACGCTCTTGCTCACACACACGCACACCCACAATTGTTCACACTACGTACATGAATACATACCGACACAGAGAAACAAACACATACACGCTGTCAACCCACGCTCACGCCACGCATCCCAGATTCACCCACACCCTTGAACAATTTGCCAGCCTAGCACTTGGCAATGCCCTTCAATATGCCAGACCTCCTCTCCACTCATCCCCCGCCATACTATCTCTATCTCTATTCTCTCTCTCATTCTCATTCTTAATGCCCATGCATTGCACTATGGGATTAATTAATAATTTTTTGGCTTAGGCTAAAAACTTAATCGCTGAGCAAGGTTGGGGTCAAGATGTCGTTAAGGAATCTATTGCAATGATATAGTCGATTATACCCGACTATAGGACACTCTTATTTAGATCAACATGATAATTATGTGCGCTAAAAATCAATAAAAGCTTAACTATAAACAAACAGACAAATAGGGCCAGATTGACTCGGCCATTGATACTGATCAAGAATATATATATATATATTTATACTGCTTATGGTTAGAGATGCCTCCTTATGCTTGTTACATTGGCAGTCTTATGACTCCATATATATTTTTAAATAAGTATAGCGAGTAATAACATTCACAGATAAGCACTAACATAACCAAAACAGTTGTGATTAACAGCTGTTAACTTAACAGAACATTAAGTAATTGTAAATACAATTATATTTTCGTATATTTCTTAAATGAATCCTACCCAAACAATGCCACATGACAGCCTCACAAATCAACTCCACGAAGAATTGTCAAAAAGGAAAATTTGCTATATACCTAATAATATAAATTTAATTAAGTTAATTAGGTAAGCAGGTAAAAAATTATGTGTATAACGTTTATACTAAAAATGTAAAAAAAGGCATAGAAAAAAATACATTTATTTTGATAAGATCTTAAGCCGTTAATCGCAGATGATAAACAAAAAAAAAATTGAGAAAAAAAAACATTTTAATGCTAGAAAAATTTCTAATTTATTTTCCCACTATGCATCAACAAGTAAGCCAACTTTAGATGTCCAATTTGTCGATTATTGATGTCATTTGACATACCAAATGTGGCCCTTTGAGAACATTTTCTAATTTTACAAAATATTAAAAAGAACACACACAAATACAAAAATACACAAATACAAATTAGCACAACCAACACAAAGTATAAGCTCGTATAATTGGTATCCATTTCAAATTTAATTAAAAATATGTTTTCTGTTTGAATATTGGCAATTTGAAAATAGGTTCCAAAAATATTGCAATCTTTAAGCAAGTGCTTTTCAATAGCAATAGCTGACATTAACAGCTGTTAGGTGTAACATTGCTCTGTTATATAACATTTTTGGTACTGAACTTTATAGTTTAAAGTTTTCTTAAGATGTTCACATTAAAAAAAAAATCAATTTTAATACTTTGAAAAAATTACTAAATACCCGAAAAATGAAAATTTGTCCCATAGTGCTGTGTACAGGCAGCTGACTGTGTTGAAATGTTGTTGCTTTACAGCTAACAGCTGTATGTGTTAAGTGTGTGTGTGTGTGTGTGTGTTTCTCACAAAACGGCTATGTTTAATTAAAAGCGATAGCAACAAAACGCAACGCGTGAAAGTCGCTGCGATGCAAATGGAAGCGAAATTCGAGAAACACAAAGGATGCCCCGAAAAAGGAAAGCTGTGGGGTGGAGCAGGGCAGAGTGTGCGTGTTGACAGAATGGGGGTTTGTTCGACTTTGAGTTTTACAATTTCATGCATTCAACTTACTGCAAAGCCAAAACCTTCAAAAGCTCAATCAATATGTCACTCCATTTCACATCTTTGCTGAAATCGCAGAGAAAATTATTGTAGCATAGCTGCAGGCGTCGTAACAATATCATAATTTGCGAATTAGCTGAATGATAAAGATTGGAATGCATCGAATTTGATTGAATTTTGGTTGCAATTTGTTCTCTTGTTTCTAATTAAGTAACATTAATGTAAATTTGTGAATACATATATGCGTTACACGATTATTAATACATTTAAAAGTGGGCACCCAAGGGGAGAAACAGTGTAGCAGTTTGTTCTATAAGGAATATCTTCAAAAGCCATTTTGTGTTTATTTTCTGCTGTGCAGTTAATTAAAAAGATTTATGTTTGTACAAATTATTAATTTTGTTAGCATGTACTTTTGATAGAATTGCTGTTATCAAACAATTGTAGCGAAATACCGATTGAGAGCTCATAGCGGTAGTCTTTTATGTTCATGATTTGTTAAAACATTTAATTCCTGCTTTTTATTGTAGTACTGAAATAGTGTTAACTATCTATACGATAATATTTATATTAAACAATTAAACGGTAGTTTTAGATAGCAATAAATTTGCTGATATAATTTATGACTAGAGTTCCTAAATTTATACAAATCTTGTGCAATGATTCAATTTACAGTTACAAGTCATTAGATCTATCTTCATATAAAATAACTTAATAGCTCACGCTTTAAACATTTGTGGCTTGTGACTAATTAAGCTTATTTACTAAGAGCATTAAACATTAACTCGATAATAACTGTTTTATATGTACAAATTTATTTATGTATATTTTATATATGTATGTTTCTTTTATTATGTATATGGGCATTTCCACAGAAAGGTCTACCGTGACCAAAAAATTAAAAGTCATCCAATATTTATTTTTAATTTAAAAAGAAATTTCCAAAATTAAATAAATTAAAGAGTTCATCGTGCTTTAAAGTTGAAAATCATGTTTTGGTCAACTTTGTGCATTTCTAAGAGCATAATCTCTTTAAAACTAACTTTTCTTAGTGTAATGACGCTGGAACTTTTATAACGCAAACAAATTTGTTAAGGCAAGATCTAACCAAAAGTAATGCAAAAAGTTGCTCTCTTATATCTAAATATCAATTAACAGTAAAATTTTGCTTTTACAGATATTCTAATGTCACGTAACGTCATCGAAAACAGCATTTCTTATCATTACATTAGCACTGCTCATCGCAAGTGCATGAAATTTCAAATTGAAACAAAGCTTAGTAAAAAAAAGTAAATATAATAAACTATCGGGTCACAAGAAATATTTAATTTTATAAATTATTTAAAAGTGAGTCACATAACGTCATTGTATGTGCTCCTCTTGCATATATACCTACCTATCAACTTACACGAATAATAGGTAAAAATTTGTTTTCTGAATTACTTAATTTTGTTATTAATTTAAGTTTATTAAACTAACATTAACTAACATTATTCCAAATCATACTAAAATAGTTTTATACAAAATGACTTGCACACTTTTGCACTTTTAAAACATCAAGTCGAAACTGACTTCTATTTTTGTCACGTAACGTCATGGCTTATTTTTGCTTATTTCATTTAATCGGAAAGGTCAAATGTTTTCTCTCTCTTACTAAATATAGTCCAACGGAATTGCTACTCAGATAAAAAAAAAGAACTTTTCAAAAATTTAAATTTGTTCTAGTTTTTTTTACATTTAGGCGTACGATTGTCACGTAACGTCATTCTGAAAATGCCCATATATAGGCTTGCAAGCATTTTTAAATATTGAATTTGATTTAAGAGAGGTTAAGGTCTTCAAATATTTCCAAAACGAATGTCATTAACAAATGGATGTATTGAATATTTTAGTATGTGCTATTTAAATATTGTGTTCGTATCGATCGGATAAAAAACACCGTATATAAATCGTTTTTATCGATGTGCCTGAGTAATGCGTAGGAATATTTGATATTTAAAATAAAATTTATCTGTCTTTGGTACACAGAAATCGACATACCAAATTTTGTGTCTCCAGCTCTTAAAGTCTTTGAGTTCTATGCGTTCATACAGACAGAAAAGCGGACGGTGCTAGATCGATTAATAGATCGATTATTGATTAGGAATATATATAAAAATTAATTATATCTCACCAATATATTTAAATACGTATACAGTATATTATATGCGTATACTATATAATTAATAAGTTTGTTTTGTCTAAATGTTCTTTATTTTAAACAATAATTTAGATATGTAGACGAACTTTTCAATTAAAACTTTGCGAACCTATTATTTCTAATAAATATTAAATATTTTCTTTAGTTGGTAAAACTGTTTTTAATGTCTGTATGCTTCATGAAAATATCTTTATTGATTAAAAAGTTTTTGTTTTTCTAAACAGAAAAGTAATTTAGGTTTTTGCAATGTCTTATTTTGTTGAACGACAATATTGCAATTTATTTTGTTTGCAACACAAAATTTGTGCCATAAAAACGTTCTGACTATTGCAGAAGAACATCGGCCATGTCAAAAACAAGTTTATTACGTATAACATACAAATAAAATTTATAAAACAAAAAAAATCAAATCACGCACCGATTGATATCAACAAGAAGACAATGAAAGAAACTAACTCTTTAGGCATTTTTCAGAAATTTTAAAATAAACAATTTTGTGAAAGTCACATAAAAGAAATTGGTCAAATTTGATTAGAATACGAACAGTTTGTCATATTGCTACCTAGACAAGTTCGGTTAAGAGCTCAGTTTTGTTGGATGCATTGTTAGAATTTCATTTAATTATAATTAAATATCATGTTATACCTTAAAAAACAAAATGTAAATTTTGTTTTTAATAAACATTTATTAATATACATATATAATATAATCTATAGATGGGGGGGCAAGACATCGGTCATAGCCACCGAAAATCGTATATACTGTGAGTATAACATCGCATAATTCGGTCGTTTTTGCATTAATTAATGATCCATTTATATATTTATGTGATTCTAAGATCAAAAGGCCAGAAAAATTAGTTTATTCGGCATCCCGGTGCTCTAAAAACCAAATTTCGTAGAACATTCAGTAAAGAAATAGTCAATGTCGACAAAAACATATTTAGCTATAAGATGTTGTTATTTCGTTGTCTCTTCATCGATTTTAAAGATTCATATCTTAAATGACGCCCAATTAATGCAACTATGCAAAAGAAGAGGAGAGAAAAACGAAATAATTTTTTTTCGACTTTTCCTCGAATTTTAAAGTCAAAAAATCGTAAAAAATACCGCACAAAATATCATCATTTTGTAAATTCAAAATTAAATAGCTGCAAAACTAGTAATTTAAACTTAATAAAGTATATGTATGATTAATAAATCCATTCATTAGCTTTCGAAAAATGTAAATTATATGAAAATCGGCTGTATGATTCCCGAGTAATGCTAAAATCTCCAGTCTCGCCTCTGAAAAAAAGCTAAAAAAAAAATACCAGATTTCAAAAATTTTTTAAAAAAAAGTCTCACCATAGAAAAAATTTTAAAGTGGTTTTTCGTCATCTGGGGCACCATATGTATCCGAAAAAGTAGGTTTGATCAAATATACAATTTGTGTGTTGCCTAGTGTTACACACTGTACCCATTAAAAATGGGTAAAAGAGCGCCACAAAGCTGTGCAAATGTATGTAACAGCCATAAGAAGGCAATACCGACCATATAAAGTATATATATTCATGATCAGTAGCAATAGCCGTCTCTGTGAACACACAGATCTCGGAGCTAAAGATATCAAATTTGGTATGTCGGTTCCTGAATACCATATGATGAAGTTTATTTGATTTTTCCGATACGATGCAGTTTTGGACTAGGTACAGGATGTACCGTAGTCGGATGTACTCGAATATACATGTTTTAAAATTACATCTATACTGTTTAATATATACAAGTAACATGATATGGCTAATTATAATTAGTGCAATAATTATTGCATAGAATTATATTTTTTCTGCTCAGCATTTCGCAAAATATAAAATAATTGAGCTTTGAGTAATCATGTGTCTGTTATCATGTGTTTGCGATTAAAGCAAACATTTAAATTATAATTTTTATTCATATATATCCCATATTATGAACTCTATCGATTATGTTCATTTTCCTTATAAACGACCACTTTTTTGCATATATGAAAATATTTTTTTGTCAATTGCTTTGTGGCACAAATGAGGGCGGACCGAAAAGTTTGTAGTCTGACAATGATAGGTTAGGTTAGGTTAAGCCGGTGAACCACCGCGGTGGTTACACATAGACCAAAGCTGGTCCTTAGTGATGCCGGATACTGAAGATCTTTAGAAAGCTTTGTAGTCCTCTAGTAGTTGAATGCGCTTTGCAAAAGACAATAGCGGATTTGGAGAATGTTTGGCCGCTTCTTCCAGTGATGCGATGTTTGTGTGTTCGTTGGAGCTCTTGGGCTACCTCTGCAGCTTTCCGTATTGCAAAAACCTCCGCCTGGAATATGCTGCAGTAATCAGGCAGCTTGTACGGCAGCAATGATACAGAAGCTTAAATTTTTTTTTGTTTTAACATAGTCATAGTTTTTCAACAATAATTATAGCATCGGTACAGCTGCCTTATAACAGTACAAAAGTTTGGTAAATGTAGGAGTTCGTATTCACGGTCCTAGACCAGAAACATTTTAGACACCTCTCGTAAAGTTAAATTTTAATTGGAAAATTTTATAAACGAACAAAATGTGCAATATGTCAACTAAATGCAACTTGTCAATAAATAAATAAGCTGCAACTATCCAAATTTCAACAATATTTCAATATACTCAATAACTTACAATTTTGACACTAATTTGACATAAATGGGAAAAATGGAAATTGGGGCTGAATACAGGGTGTACTCGACTATAGTCCTCTTACCCGCAATTCGATTTATAGACACAATTGTAAAAATAATAAGTACTTTGATTTTTGTCATTTACAATTTTAATGCACAGTACGCGTCTGTTGTAAATATGAACTTAAATTGTCTATAATAATAATAACACCCGTTTTACTTTGAAATTCTGTTTAATATATACATATATTCTTTATGCTCAATATTAGTGCACAATTAGCCACTTACAATTTCACAATACGAAAAAATAGACACACACAAGAAAAGTGTGATCAAAATATAGAGATTGGGTAATGTTGTTTTTGCTTACTTAATAGAGCCTTTACAGAGGATCATGTGCATATATTTAACAGTATCTAAATAAATTGTGAACATTTCATTACGATTTATTAAATAACACCAAAGTTATTGAAGGTAATAATTGTTTATGCATACAGAAATAGTCACAGACAATGCATAAAAATGGCTGTTGAACTGCGAGCGGGCGTCCAGCTCGTACCAGCCATTATACAATTAAGCAGGTAGAGTCATTAGAGAGACCTTTCAATTTTTTAGGGCCAGACGCTAGTACACTGTTGACACTTGTGCTGCCAAGTGGTTTGCTGCTCTCATTGCTTTGCATTTATTATTATTGCAAATTATTTAAATATGTTCACATTGTGCGCGATTTGTGGGAAGTCCTGTAAGACTTCTGTGGGCTCCCAAGGACTTGGAGATTATATCAGTTTGGGAAAAACTAATAACTTATACCAAACATACAAAATAAATGAAATAAAAAAAAACACATACAAATGTTAAAACTAAACAGGCTAAAAGCATCTCTTTCTAACACATGCTTTTTTATAGGGTGGCCCTACGCTCTCCCTAATGACTCTACCTTCTTTATTGTATCATGGTACCAGCTAAACTGTGGCTCCAACCGATGAGCTACTGACTGCGATTGCAGTGAAATACATTGCAAGGGTTGATCATTTCGATCACTGTTATCGGCTTATCGATAAAAACTGTAAGACTTATCGCCATTGACGCCTTGCAATTGGGTCGCATGTGCTGTTTTTGCTCAGACGAAAGAGTGTTTTTTAAAGCCATGCATGGCTTCACAAAATTTTTTGAATTCAATCGAACAAATTTCATATTCGCATGATATTACTATTACTACACCTTTTAAAATATTTCGAAAAACCGCAAAAATCCGCAAATGTTTTAAAATCTATATAAATATATATATAATAACACATACTACCACATAATCACTTTTTTGAATCCTACTGTATCTTACTAGATATGCTCCACGAAACACAACTATATTGAAGTTAGATTCAACAAAATTATGGTTTAATAATACCATTGAAAAAATAACGAAACAGAAGCACATATGATTAAACACATATATAATACTTTTCTACATACCTTGATGTATATTTTCCATTTTAAGGTATTAAAATTAGTCAAACCGTTTAAAAATGCGAGACTGTCAAATATTTACAAATTTTTTCAATCAGACTGCGTACAGAAACCACGTGGCACAAAAAGCTAACTTTGGAGGGCTGGCGTAAGACGAGGGTTCCATAATAAAATATAAATTAAATATTTTCGATGAGGTGGGACAATTATTCACTGGAAAAAATATTGTAACCATAAAAATATAAACTTTTTTTTTTGGGGTTTTTGCCAAAAATAAGGCTTTTCCGCTCAATGTGCCATGTAAGTACTATTAATATTTTTTTTTTTAAATCATTTTATCTAGTTAATGGTACTAACTAAATGTTTAATAATTTTCTTGTGTGTAATGCGTATTATAGCTTTTCCAATATACTCTTAGCAAAATTAAGACGATGCTGTTGCCGCTAAATCAAAACCAAGTCGACGCTGCAGCGCGCTATTGCCACTAATTTTGTTCTGCCCGGGTATAATCGACTATAGGAGACTTACTTCATAATTCTAAAAATTGGCATTGTTTTGAATTTAAAACGAAACGAAAACGAAAAATATATTCTTGGCAAGCCATTTAGTTAGTTAGTTAGTTTATAGATTTGACTGATTTGACAAGCGCTATACATATTTACATACATAACTTACGTAGAGTACTTTGGTGTTCAAGCTGCTGTGGGAATGTCGCTAATGCTTGCATAATTGAGAGACGCTACATACATACATAGCTCACATACACTAAGGACACTTGAAAAAGGATGCGCACAGATATACATACATACATATACATACACACAGTCACATACCGACCTTTGAATGGTGGGGAATGGCAGTCCATACGGACAGGGCCCAAGGCACTTAGGACCCTGGAGCAACAAAAAAAAAAAAAGAAACCAAAACCAAATCTCGTTTCGACTCGCATCTACTCGGCTTGGCTTGGCTCGATTCGAAGCGCCTCTCGTCCTTTTGGGCCAGTTCCTTGGGGACCGTATGGGTATTGAATTGAAGTTGAGCGCTTTTGTTGCTACTTTGGCATTTACCATTTACTGAGGCTGCCAATGGGCGCACATAATGAGGTGCCCGGTTCTTTCCACTCAGTTTTTTATGCTGTTTTGTGAACCATTGTTATAATGGCCACTAGGCAAAGCACTGTGTCCGTCAGTCCATCAGTCTGTCATTGTAACAGTGCATCAGGTTGTCACTTACCTTGCCCTGCGACGAGGATATCGTTGAAGCCGACGGTGTGCCCGAGGATTGTGCGCTTAATGTGGATCGGCTGCTGTTTGCTTGCATTGCGCAGCGCAAATCCTTTCCTCAAGTCCTTTGCTGACCACCACCGGACGCAATCAACTTGTTCCCGTTCCAGTTCCTTTGCCTGTTCCAATTGTGGCTCCTCTTGCTAACATTTTGCACTTCGATTGGCTCTCAATTATTTTAATTTTACACTCATTTTGTTAATATCTCTTATATTTTATGGTAGATTACTTAGGAGGTTTAGTTGCAACTAAGGATTACTATATTTAAGTTGCGGTTCCTTCAACCACTCTGCTATTTTCTTTGCCTCGCTCCTTGGATTCAGCGTTTCTGAAATTGTAAGACAAATATTAGGCAACTTTTAGTCAATTTAAAACTGGAAAAGTGTTACAAACAAGAAGGAAACGGCTATATACCCTTCCGAAGCTTTATACCCTTGCAATGGTCTTCTAAAAAAATTTCGAATGCCAGCTTTGGTTTTGATATCTTAAAAAACAATAAAGTTTTTCAAACGAGCACTTTTGGACCGATTGTCCCTATAGGAGCTAAAAGATATAGTGGTCCGATTTTGTGCAAATTTAGTCTGATTTTACAAATCGTAATTCTACGATATCGATATGCCAAGTTTGGTATCTTAAAAAACAAATAAGTTATTCATACAAACACTTTTCTTGAAAATAAAGTGTTTTCGATTTTTCCTCCATAGCTATATGATATAGTGGTCCGATAGGGCTGATATTGACATACAAACTTCATACAATAACAAGCCTTATCTGTGCCGAGTTTCATCAAGATAACTTAAAGATAAAGCCAAAAACTTTGCATAGAAACAGACGGACATATCGACTAAAATCGTCGTCCTGACCAAGAATATATGTACTTAATGGGATCGGAGACGTCTCCTTCTATGCATAACACATTTCGAGACAAAATTATAATACCCTTTAGCAAGAGTCAAAAAATAAGTTTTGTGTTTGTGAAGATACATATCATTACTCTTGTAAAAGTTTTTGGGGTACAAATTTTAGGTAAATAACTGTGTAAACGAGAGAAAAGCTTCTTAAGTAATCAGACGATAAAATGTTTGAAAGTGGGCTTTCAAAAAAATCAACACCAACAGAGTTGTAGTTCGAAGAGAAATATGTTACCTCTGAAAAAAATTACCATGAAATCAAAATATTTGTTGAAAGTCTGAGTTAAGATTCACGTATTGTTCAGAGGCCATTGCAATAGCATTCTTAGCAGTTTTACGAAAGCTTATAGACATAATTAATTAATAATTGTATTTCTTTTTATTTTTTTCTCCGGCAGGAATATGTCATGGCTGAGATGATCAAACCTTTTCTATGCGAATTAATTGAGAAGCCGTTGCTGCGAGGATGCTGAATGATTTGATTACGGAGTGCTACTGGAGAAGGAATACACTCGATGAAATTTTGAACGTTTGGCAAATGGACAAAATAAATTCCCAGGATACTATTCACGATGAAGGAGGAAAAAGATGTTACAGATGTGAAGAAGAAAAAGTGTATGAAATATTTGCAGTTGGGGCATTCAAGCAACGCATGCCAACTGTCACAGAATCAGAAGGGGAATTATAAGCGTCTTAGGAAGATGATGCGATTTCTAAATAATGAAGACATAACCATCCGAGATATTGCTGCAGGTAACCAGTTTCCTTGAGGCAACGATATCAATCGGACAAAGACCAGAACAACCGCGAAAATATGGACGGCAACCAATCCTTATTAAATCGAGAGTTAGCTATAAAACTCGGAGTTTCAATGATGGGCGGAAATCGAATTTAGAGTCAGCTCCGGAAGCGGACACTTATAAAGAGTAGCTGGACACAGTAACGATTTCAGGAACGATTCCAGCAGCTTAATCCCTGTACGCCACTGGATAAAAGGAAACAGTTACAATTGGCATTTTGCTTGGTTTTTACCGGGGTTTTCCTCAATTCAAGTGGCGAATGTTGGACTAGCTTATATAAGACTTACAACCTGAATTTTGGTGGCAACATCGTGCAATTATTTGATGGAGAATGGACTTTCACAACATGTAAATGTTAGCCGACTCGCGAAGATATCGACGAAGACGGTTTTAGCTCCGGAGCCGAAACATCCACCTTGAATCCAGAGATCGTGAACCAGAAAACCACATAAGATAGGAATCTCACAATAAAGTAATAGAGAAATAATAATAATATTCTGTGCCTTTTAGAGCAATAAAGTAGGCACAGAGAATAATTATAAGTTTAATTTAGCAGTGTGCTGATTACGGAGCACAACGATCTTTTAAACAGTCTTAATTAGTATCTGGAATTGTATAATTACAACATTTTGTATTCCGAATATCTGAGAGTAAATGTAAAATATTTACGAATAAAATTTTAAAAAGTGTGTTACCGGAATTGTTTTCAAGATAATCAAAAAAAAGTTACATTTTCGACATTATAAAAAGGTATATTTTATTAAGTTCAAAAAAATACCGCCAAGCATAGTCAAATGAAATTAAAGATTATGAAGAAAGGTAATAAAATTGGCTTTTGACTTTGGATTTAAATATGTTCCATCAAGATATTAAAAAAAAAAACATTTTTCAGCACATTACCTAATCTTCAATTTATATTTTTCACCTGGTGCGAGATATTGTTAGCGTTTTTCTAATCTTGAGTTGGTTAAAATTCACTTAAGAACTGGGATGAGTGTAATAACAAATGGTCAATATGGATCCTAGCTCCGTCCACTAAACCATTTAAAGCATTATAGCCGAGATAATTCTGATAATATCGACCTAAGCGCTCCCAACACGATTTTCACTGCCTGGATTGAGTTAGCCTATTAAATTTGTAAAATTTGTCTGCATGAAATAAGCTGAGAGCCATTTAATCAGGACGAAAAGCTGAATCGATATAGCCATGTCCGTGTATTCGTTCGTCTGTCCGTTTCTATACAAACCAGTCTCTCAGTTTTTGAGCTATCTTGATGAAATTTGGCACAGTTGCAACAAAAATGCACGCAGTACATAAATGTTTGAGAATCAGCCGGATTGGAATTCTATATCATATAGTTCCCATATAACCCAACGGTAAACAATTTTTTTCAAGATATAAGAAACCAATATTTTTTTTTTCAAGATATAAAATATTTTCTGAACAATCTGACTAAATTTCATCAAAATCGAAACACTATATCTCAAAGTTCCCATAGGAACAATCGGTCGAAAAATATAATATTATTGCTTTTCAGAAAATGAACACATGAAATCGATGAATTGTCATGATCTGTTTGACCTGACTAAGTTCGATTATACTATAAATAATCTGATTAAATTTGATTGAAATCAGACGAAAATCTACAGATATAAAGAGCGAAACAAATATCAAAATTCTAGTTTTAAAGAAAAAATTGCTAAAAATTTGTGTTTTTTTAAAGCAGCATATTTTGATACAACATTTTTAATTCAATCTTCAATAACATCAAATCGAATTATATAATTCAAAATGATGTACAACAAATTGAAAGGCTATTTTATTACCTCTTTTATATCATTATACTATGTTCAGAGTTATTTTTACTTAACGGAAGCTACATTTTAATCAAATTTCGGGATACTAAATGCATAGTGTTATTAATTAAACAGACATTGTACCCTTGAACAAGATATTTTTATGTATTATATTGATATACTCGCACATATAATACCATTGGCTACATACTGCATCTGTGCAAAAGTATTAAATCTTCGACACCTGAGATTTGCTGGGTTAATTTTTTTTATCCAATATGTTAACATTTGTCTTTAACGCCAAAGTAGTAAAAATATATAAAACGAAACAAACTTGTAAAAATTCTCTCAAGTTTGGCTGACGACAAAAATCAAGGGTATTACGTACAAGAATTTTAGATGCTTTATACTAATTATTATATATTAAATACTTTCTCTATAAAAAATTAAATAACTCAATTTAACTTAAATGTTATTTTATTAGAAGAATTGTCGCCCAGTCGACATCTTTTAAATGTGAACTACAGCAACCGGAGCTTTAATTCGACCGTAACTTGTCAATTTCACTTAAAGATTCTTATCTCCTAACTGCAGCTGTCTATCAACTGAATAAGTGTGAGCCATAATTGTCTAAAATGTCTTTGTCCTGCTCCGTCTGTCAACTTGTCAGCCTGCAGGGCATGCAACACTATTTTGGACACTGCACAAGAAGCACAAAATGTTTGAGAAATTCACAACGAAAGCAATAAATAACATAGACAGAGCGTTAGCCCACGACAGGACGTTCTGCGACCGCATCTCTGGAGCCGCAAATCGAAAGAAAATGTTAGGGTGGCCGTCGTTGTCGTTGTCGCTGTCGCCAACGCTGCTACTGCGCAGCAACTGAGGAGCAAGCAGTTGACTCTCAATGGGCAAAGCCTTATGCCCAAAATAGGGCTAGGTCATTTACAGAGGCGAAAGCTGTGGGTGCGAGGCTGGCAACAAGGACACGCCAAGTAAGCAACACATATACATACAAACAGACAGACAACTGCGATGTTCAGTTAAAGGATGCTGCTGGTGGTAGTGCTGCAGCAGCGACGGCGACGGCGACGGCGACGGCGACGTTAGCACAATTCACGATTTTTCCTGCTCTCATCTGCTGGCACGCCCAACTGAAGGTGGGCTTAGCAACCGCAGCAGCAGTCGCAGCGCCAGCAGCTTCACCAGCAGCAGCACCAGCGACAATTTCGTGCCAAGGGCAGCGGCCAGCCAAAGCACATTTTGCGGCGCAGACATAACCTCAACTTCTTGCGCGCTGCTTACCACGCTGCCAGCGTCGACGTCGCTGCTGTTAGGGCTGCCATTTTATAGGCCAGGCAACAGCTTTGCGGGTGGATTTATGTGCCCACATATATACACACACATATACATGTATGCTGCTATTCTTTGCAAATTTATGTACAATTGTCAGCAAGAATTGAACGGAATAGTTTCAAGGAAACAAAACGCAATAATGTTGCAGCGAGTTGCGGCTAAAATGCTGCAGCGATCGAAAGCAGTGACGCTAGCGTCGCAGATGTTACGCTTCGAACAAAAAATATATCAAATAGATAAGGGTAAAAATGTAATTACAATTATAAATTATGTGCATACTTATAAATCTTCAGCTGTACACTAAAATGTTTTCTTCCAGGAAAGAACGTTGTTTAGTTTGTATAATTATACGTTACGTTACGATTCGTTAACTTTGTGCGTTTCGATATTGGTGCTTGGCTTATTCTTTTTCATCGAATTAGACCAAAGAGGCTGGCTGGCTACTGATTGAGCTTTAAGCGCTATTCGTATTCTCTTAAGAGTTGTGCGTTTTATTTATTAATTTTACTAAATTTTTCTTTTTTTAATTTTATTTTTGTTTCGGCGATTTTACGATTTTGCAGCTCTTTTTAGCTACACATTTTCATGAGCATGGCTTTTGTTTGGTATACGAGGATTAAGGCGAGTACCATGAACAAAAAAAAATGTAACACACTTTCATATACACGTAAATACACACACAACCACACACATAGGCGCGCACGCAGCGAGAAAAAAATCGAGTGGCGGCAGCGGCAGCGTTGGCGACGACGACGGCAACGCGTTTAACACAAAAAAAAAAAAAATAATGAAAGCGTTGCAAATTTAGAAAAATTTCGTACGAATTATTAATTTTTTGTTGAATGCCTATGTATGTGGGCAAACATAAAGATGCACAACAAAATATCTTTTCAGGGAACGCATAAAAAAATCAGCAATTAAAAAATGGAAGCGTCTGACAATTATTTAAATAGTAGCAGTAACTCAGACAAGAAGTTTCCGTTTCCGTTTCTGTTTCTGTTACTGATTGGAATTTCAGCCGTGCAATTTTTGCTATGCGCTGCGCACGCCTGCTTTTACCGCCGTCCGTGGCCGTAAAGTATGCTACAACTTGTGTTGAAATCTTGCGCGTAACTGAACTGAGTGTTCCGAATTGTGCGAACAGCAGCCGTTGCCGTGGCCCGTGCATTGGCACTGGCTCCGTTTCTGTTTCTGCTTTTTGGTTTCTGTTTTATGGGCTCTGGCTCAGCTGCCAATGCGGCAGCAGCAGCCGAGGATGCTATCGCTAAAGCCGATGTAACGGTCTGCTGGACCAGCCGAACCAGTGGCAAGTCTACAACGAAGCGAGAGGGAAAAACAGAAAGAGAGAGCAGGGAACGAGAATGAGCGCGCGTGCGAGTTAACGGGATATACAGCGTGTAGCGGCTACTCGTCTGCTTCTGAGGTAGTACCGTTGCCTTTAGTTGACAATAAAAACATTTCACACTTGTAATTTTTTTAAGAAATTAAATTCAAATACAATTCGCATTTGCCATATTTTCATTTACGGCGCCAGTTCGGAAATAAAACGTTCAAGTATAGCTGCTATACAATTTATTATAAGAAAAGGGTTGCCAGACCATTGACATAAAGTAATACAACACCACAAAATGGTTAGCTTAAAATTTTAAATTCTTGTTCCAGAAAGTTAATCAAAATTTGAAAAATATGTAATATGCTTTTATTTAAACTGATTTATAGCTCCCACACATATAATTGTTGGTAGACAAACGGGTAGAAAATACTTTTGGTACCACTTAAAAATAAATATACCTTACAAAATTAAATTTACAAATATTTAAGCAATTGTGTGATAGCATTTTATAAACTTATAGCTGGTTCAGAGAATAAATATAGCGGTATCCCTGGTGCCACATGCAAACATTCATACAAGTATGGCATCACTATTTGGTCAATTTACTTACGCTAAGTGCGCTTACGTAAAAAGTGAACCAAACCGTCTGTTAACGTAACAGAGCTAGTATTTTATTTTGGTATTTTGAACACTTAACATTGCAGGCTATACATATCGACCGACCGCCATTATAATCGGTCTGTGTCGGCCGTCTATCGCCCGTCGATATTTCTATCTGCTAGTTTTTCTCAACATAAGTTCTTTTTTTATGTTTTTAAAACATATTCGAAATAAGAAATCAATATAATGCTAACGTTATAAGCTTAGCAAACAAAATCGTGACAAGCGTCTTGCAATACGCTAAAGAAACGGCCAACAAACGGCGAACAACAGACAAAAAGACTCACATACACACATGCACACAAACGACGAAACGAAGAAAAACGAAAACAAATAATAAACAGCCTTCAATTTAAAAAGAAATGCGTATAGTTTTAGTACCAAGTTGTGCAATTAAATTAAAATTAATACAAAGCTGATATCAGCTAATATAAAGCCAATATACAGTGCCCCTGCCCATTACAACTTAGTACGTGTGCCCAGTGTGTGTGTGTGTGTGTGTTTGTATTTGAATGTGTGTGTTTTGTCTCTGATTGTTTTCTATTGTGTGCGCAGTGCGTGCGTGCGTTTTGCTGAGGGGGCGGGCGGGGACGAGCAACTAAAGGAGTGAAATCTGTGCAGCAAAATCGACGATTGCAGCAAACAGCACAGAGAACTTCGGTAAGTAAGTGTGGCAATGATCAGGCGGGGCGTTGTGGGGGTGTGTCCTGCCTGCCTTGTTGTTTTTTTTAACTAGATATGTTATTATTTCGTACTTCGTTCTTGACTCTGCCGTTAATTTAACATATTGAGAACAAAAATTGTTGCCTATATGTTTTGATAAAGGCAGTAAAACTGTAACGCTATGCCTATTTGTATAAATAAAATTATTAAATTATAATTACAGTGATCTAATTTCTGGCTAGACGCGCACGTCCATGTGTAAGCTTTTGATGCTGGCCAAGTTCAGGAGACGACAATTCGTTTAGCTGTTAGCACAACACAGAGCAGCAGCACTTGGCCATGCTCCCCATCAGCGAGGAGCAGAACGTTGACAACAGCAACAACCAGCAATCAGCTGAAGCAGCCGCCGCCGCTGCCGCAGCTGCAGCAGCAGCCAACGGACTTGGTGATGCGGAATCGCCACTGGTCGCTGATGCTAGTCTGTGGACGGCGCTTTACGATTATAATGCACAGGGTGAAGATGAGCTGACGCTGCGTCGGGGACAGATCGTTGTGGTGCTGTCCTATGACAGCGAAGTCTCTGGCGATGTGGGCTGGTGGACGGGCAAGATCGGTGATAAGGTGCGGCTATCAGTAAATACAATAATTAGTCACTCACTAACACTAATGTTAATTAAATGCTTTAAACAATTGTCAGGTGGGCGTCTTTCCGCGAAATTTTGTAACAGACGCAGATCCGTTGGAGCTGCCCCATGAGATTGATTACACTGAGCTGGACATTAAGGAGGTTATTGGCTCAGGGGGCTTTTGCAAAGTACATCGCGGCTATTACGACAATGAGGAGGTTGCAATAAAGATAGCCCATCAAACTGGCGACGATGATATGCAGCGCATGCGTGACAATGTTCTGCAAGAGGCAAAACTTTTTTGGCCCTTAAAGCATGCAAATATTGCGGCACTGCGCGGCGTCTGCCTAAATACGAAACTTTGTCTGGTCATGGAATATGCGCGTGGCGGCAGCCTTAATCGCATACTCGCTGGTAAAATACCGCCCGATGTGCTTGTGGATTGGGCCATACAAATTGGACGCGGCATGTACTATTTGCACAGCGAGGCGCCCATGTCAATAATACATCGCGACCTTAAGTCATCCAATGTGCTCATATATGAGGCCATCGAGGGCAATCAGCTGCATAACAAAACGCTTAAAATCACTGATTTTGGCTTGGCTCGTGAAATGTATAATACGCAGTGTATGAGCGCTGCTGGCACATATGCGTGGATGCCGCCCGAGGTCATCAGTCGCAGCATGTACTCCAAGTAAGTTTTGAATAGCATAGAATATTCCTTAAATTATTTATAAATATTTATGTCAACAGATCCTCAGATGTATGGAGCTATGGTGTGCTGCTCTGGGAATTGATTACGGGCGAGACACCGTACAAAGGTTTCGATCCGCTTTCTGTCGCTTATGGCGTTGCCGTCAACACACTGACGTTGCCAATACCAAAAACTTGCCCCGAAACTTGGGGCGCTTTAATGAAAAGTAAGATTCTATTAATTGCAATTTAATATGTTAGTCTTATTTAACTCTTGTTATACCTTGCAGGCTGCTGGGAAAGCGATCCACACAGACGACCTGATTTCAAGAAGATTATCGAACAGCTTGAGAGCAGCGCATGCTCCCAATTTACACTAACGCCGCAGGAATCATTTCACCACTTGCAGGAATTGTGGAAGAAGGAGATTGCCGAGGTGCTGCACGATTTGCGCGAAAAAGAAAAGGTATTTATGCTAAACCTCATCACACACCTCACACTTAAAGTATTTAAAGAAATATTGAAAGTATCAATATTTATATATATCGTTGTCTATAGTTTGCTGGGCCCCGCATAGGCATTTTTTCAGTTTTTTACTCTCTCTCTTTCTCTATATATATGTATATATATCTAGCTCTTAAAAAATTCTCTAATAATTTGATTTAACGTTTGCTTTTTTTCTACCAAAATCCTGTCAATATTTGTTACCCAACTCCAAACCATGTTAAGCGTTTCCAAACCATCGAAGAGGTAAGCGCGTCTTGTTCCAAGAAAAACAAAAAAGGGAATCACACTTTTTGCCGCTCAATATTATTTCGTTTGATTTGAATTCGATTCGTTTCGTTAAGTCATTGAGATGTGTTCAAGTTTTGTATTTTGTTTGAGTTTTTTGTTTATTTTCTTTGTTAACCAACTATTCTTACCTACCCCCCACTCTATTAGCCAACAACAGCAACAATAATTGCATGATTTTTCTATTTGCTGCCACAGCCAGTTTTGAGGTTGAGTGACTGCCCCCTGCACTGAAAATTTTCCATTTCCCATTTCCATTATTTCCGTTTCCATTTTGTGCACCCATAGGAACTGCGCAACAAGGAGGAGCAGCTGGAACTCATACAAAAGAAGCAGCTGGAGAAGGCCACCAAGTTGATTCTGCTCGAGGAGCAGCTGCGACAGCGTGAAATGGATATACTCGGACGGGAGCTGCGAATGCATCCGATGCAGCCTGTGCCATCAAAACGCAAACCGAAAAAAAGCAAAAAGGTTTTTACAATATTAATTAAATAGATTTATTTTTCGAATTTCTATAACTATATTTATATCTTACAGAAAGCGCTGCAAATTTCACTGCCAACGGGCTTTCAGCACAGAATTACAGCCGTTTGCGACAAAGTGGAGCCACCAGGTTCGCCCTGCTTTTCTGCACTACGTTTTGTGGCACGTAAGTAGATCAAATAATCTAGTTTCAAAAAGCTAAATAGGCTGCCATTCTTTTAAATTCGACTATTGAATACTGATTCAATTTGCAGTGTTTAAAACTAGAGTTTCAATGAATTAATTGATTTTTCAACACGATTTTATATTAATGAGAATATTATCTAATTCGTGTTTTTTTTTAAATCATTTAATTAGAATTTAAATTAAGTATGCATTTGAAAAAAAAACTGATCGCACGATATGATTAATTGTTTGTATGCAACATGATAGCTTATTCTTTATATTAAATTTAATTTAAATTTTTGAACAATCTTCAATATGGTTTCGATGACAAAAATCCGCAGTGTATTCATTCTGCACAAAAAGCCAGAAAATTTTCATTTGTCACCTAATGAAATTGCAAGAACATTAATTACCTTTTAATCAATCTCTAGTGCTTAAAAGCTTTATTGATCAATTAGCTATAGAACAATTTTTTTTTAAGTTAACGAAACAAGGCATTTGCCCTCCTAATTCAGAAAATCCTCGGATTTTCAATCAGAATAGTGGCCAAAAGACTTGAAAAAGAAAGTTTTCAATCATGCAAAGTATCGTTAGTACCAAAAAGAGTACAGTACAGAGTAAAAGTTTGTCCTGTAAACTATATATCAATGCCGAATTTTACATGCGATCATTTCCATATAATTCCAAAAAAAGAAACGCCAAATGATTATTTGAGATTAAGATTAAGTTAAGCCCTTTAAGAATTCGTATAAACTTAAAATGTTGACCAATTAATATGGATCAGTTCTTCTTTCGTATGCATACCTTACATCTGCTCAGTACAGTTCGGTTTTTTATGAATAATAATTAATATTTGTGCGAATATAGTTTCTTTAGAGAAACTGTGTAACAGATGTATAACCCTAAATCAACACAAATTTTTTTCGGATTGGAATAAAGACGTTCGAACCTAGCTTTGAATGTTAAATATTGATTATTCGTTCAATTGTAATCAAATAATAATATTTGTTACTTTTGAATAGCATGAAAGAAAGTGTTTTGAAATTTAATTTTTTAGCATAATGTCTTGTGATATTATTTTAATTATTTATTGATTTGTTTACGTTGTTTTTTTTTCTTTTCTTTTGCAATTCTTTTCTTTTTCTTTAATTTATCCTGTTTTTTGGTTAACACTTTAATTTTTGGGGTGGACAGTTACCGATGGGCATAAGAATAAGACCTGGGGACCATCGACAATGCATCAGCGTGAACGTTCCCTGCTGCCGCCACAGCTTGGCGGTCAGCCCGAGTGGTCAGCACAAAGTTCCACGCACTCATCATTCAGCAAGAGTGCGCCAAATCTGGACAAGAAGCAGCTGATTGCGGCCGCAACGGGTTCAGGTGCAGGTGCAGGTGCAGGGGCAGGGGCAGACGGCGCAGCAATTGCGTTAGCAATGGCATCAACAACAAAATCATCACAGCTGCTGGGCAGCTCCAACGTGGGCAGCATCACTGCCGGCGGCTCCACGCCCACAACGCCTATGTATTTGGGTGGCAGTGTGGCGGCCATGGGCGCAGTGAGTGCTGGAGTGGCCACAGGTATGCCATATTTAATACTGCATACCAACAACAACAACAACAACAGCAACAACAACAACAATAATAGTAATCACAATCATAACAACAACAGCAACAACAACAGCAACCACAAAACTAATACAAACAACAACAAAGCATTCAATGCCTCGCCTCGACTAAACGGCAATCACAATAACAACAACAACAACAACAACCAAACACCTGCCAGCAACATTTATAATCGGGCACGTAGCCAGGATTATGGTCTGGATCATTTGCCTTCTAATAGATATGTGAAGCATCTGCTATCGGATGATAGCTCCGAAACGGACACCCTTACGCCCACAGCAGGCTGCTTTCATTTTCTAAAATCCAACGCCACGGCAGTTGCAGTTGCCCCCGTTGTGGGTGGCAGTGGCAGCGGCAACAGCACACGCTTTGGCGGCAGCCTGGGCAATAGTCCAGCGGTGGGACGCAAGAAACTATCGCTAGACAGTCAATTTGTGCAGCCCACAACGCTGCTGACGCCGACAACGCCAACGGTGAATATGTCACCCGAAATGTCAACGCTCGAACGGAGTGATAATAATACATACGATCGGACTTTCTATAGGGAAGTGGTCAAGAAGATATTGGCCAGCAGTAAACGTATGAATTCCAAATCAAGCGGCGATCTGACGATGTACAATTCTGCCACACGTCTAACGGAGCATAGGTCTGATTATGATTATGATGATGCGGGAGAGGAGGCGCTTGAGAGTCGCTTTCAGCGTAATGCGTCCGGTTCGCAATTTCCGCGTCATTGCTTTTTCCGGCAGCAACCGACCAGCTCTGAGCGTGACGATAAAGATGATAATGATAAGCAGACGGACGCTGAGGATGAGCATCAGCGCTATATTAACTCGCATTGCTCCTCGGAGCATTCGTCCTCAACCATAGACACCTCAGCGTCTGCCAGCCAAACGCGTGCAAACTGCTCCACATCGCGTAAAAGTTCGGTAACCTTTCAAATGAATTCACAGTCGGACTTTGCCGCATTTGAGACGCCGCTGCTGCAACGTGCCACGCCGACAGCAACACATTCTGCCACAGAGCCACTGAGTCCGCAACAAACGTCCATTGCATCCATTAGCTTTGCCACCACCAACTACAGTTCAAGCGATAACGATGACAACGATGATGATGACGATGACACGCGTAGCGATAACGATAACGATAACCATGGTCATAATAACGCTGATGATACAGCACAGAACTTTGCACGCATACATGAGAACTCAATACTTCACACCCGACGCATGCTCGACGTGCAGCCCCATCCGGATGTCATCAAGATGAAGCAACATCTGCAGGCCGAACAGCAGCGTCAGCAAAGCAAGCACAAAAAGAAGCAGCGACACATTACCAAATCGAAATCCGTTGAGGCACCCACTGATGTGGCTAGTGGCTGCCAGCAGCGTATGCAACAAGTGCAAATGCTGCAGCAACAATCAACGAGCAGCAAAAAATTCAGATCCTTAATAAACCTGTTTACACGCAGCTCAAAGAAGAAATATACAAAACTCTTTGATAATCAAACTGCGAACGCTACCAATGGCAACGGCAGTGGCAGTGGAAGTGGCAGCATTGCAGAATTTGTGGCAATTGGTCCATATGAAGCAGAGCTGGCCATGGGCAAGTCCACAGTAGGACGCTCCACTAAGCGAAAGAGCAAAAAGCCCCAGACACAATCCTGTGAGCAGTTGGAACGCGTCTGAAGTATATATGTTAATCATCAGTCATGAATAAGTCGTGTGTGGCCTTATCTGGCATTTGTTGTTGTTGTGTGTTTGTAGATGTGGTCGTTGTTGTTGTTGTCGTTGTAGTCGTCGCTCTCAATAATGAAACCCCACTCCAAAGTACATATAAAATGCTGCTTCACTCTAATTATGTTCATTTTACAACAAAGCCAGCAATAAGCCCATTGTTTTATATTAAAACCATAGACTAAGGCATATTACACACACATGCATACATACACACTCCTTTCTATTTGCATACATACATACATACATACATATAACAATAACAATGACAGCAATATCAATATCTGATTGTGCATTGATCTATTTACTCCTCCATATGTAAGCAAAGTTTCTAGGAATATCAGAATATTTGAGAAAGAGCCATTAGTCATAAGTCTGCTTAAACAGCTCAAAGAATTACATGTGCTGAAGACTATTTGAGATTTGGAAATAAATGTTGCATTCTTGTAAATATATATATATAAACAGGAACAGGCAGACTATATAAAGAATATATATATTTTTGATCAGTAGTCAAGTCGGCTCTGGCTCTGTCTGTCTGTCTGTCTTTCCGCATGTACTGTAATTGGCATACACAATCCTAATTCTGTTCTGAATATGCTGTGTAGATTTGATCGCGATCGGATAAAAATTACCGAAAATAATTAAAGAAAACAGTTGCACATGCCATAAAAGCGTGCTCGTTGAACTGCTTGATGTTCAAAACCTAATTTCCACTGCTTGATTTGAATGTAAATGGATCACGGACTAGTAGTCGGGTATACCCTTGCAAAAGAGTGTTATATGTCTATCACGATCACCCCATAAATATAATATTATTATAATTTATAATATTATTTATCAGTACGACAAAAAAGAGTCGATTAAACCAGTCTGTCTGCTTCCAAGTTTTTATTGGCTTATTGGAACGATCGGTCGAATATTGAATTGTTTTTAGAAGATCATTGCTTTGGCATGTCAAAAATACCCGTTTCTTTCTTAAAATAGAGCTTATAATCGTTACGGTTCCTGCTAACCAGAAAAATATCTAAGATGTAACGTGACAACACAATGTTGATTAGATCATAGTATTTTATAAAGTGATCATCATAGTAAGCACCATTCGTATTCAAAAAGCGAGAGGTCAATTCAAAAACATGTAATCAACTATTTACATAAAAATCCTGAAGCGAGAAATCATATTTCTTTGATTTCATTGAGAGGACAAACGTAAAATCATAATCTTAACCAACTGGACATCTGCTCCAATACTATTGTTGATCACAGAAGGAATGTAAAGCTTTACCTGAGGCAGCATAGCCATAATTGATTGTAAGGGCAATTTTTGCAAATAAATCAACCAGTGAATGAAAACAGAATGTAAACAAGTTAGAATGAACATTTAATTTATATATAATTTCCTGGAAGTTAAACTGATATATTGAAAACTAATGCAAGTTCTCTGCTTACACATTGGAGGGTAAATTTAAGAAGTGCTTATAACAATACTATACAAAATGTTGTATTTATAAAGTTTGACTGTTAAGTGAATGATTTTTTTTTTCTGACTATACATATCTAATATTATATACAAAATATTTATACACATACAAACATGCATATTTACAAACATCTTAGTTGAACTTAGCTTTAGTCGTATGGCATTTTTTACATTTAAACGGAAAATGAAGTTAGCTAGAAATTGTCTGTTTCTTCATCTTCTCTGCTTTTTTATGTACTTTCATTGTAAAACAACAAATTCTTTGATTTTCGTATTGGAATTTCTTGCACAGTTTTATTTACATTGATTTTTAAATTGAATTGCAATTGGTTTTTATTTATTTTTAGTATTTTATTTGAGACTAAACAAAACGAAAACATTAAAAAAAAAAACTGTGATGAAAAATGAGAAACACAACAAGCAACAAGCAAGAAAGTCATGTATTATTGTATCCAAGTTTTTAATTATAAAAAAGAGTTTGGTTTTATATTTTTATTTTGTTTTTGAAATTTTTTTGTTTATTTGTTTTCTTAAGTTTTACTTTGATGTACTCTGTATATGTATATCCATTGGGCAAACCAAACTGAAAGAGATAATAAAAAAAAAATGCAACATCAATACACAAACATCGAAATCAAATTCGCAACCGACAATAAAACAACTAAAAAGATAAAATTTACCACTTTTGATTTGTTGTAAGCTCCTGACCCTAGACCAAATTTTTGAATCCTAAACGCGGTGTTGGTGGGTCTTTGCCTGCGGTGCCCCAATTGTTCCCATTAGCTACTCGGCTCCCTTTTTCCCACAAAACTCCAAGTAACCGTTTAGCCACACGTTTCTCAACACTGTCTCGTCAACTGTTCATACTGCTGCTCCCTGGAACCGCACACAGGATACCAGGGCAACAACAAAGAGGACTGGCGCCCGGGACCAGCCAATATGCCCATTATGTCGCCATCGCCGTATCTCCTAAGCCGCTTTACCAACAACGTTCCGCTTCCGACGCTCTACGCTGGAGATTCGGCCCGCAAGCCGAAGCTTTCCGTCATTGAGCTGCTGCTGTACAATATGGCATCGCTGTTGGCTGGCGTGGCTGCAGGTTATGATGTTCGTATGTCCAATGTGTCTCCAGTGCATCCCACACTGCTCAGCGAGCTGTCCGCCCTGAAGGCAGCGCCAAAGGCAATTATCGAGGAACAGGTTCCAGAACAAACAGACCACTGTGAACAGCGACGAGATGCAACAGGTCCACAAAATAACAATTCCAATGCTGCGTGGTAAGTGAAAACCTAAGAATTTTATTTAAAGCAAAACAGTCAACTTATAGACAATCTAATGTTCATTTGTATAATTTTCTTTTTTCATAAATAAAATTGTCAAATTCTTGCAAAAATTTTTAATAAAAAAAGGCCAAACTTCATAACGATAGTTTAAAAAATAAATAATTATTTAGTATAGAAACAGACAGACAGATAAACAGAAATAATAACGTTAAAATAATGGTAAACGCAAATAGTTTTTTTTTTTATGGGAAATATACTTGATGTGCGTATGGTATACAGGACATCAAATGACTCCACCGTTTATAGTCTTTGAGATCTTGGCGTTTCTATGAACAGACAGACAGACAGATCCCAGACGGACAACTAGAAGGACAGGTGGAGTGACTCCCACCTTATTTCGCACAAAAAAAAAATATAAGAGATATGAAAATAATATAAATGCAGCATTCTTAATTATTAATTTTAGATTCTAAATTAATTAATAAAATATGTAGAAAATTCTTGCTCTTCCTAAAAATCAAGTAAAAGCAAAAAAGTACCAAATAAAATCTCACCTTAGATCAAATTTTCTTTTTATACCTTTTAGGGCATTATTGTTAATAATTTATTCTTGGATTAATTTATATTTTTCCACTTGGCGTGAGTTATTGTTAGCGATTTACTAAATTTGGTTTATAAAGAACCATGAGTTGGCTATAATGCACTTCTAAACTGAACGAAGTAAAAAAAAATTGCCAAAATAGTAATTATGCATCCCTGTTTCGACCACTAAATTAATCAAAGTATTATACCCGATATAAATCGGATCAATATCGGCCCAAACGCTCCCAACATGATTTTCACTGCCGCGGATGAGTTACATTTTGTTCCAAAAATAAAGAAAAACAAGACAAAACTGGATCCAAAAGTTGTTATATCGATTAAGGATATGCTGACCATGAAATATGGCTCAGAAAACAATACTCCACTTAACGTGACTTTTCGATATTCAGGTTCCACAAGTAGAACAAATATTCTCATAGATAATGGAAAGTATTTCTGCTGAGTCAACTTTGACAAGAAGCACTAAACTCGACCGATTTTGGTCTGTGATGACTTATTTTTATTAAAAAGTTCGAGTTGACCATATTTTATCCAAATGGGATGCGAAAGCCATCTATCGAGCTCCAGAGCTAACACTAGAGGTCGAAAATACTTATGAGAAACATTTTTTCTACTTGTGAAGCCTGAATATCCAAAAGTCACGTTAAGTGAACTAAATTTTTGTTGCACGGAATAAGGTAGGAGGGACATCCTATGGGGTCGGAAATGCGCTTTACAAGCTTTTTAATTTTGATCATAATCAGATAGATATAGACCTATGAATGATTGAAAAAATTGACTTTCTTTGTGTATCAAAAATATTTTTGTAACTTTAATTGTCTGTAATTTGTAGTAAGTTAGGAATTATTTTGTTGAAGGCATTTATTACTTTAAACTTTTTGATACAAACTCATAACTTATTATTTGTGCTTTTAGCTTTTCACCGCTGGATACATCAACGCCTACGCCAAAGCCACAGACACTAGCACAGCGCCGTATAGGTGGCAGCCAAACTTATTACACGCCCGTGCAGCGCACGCCGCAGCATCAGATGCATCAGCAGCAGGCGGCAATGGAACCGACGACTGCAACGCCACCGCAGCCACAGCCCGTGGCAATACTCTATGGTGGCTCACAGCCACCGACGCCGTCTCCGCGCCGAAAGCTTAGCAGCAGTAGCTGCACCAATCCCGATGGCTTTGAGGAGTTTCGCGTGGGAGGCGGTATTGGACCCCCGCCGCTCTATGCGCCTGCTGATTATCTACGGAATGGACCCAGCTATTCCAACGATGGTGGTGCCTATCGCAATGGCTATTTCGGTAAGTTAATGTATAAAGGATAGTTATAAAACCATCTATGTATCGATGGCTTTTATTTTAGTTACCTTCTAGGTATTTTTCTATAGATGATATTGAAATGCGTATTTAGGCACATCTGATTTCATTGATTTAAAGTATTTACATATTTATTGCTGTTCTCACAACATGGGATATAAGAACATTCAGTTAAATAAAAATGCTTTCATTTATATTTATAATATTTATATTTCATATATCTTACACTGCTTCCGCCAAAATATTAATAATGTAATCAATTTTTGTATATCTTAAAAAAAGGATATTATGTACAAGTTCGTCAAAAATTGAATCTTTTTCTATGCAAACTTGTCTCTCAGTTCTTGAGCTATCTGGATGAAAATTAGCGCAGATGCTATCTGTTGTTGTAGAATCGGCCGATTTGGACTACTATATCATATAGTTTCCATAGGTACAATCGGGGTCAGGTCTTTTTCATAAAAACTTGTTTTCTACGATATTAAACTCAGCATTTTGATGTAGTATTTTGATCTGTAACATACAATCTGATGTCAATATCTAACTACTATGTCATATAGATAACATAGAAACAATCGCGTGAAAAATAAGTTATTCTATAAAAAACATTTTTGTTTCTCAAGATGTGCACAATCTGATCTTTATCAACATCGGACTACAGTATCTTATAGGAATAATCTCTAATATTGTGTTGTATGCGCAACTTTTTTGGTTTTAGAGTTATATCAACAAAACTTGTCAATTCTATAACTAACTTAATTATATTTGATGAAAATTCGACGACTATGTATATCATAAAGCTGTTTTTAGAAGACATTTCTACATTTCGAAGACGAATTATTTTGTATTCAGTATAGTTTCAGCATAGATAAGTATACATGTCAAGTTCCTATACTCGTATCAAATAAATATTTTATTTATTATTGTATTTAGTTATTAGTTCTTAATTAAACAAAAGATACAATTTATATTTATTTGGGTTTTCGATTCCATGAAGTACAGTGAAACTTCGATATAACGAATCTAGGAGGGATCGAAAAATACTTCGTTATAGCTATTGATTCGTTATATATATGCATTGTGAAACCTTGGTATAACGAAATTTAAAGAAATACGAAAAAAATTCATTATAACTACAGTTTTTTTTTTTCAAATTCTATTTTACACGAAAATACTATGTAGTATGTACTAATAAAAATTCACTATTTAAGAGGTAAATAAAAAATTATGTTTTTATTATCTTTTTATTTTATTATATTTTAGTAAAATATTGTGTAATTTTTGTTTGTTTACGCTAAGCTGTCGAATGTATTTTGCGGTGTAGAATCCTGTGCCTCAAAAAAGCGGTTACAACTTTTTCGATTTCTTCAGTTTCTTCATCCTCCTGCTCACCATTATCTTTCGTTACACTAGTAATAATGTCATCATCAGTAAGGGACCCGGTAAAAGTAATGTCATCGAAATTCACAAAATCATCAAACCGTTCTGGTAAATTAGTAAAATGTTTTTTTAGAATAAGCCATTCTTCGTGGTATGTATGTATTTATCAATTATAATTTCGTTGTATAGAGGCTTTTGAAAAAATACTTCGCTATATAGAGGCTTTATAGCTCAGAATTTCTTCGTTATAGCTATAGAGCATTTTTGTATGAAAAACTTTGCAATAAAAAGGTTTTTTCAAGGGACTCAGCTATACATTCGTTATATTGAGTTTTTCGTTATAACGAAGTTCGTAATATCGAAGTTTCACTGTATATGTGAATGTATATTCATCATTACTGTCTATAGTGAAGTCGATCTTACCATGTTAACTGTTCTATAAATTGTTCGGTTTGATCAGAATATTTATTGTAAACAATTCAATTTTAGAAAAATACGTTTATTCAAATTTAGCTTAGATGAGAGTAGAGCGTAAACTATGTGTTTATATTAATTCGGCCATTCAATAAGCGCATTGTATTGTTAATGTGTCTAATAATAATTATATAATAATAATAATTTGTTGGCCACGAAAATCTTTTAAAACTTTTTATCGTTCTGATTACAGGTTCAAATTACTTTCCGTATCGGCCGGAGCTGAACTTTTCATATGAGCGCGACTGTAAATCGTATCCAGACTATTCGTACGACTATAATCATCGGCTGCCCGATTACTATGACTATCAGTACGAGGCGCCAGCGGCTTTGCCGCCGTCGTCGTTGCCGCCACTGCAAACGCGAACGCCGCCGCCACGTGTACCTCAAATGGGCGTCAGTGCGGGCGGTCATCGACGAACGCCCTCAACGGTGTCGAACAACTCGAATGTGCTGCTGGAGCAAGAGGAGCTGCTATACGATTACAACAATCTTAATTTAAATGTCAATCTAAATATGGATTATGAATGCCAACCGTCAGCCACGCCAGCGGCAGCACTTACAATGGCGCCGCCAACTAAACAGGAGCTATACGCTGGCTCTCCTAAATTGATCAATCGCATGCTGCACAGTCCGCTGGCCAAAACTAAATATGCGCCGGTGACACGCCCCGCAAGTTTGCCCTTTGAGCAGCATGCACTTAGCTATCAGCTGCAACAGCCACAGCAGCAGCCAACGCTGGCTCCGCTGCCAGTGGGAGCGAGTCAAGCAAAGCTGCGAAGTTCTTTGAAGAAGTACAACAGCAACACGTTGAACGGAAGCATCTCATCGCAGCAGGGCACGCCCACAAATCCAACTCCACCCGACTCGCTGACCAGTGATGACAGCTCGTATTTAAGTGCCAAAGAGGGCTCTATTGGATCGCAGCATAGTCGAGTGCGCTTCAGTCCGGAGGCATATTTAGATGCCAGTACACTGCCCGCTGGCGTTCTAGTCAGACGCATGACATCGCCAGCAACACACACACAGCAACAACAACATCAGCAGCAGCAGCAGCAAAAGCGCCGACATCGTCATACATCTAGCGCCAGCACACCATCACCGTCAGCCTCGTCATCCTCCTAGCAGGCACGTCTGGCCCTGACCCTGCAGCTGGCGCGTAGTCCTGGTGCGGACATTGGCAGCGCCAGTGGTGCCTCCAGCTTGGCTCTGGGCCTGGCGCTGCATCAGCAGCGGGTGCCATATCGCTGGTATTCGGGTGCGCGGCGATCACGTTCCGCTCACTACGAGTACAGACTGTGAAAGATTAGAATGAGAGAGAAAAAAAGAGTAAAAGAGACAGGGAGAAGGCAAAAAAGGTGGAAATCAGTTTTAAGTACATTTATACCTCAATCATGCACATGCATACAGTGCTCAGCCCTAGAAATAATGCGTCAGAGTCCAAGTCCGCATTTTTCTATAACAGAATTTAAAAGCTGCAATTTTGCGTTTAAAATTCGGCACAGAGTACTAAGAGTGATCATAATGCACAACAACATTTACACACAATAGAGCGAGACAATAAAATGCCAAAGTGGACGGTTAGTATGTGCGGAAAGCGTCTGTGTAAATACTTATATTAGGTAGTTTTATGTAGGCCAGTTCACATCCCATTTTGTTACCAATTGCCATTCGTTACCATTAAAAATCACTTAATGTTAAACAAACAAATGTTCACGCCTTCTAAATAAACGCTTATTGGCATCTCGCATTAAAACCACTTTCTACTATTACACAGTATCCTTGCAAATACAGTTGAAAATATTGTTTGTCCATTTATGTATATATTTTGCTTGAAGCGTTGCAAATAAGCACTGCCGATGTCGCGTCTATAATGTCGATTCAGGAGCACCATAGCTTTAGTCTAGCTATATCTGTCTGTCGATGTTCCATTCTAAGATAATACTTATCTACAAAAATTGAAGTCATCAATCCAAACTATCGAAATTTCTAAATTTATTATTTTAAGTCTTTTTGGATGGTTAGTCCTTTGACCATTTTGGTCTGCGATTTTGTCAAATCTATAATATTTTGAATACTCTTTAAAGTAGGGGTGCCCAAAAGTTGCAAAACAATTAAACAAATTTTTTTATTTCATTTTTTGTACACTCAAAGAAATTAAATGTGCATGAAATTCGAATAATATGTCTAATAGCTGGCATATGAATAACTTGTTTGAAAGAAATGTTTTTATATAAAATAATATTCTGCAATTGTGATTTTCTTTGGCATCCATGTCAACAGTTTAAATTTCATTTCATTTGAACTATTTCCTTAAAATTAATATTTTGTATTACAATGCTAGTGTTTCAAGGGCTGAGCACGCAGCCATTTTAAAATTATATTCTATATATATGCAGCTACATGGTATTTATAGACAATACGAGTGCAAATTAATAGACATTGAAGTGCATACTTTATTAAGATACACATACTTATGTATATGCAATCCTTAAAATGCGCGATTCGCCTTAAATATGGCGTGTATAAAAGTTGATTCCTCCCCAGAAGTTAAAGCACGCACTTCTTACCACATCCATTTTGTATATTGACCTATGTTTAAGGTAATAGAAAATACATTAAACAGATGTATATATAAGCGAAAGTATATTTACATATATATTATAGTTATAACCGACTGTCTCCAATTGCGTTCTTTGTTTAGGTGATCGGCTCATGCGACGCCAAATAAAAACAAAAAAAAAAAAAACCATCATCAATGATAAAAATATGTAATTTAAACACCACATAAACAACTCCATTCTTAAGTCTGAAGAAAAAAAATGTACACGCATATAAAGATATATATATATATATAGACATATATAAATTTATAGACCTATATAAAAGCATTGCTAATGATTTGCACTAATTTAAAAAAAAAAAACTTGATTGATTTATATAACCTATAAAGATATAGCATATATAAATTTACATACATATGTGTAAAAATATAAATTATAAGAATAGAAAGTGTAGGACTCATACATATACAAATTGCAAGCTTGCGTTATTTTCGACAAGCCGAAACCAAAAAAATATATATGATAAAATCAAATTTGACTACTATATGCAGATAAATATACTGTATAGATAAATACATTTGTATATCTATTAATAAACTTTAATATTTAATGCTTAAAATTATATTTAAAGAAAACTAGTTGATTATGCTATGCAACACTTTAAAAAATATTTTTGTATTCCGAACTTTTGAGGGTCGATTTTTATGTAAAACGAGTCGATAATTTCTAAAATAAAATTCAACAAATAGGGACCGTTTTCAAGATAATCAAAAGATAGCTTTGGTAAAGTGAAAAAGACTCCGAAAATAAGTTAATTATATTAATTATGTTTTTTTTTTTGAAAAGATAATAAAATGGCCTAACAACCTGCTTTAAAATATTTTCTAATTAGGTTATTTGTTTAGAAGTTATTTTGGACTGAAATGAAAATTTTGTCTAAAAAAAAGTTCACAAATTATTTTTTTGCGATTAGGGTGCAGTTTTGGATTTTGTTTTGATGTATTTGGGTCTCCAAAAACAATTTAAAACGGACAGTTGAGCATTTAAGTAATAAAGCTACATTAAAAAGGCGTCAAACAAAGTATCGTTCGTTAAAAGCCTAGATTAAATGGCCAAGTTATAGCCATATATGGTTAACAAACCCATCAGATTTGCCCGTTTAATGCACTAAATGTCGATGCGAAAAAACGATTTTAGGTATGTTTGGGTTAGGTTGGGTTAACGGCTATAACTTAGCTATTTATTTCTAGATTTTAACTAACGATACCTTGTTTGACGCGTTAGGATCAAAGGGCTTATCTAATTTTCAATTTACTTTCGAATTTTCCAGATTTTCCACATTAAAAATGTTCATACAAAAATTAAATCTTTCCATTATCCACTTTTTAGCTTATAACTTCTATATTTGTCGACTGATACTTACAAATCTTTCTTATAAAATAGGTAAAATTTTATTTTGAGTCCAGGTTGGCAGGTTGATAGGCCATTTTATTACCTTTTCAAAAATATAAACATCTTTAATATCATTAAACTATATTTGGAACTACTTTCACTTAACCAAAGTTACCTTTTTTAAAGTCAAAAATCCACATTTTTTGGTTATCTCGAAATCGGTCTCGGCAACCTATTTTTCTTTAATTTTTTCGGAATCAGTAACCTATTGTACACTTAAAAGTCCGGAATACAAAATGCTGTTGCATAGTGTTATCAAGCAGCAAACTCAACAAATTATAACATTCTCCTAGTAGACCATTGTGTTAAGAGCTCGAACTCTACAACTTAAAAATAATAAGTAAAGCCAACATCCAAAACTTAAGTTGCACATATTCTACTTATAGATACAATTATGCTTATAAAAATCTAAACACTTTAAATGCTTGTTCTATTTTCATTTGTTAAATGAATTATTTGCATTAATTGTGTTTTACTGCAAAAAACTATTAAACCTTATAACAATTACTATTATTATTTAGACAAATTGTTGTTCATTCTCTCAAATACAAAAAGTTAACAAATGATATTAAATTAAAAAAATTAAACTTTAAATGAATCGAATACCAAGTGTGCTAAATATTTAAAGCAATATCCAAATCAATCTGCCTAACACCAAAAACAAATAGAAATTAATAAATTTATTGAAACGATTAACCACAAGCCAGTTAACCATAATAAATCTCGTAGTATAATTGTTTTTTGTTGCATAATTCAAAAATAGCACTATGCAACAATTTGAAAGAATTTCTTGTATCCCGAACTTTTAAGAGACGAAATTTATGTAAATTGGATCGAAAATAAAATTCACAAAATATGTTGCCGTGATCGTTTCCGAGATAATCGAAAAAGCTATATTTTTGACTTTTCAAAAAGTTAGATTTGGTAAAGTGACAATAGCTCCAAACAAGTTTATTGATATTAAAGGGTTTTTATTTTTTAAATAATAGAATATAATATAAATTAAAATAAAATATACTTACAAACTTTTATTTATTTATTTAAAAATTAGTAAGCTTACAGATCCAAAGAGTAATCCAAAAAACCAGAATTTTTTTTTTAAAATGGGCATATTTTTTGTCAACATTTTCATTTCAATTCTCATTAACTTCTTAACGAATAATCTAATTCAAAAATGTTATATGGCAGGTTGATCGGCCAATTTATTACCTTTTTAAAAAGATAAACGCCTTTAATATCATTAAACTATGTTTGAAGTAATTTTCAGATTATCAAAGCTGCCTTTTTGAAAAGTCGAAAATCTAGCTTTTTTAGTATATCTCGAAAACGGTTCCAACAACCTATTTTTTAAAATTTTTCTTCGGAATCACTGACCTATTTTTCGACTCTAAAAAGGCCGGGATAGAAAATGTTGTTGCATAGTGTAAATGCAAGTTTTTGGCTTTCGTGTGTTTGAGTTGCCACTCAGTTTGCGGAGAAGGTTGGAAGGGCAGCAAACTTACGCGTGCGCCTATAAACATGTAATAATAAATGCTGTTTGCAACTTATTTTATGTACAAATTAGCGATTAATATTTAACAATTCATTTGAATTAATCGGAGACCAAAACGCAAAATAAGTAACACTGAAAATAAACCACTATTTTTATAAAAAAACATTTGTGTTTCAATTTTGTCAGTAGAACATCAATTTTAGTACCAAAAGAAACGCCAATTTTGCAGTTGCTAACTTATCTACATTTGTTAAAATGTTTATTATTTATCTGCAGATATAATCAAATACTCCAATCAGACATATGACGGATAAGGGTCCGTTCCCTATGGTTCGAAGCGGACGTCCAGCTGGTACCAGCTAGGTTGCGGGCCAACCGACGGGCTAGCTAGGCTGCGGCCCAACCGACGGGCTAGCTCGCAGGCCCAACCGTCCGGGTAGGTACGGGCCCAGCCGTGCGGTTGCAGAGAGAATTGTTCTTTTCGATAATTAAAAAAAAAAAAAAATGACGAAATTCCAAGCAAAACGTAAAAGTAAAGAAGAAAACAAAAAAAAGCGCATTTATGACGCTGTCTATTAATTCTTTGCAAACCCTGAAACAGTCTATATCATTTAAACAATAAGCTATAATTGGTTAATATTTTGTAAAGCCTAAACTGCCCTGAGGCGTTGCGACATTGACGATATAAGTCTATTTATGTTGTAGTATTACGGAAATCTTAGGGGCTGATTGTTCAGATTATATTAAAACGTCAATCTGGTCAGTTTGGTTAAGATAACTTGAATTAAAAAAAAGAATTTTTTATAACAGAACTAATTTTTTGTTTGGCTACTTTTCTTCAGTCTTATCACCACCAGCTGTAATACCAGAAAATAATAAAAAATAAAAATTAATTTTAAAGATATTTATCTTATTTCAGAATTGAGTTCTCTTTAAAAACTGTTTATTTGATTTATCCGCTTCGACGACCTAATTGTATTGAAGAACGAAAGTCCTTTGAAACTGCGCTGGCTCTGCGCTAGCGTCGTGTGGTCAAATTATGTCTGCAATAACATAATGATATGTACAAAACATAATGATATGAACTAAACTACTAAATATTTGAAGATAAATTAAAAATATTTATATATATATCTTACCCAGTTATTCTTCATAGCGTGATTAAAACTTCTGCAGTAGCCAACAGCGAAACGTTCGACGATAAGTTAAATATAGCGAAATGATTGACGGGAAGTAATGCAATAGCTAGCGTAAAACGAAATGCTTGACGAGAAGTAATCCAGTTTTGTAATTATTGACGAAAAGTAGTGCAGTTAGTTGCGAAGGATGTCTTTAACGAAACGTAATGCGGATTGGGGAGAGTGACGGCTTGTGCTGTAAGTTGCTATTTACTAAGCGTTCATACACTCCCGAACGAACTGTTGGGTAGCTTCCCTTCAGAGAAACTCGCTGACGATCCGTTAGCTCCCTATTCAACACCACTGACGGCCTCTTTTATTCCTCTACTTAAAAATGCGACTGTACAAAATAAGCTGTAAGATTTTATTTGGAACTTTGTTTATGTGGCTTGATTTTTTGGAAGAGGATGAATTTTCGACATCTATACATATATATTTATTTAGAATCTTAAATTAATTATTAACTTTTCTGCATTTTTATTATTGTGATATCTCTAAGGGTTTGCAAGATATGTTCTGTCAAAGTTAAACAATTTTTTTGCACGAAATAAGGTGTGAGCCACTGTGCTTTATGGTATGACGTTCATCAATAAAATTTTGAATGCACATTTGGATGTTAAAAAGATATACTTTCGTTGGATTCAGCATAATATAACAACTGCTTAGAAGAAGTATAGTGTCAACAGAAAATTTGAAAATTGGTTTCATCGTATGCAAAAGTGTTTAGGACCTTCAGGGAGAATACTTAGAAAAACAAATCAAGCACTTCCGACCCTGACCAACCGACCGTTGTTTCATTACTAGGCCCATGTATGATTGTTATATGGTCGGAAGGATGTATTCTGCCAATGGCATATGCTAGTTGTGTCTAGGGGCGCAGTTATTCAAAGAAGATTTCAATATGATATAATACGTAACACTTATTTAATTTTACAAAATCTCAGTTGACTTATGAAAATTAGGTTAGTCATTATTTTACAGTGGGTCGCGGACTTTCGTCTGTTGCATCTGTTGGATCCCCTAGCCTACGCTTTAGCTCCGAGCGTGTTTCCTGCACCTGAGCAATGACAACATTCATGTTTGCCTGATAAATGCAATAGTCGAAGATATTCAGCCGCACCTTGTTCTTCTCCATGGCGCCATAGAGAAACGAGTAGACAATGTGACCCACGGGAATATAATACTTGAACCAATTATGTAAACGACCACTGCAATAATCAGAAACAAGGAAAATAATAAATAATTAGACATATATTTCATACAATTGAATAAGCTATTTTAAACCAGATTTGGTGCACCATAAGTTTCTATTTAACACTGTGTAAGCCGCAAAAAACTAATTAACTTTGAAACAGTTCTTACCTGATACATATATAATGGGATTAATTTAAAATTAAGTTGCGAATGTGAAATCAGTTATAGTTTTTTTATAAAACAATGGAAATGTATATAAAAAGGCATGAGAAGAGTAAGAATTTACGGCATATGAATGTATGTATTTATGTTGATAGAACAGTTTGTTTTAAAGAATTGTAACTTGTAACGGTTTGTTGATCTTCTGCAAAGCAAAGTTTATCTAAAGCAAAGGGGTCTACACTAAGAAAAAAGAATTTTTTTTAAGTATAGAAACACTTTCGATAAAAAAAATAAAATAAAATTCTACAAACAGAGTATAAATCTCTACAAAGAAGTGAAAATTTCCACAGTACGAATATATTTTCTATGATATGAATAAACGAAAAAAATTATGGGTTTATAATCGGAAGTATGGATTTTCTACAATATGAAAACCAGGTGTTCCATGAAATGAATAGAAAATTCATTAACCTGCAGATAATTTTCTATGCTCAATATAAATTTTTACAAAATATGTTGACTTATTTCTTTAACCAAAGTAAAGTAATTTTTTTATTCAAATTTAAAAAAATAACGGATTTTTTTTATTATGGACATAAAATTATAGATTTTTTCATGTTTTGTAGAAAAAGTTTCCTCGAGTTATCGAAATAATTAAATAAAATAAATAAAACAGAAAATTTTATCTGTCAAAGTTATAACATTTTCTTCACTTTGTGGTAATTAAATCTACAGGGCATAAAAAAATTTCTATGGCGCTATTTCTATCCTGTTTTTCCAACCACTGACGTCAGTTTTCCACAATTGGATGTACACTTTTTTTTGAGTGTAAGAGTTGCTTACGGTAAAACAATCACCAATACATTTAAATGTATATACAAATACATTTCGCCAGTTTGCTCGGGAGTGTATGAACGCTTTGTAAATAGCAACTTACAGCAAAAGCCGCCTCTCCCCAATTTGCATTACTTTTCGTTAAAGATTTCGTTGTCGACTTCTCGTCAAGAATTTAGTTTTACCTGTTGCATTACTTCCCGTCTATATTTTCCTTTTGAACTAACTGCTTTTTTACTTATCGTCGAAAGATTCGTTATTGGCTACTGGGTGTATTACCCACGTCAATCTCTTCGCTATATGCTACCAGCTGCATTACTTTCCGTCAATCGAAGGGTCAATCGTGACACATTTTTTTTTAGTTAAGCAGTTGCAATAACAAAGTAATGAAAAAATTGTTATATTTATAGTTTTATACATTATAGCTAACTACAGTTATCGATTTCTATGATAAATATCTTAAAAGACGCACAATTAATGCATTTATGTAAAAGCAAAGAAGTGGAAAACGAAAAAATTTTTTCGACTTTTCCACGAATTTTAAAGTAAAAAAATCGTAAAAAATACCGCACAAAATATCATCATTTTCTAAATTCAAAATGAAATAGTTGCAAAACTAGTAATTTAAACTTAATAAAGTATGTGTATGAATTATAGGCCCTATCATTAGCTTTCGGCAAACGTAAAGCATTTGAAAATCGGCTGTAAGATTCTCGAGTAATACTAAAATCTGTAGGCTTGCCTCTGAAAAAAAGCTAAAAAATAAATACCAGATTTCAAAAATTTTTTAAAAAAAAGTCTTAACATAGAAAAATTTTTAAAGTGGTTTTTCGTCATCTGGGGCACCATATGTATCAGAATAAGTAGGTTTGATCAAATATACAATTTGTGTGTTACCTAGTGTAATCGAAAGTTAATGCAATGTTCATCAACAACAACAAAAACTTGCAACGACTTGTCTTGTGTTAGCGTATTCATCTAACAATGTCAAAATATATATGCCTACAAGTGTATATACTTTTCGGGTACAGGGTATTAATTGTGTTTTTATGATTTATACTAAATGATACCAAATTACAGAATAGTTCAAATTGCAAGCATTACTTACACCAATTCCGATTTATCGTGAAGAAAGTTAATGAAGCGCGCCAAATTTTCGATATCCTTGCGTAGACTATAGATAAAAAAAACAAGAACATTTTAATAATTAATTACTATCTTTCTGATCAAATTGTAACTTAACTCACTTGGCCTCCGATTCTAGTAAGGTTCCGCCATCCCGTACCAGTCGCACCTCCAAATAGAAACCATGACTATACTTATAGCGCAAATATTGCATACTACCAATAGCGAGCATTTCGCTATCCTCAAAGAGTAATATAAAATCAGCCAACATCTTGCACTCCAGCTCATCATTGCTGGAAAATATTATAGTCTTGCCGCAGTAGCGCAGGTAGCGCAAGATATTCCAAATTTCGCGACGTGTTGTCGACGGCATGCCGCTTGTGGGCTCATCCAAGACAAATATTTTATTGTAGGCAACCAGCGAAAGTGCAACATTAAGCTTACGACGCTTCTCTGGCGTTAGGGTTCCACATTTACAATGCATCCAACCCGTCATGTTGAGCATCAGGCAAAGATCATGCATTTTTTCGGTAATCTTTCCCTCCGTCACACCGCGTATCATACACAGCAGGCGAATGTGCTCACGGGGCGTCAAATCATTGAGCAGACCGGTATGCTGAGGACAATAGCCGACATAACCAAGTATGGTGTCCAGGTCGTACTTGAAGTCTAAGCCCCGTACGTAGATTTCTCCAAAGGCAAACCCATCCACGCCCACCAGTTGACGTATTAAATGGCTTTTGCCCGAATTGCGTGGCCCAAAGACGCCCATACTCATGTATCTGTTAAGACCAGAAAATAGATTTGCTAACATTATCAGTCACTACAAAATTTTTTCGAATAACACATACATCTGAAGAAACGCTATTATTGCTAAGTAAACTTATAATTTGATTGAAATATTTCTTAATAAATATTTTTTCAGACTAATTCCGCAAAACAATATCCGATATTTTGGAAAATACAGTGCTACTGACATTATTATCCTGATAATAATCATTATTAAACTTAAAAATTGAGAGTATACGAATAAATTGATAACTAATGATCGCATAAATATTATATTATTCAGTAAACTTACAATCGAACTAATTATTTTGAACCAACATTTTCCTACTTGTCGTTCATCTACTTTATTCGTTTATTTAAGATTTTATAATTCAATCATAGTCGAGTCTGTTATTTTTGTTTCGTTTAAATTTATCTTTATTTTTGCTGTATTTTTACTTTCAAAGTAAAAGTAAATTATTTTTAGTTTCTTAAAATTTTTCTAGCCTAATTTTTTAATTTAATTAAAATGATATTTTTTAATTTTATAACGAACGAAAATATGTTCTGATTGCAAAATGCAAATGAGGAAATTCAAACAAACTTAAGAATTAAAAAAAACCAAAAAACAATCAAACTAAGCAAACGACAATCTAAACAGTTTGCTTAGATTAGTTTTTATAGAACAAAATGATCGACAGTAGTTAATCATTCAGTTGAACTATAACTAAAGCTTACTCACTTATTAAGTGCAAATGACACCGTATTAATTTTATTTCCCCTTTGTGGAATCTTCCCCTCAACCTGATCGACCAGAAATACAGATTGTTTACATTTACTCATGTCCGCATCGGCAATTTTCTGCTTTACATCAGCCACATCGCTATCATCGAATTTATACGTAGCAGTACGCATTTTATGCAGGCTATAGAAAATTAATAATATTAAAGATTATAATGTCAAATGTCGAACATGTTAATCATAAAGCGTTAATATGATATAAAATTGTTTGTTAAATCTTTTAAAGACAATTTTTGTGATAAGCCGTACAAATGTGGAAGAAAAAGGCAATGAAAAAAATGAAGAACACAGTCTTGGTTTCGCGCTTGAAGTATGTACATTAGGGCGAGTTAATTTTATTTTTTGCAAAAATCGTCCACCAGAATCGTAATCTACGTAGAATTCTTAGAAAATTTCACCATGCTACTATGTGTCTAAAATCAATTCCTAGCCCCCGTGGAGATGCATAAAGACTTGAAATTATTTTTTGCAATTCACAATTGCCGATTTCACAAAGATCTGCCATATTATTTGGGCCACAAATATGACAATTTACAAAAATTAATATACAATTAAAACGCAATGAATTGAGAAAAAATATAAGAAGACCGATTTTAATATTTTTTATTTTGAAATTAACACTTAAACACCGACTTTTTTCGAAATCAATTAGAAATGAGTTGGCATTATTTTTTGATTAAAATTAAAATGCAAAATTTTATTTCCTTCTGAACGCATAATTCAATTTAATAATGTTGTGTTACAGGTTTTTAGGCAATTTTATTACCTGTTTAAAAAGATAAACACCTTTTATATCACTAAACCATGTTCGAAATTATTTCTCCTTAAAGAAAGCTACCTTTTTGAAAAGGTGCAAATCTAGCATTTTCAATTATATCGAAAACATATATACATATATTTTTTTTTTTTCGGAATAAGCGATCCATTTTACACAATAGTTGACCATAAAAAGTTCGGGATACAAGAATTTTTTTCAATTGTAGCATAGTGTAATTTATAAGAAAATTATAGTTATAAGACAATTCCCTCATAGTTTAGAAATTTACAATTTACACAGCAATAAACTATAAAGACTAAATAGATATTTTAAGAAACAAAAAGGTTTTTTATAGAAATTCTTCACCTAGTTGTTTCAATGGCAGATATAAGATATAAGATATAACTGAGAGACTAGTTTGCATAAAGACAGACGGACATGACTTTTTTTTTTGACTTATTTTTATTTATTGAACCTTTTTGAAGGTTATAAAAATATTTCTTTCCTCAACTCAGCAGCTTAAGTGATGTGCTGATTTCCATGCACTTTTACTTGATAAAAATAAGTATGTACATGAAGGCATGATAATAATAATATAATGTTATATATAGAAATGTTCACTTACTCTTTAGATGAATGAAATTTCTTTTCCTTGCGATGCAATTCAATCCAGAATATCATGAGGAGCGCAAAAAGTGCTGCTAGCATCATGAAGGTTATAGCAGGTAAAATACCAGGATTAGCCCATTTAAAGTAGGTACCAACTACAAATATAAGTTAGAGCATTAATAATTTATATAGTTATGTTTCGAAAGATCAACTTATACTTACACACACAATGTGGTACGAGCTCGTGCATATTATCGGGTGTGCAGTTTTCAAGGACGGCGCATTTGGCCTGGCACAATTGCTCCTCCAGGTATTGTATGTAGATGTTGCTAATACCATCGAGCAGGGAGAAGCCAGGTGACATGCAGGCACCATAGAAGAAGACAACATTACTGTTGGCCACGTCCCAGTAGACAATGTAGAGCACAAGACCCGTGAGGCCATGAAACACAACAGATGCAAGAAAAGCACGCACAATCGACTTGTTAACATACATGGATATGACATAGGTAATAGGCAGACCGGACAGGCCATAGACCGTGACGAGGAGCAGGAGTAGAAAGCTCTCATAGACGCCAAAGTCGCCAGTGTTGGTACAGGCCATAATAATAACAATAATAACCATATAGATAAAGTACGTGAACATATCCCAAAGTAAATTGATACCCCAATAGATCTCCAGTCCAAGGCCAGCAATTACTTGTAGTATGCGCAGCTGGGACATTTGTTCTTCCACCAGAGGTATAATAAACACTGACAACGTCAGCGGAAGAATGCAGCCAATGGCCAGAGGAGCATTTATATGGGCTATCTCATTATCCAGCAAATTGATTTTCATGGAGAGCGGCGTGGGCATGGGATGGCTATCCACCAGGGAAAGAAATCCCGAGGCATTACCAAACGCTAAACTGTTTAAGTAGTTCAAATTGATCACAGATTCTTTTGAATCGTGGACAAAGACTTACTGTATTAAAATGTTATGTAGTAAATTAAGCATCATCGGCGCTGAATGAAAGGTATCCTGGCTAATATAGCCATTTATTTCTTGCTCACCAGACAGTTCGACAGCGCCCAGGCTGGCCAGTTCGTCAATATTCTTTAAATCATCTTTATACTTGCCCTTCTGGCAAACAAATGAATCCGGTTCAAAAGTTCGTGAAATAACTGTGGCCTTCTTGTACACTGGTGTCGTAGTTAGCGATCTTATGTCTATATAGCCGCATTCCTTAATATTTGGTATTTTTATGGGCTCCTCTGAGTTCTGAAAACCAATATGTATGGTATTTGATCGCACATGGGGCACATCTAGAACAATGGCCAGACGGGTTATTACGATAATCAAAATGAAACAGGTGAATATCATTATGATTGGCCACACGTTTGGTGCATTAGTTATCATCTTCTTATAGAACATGGCTCGCATTTGTTGCCGTCGCAGTGCTTTCTTTGATACCACGGCATATTTGAAGGTTTGCGCTGAAAAATACATTCAATCGGTAATACTATTGATTAGTGATGTAATATTCAACTTATTTACGAGTACATGTTATCTACATTTATCGTTCGTTTCTACATTCTATTGCAACATTTGAGTGTACACACTAAGAAAAAAGAAATTTTTTTAAGTATAGAAACACTTTCGATAAAAAAAATAAAATAAAATTCTACAAACAGAGTATAAATCTCTACAAAGAAGTGAAAATTTCCACAGTACGAATATATTTTCTATGATATGAATAAACGAAAAAAATGATGGGTTTATAATCGGAAGTATGGATTTTCTACAATATGAAATCCAGGTGTTCTATGAAATGAATATAAAATTCATTAACCTGCAGAAAATTTTCTATGCTCAATATAAATTTTTACAAAATATGTTGACTTATTTCTTTAACCAAAGTAAAGTAATTTTTTTTATTTAAATTTAAAAAAATAACGGATTTTTTTTATTATGGACATAAAATTATAGATTTTTCCATGTTTTGTAAAAAAAGTTTCCTCGAGATATCGAAATAATTAAATAAAATAAATAAAACAGAAAATTTTATCTGCCAGAGTTATAACATTTTCTTCACTTTGTGGTAATTAAATCTACAGGGCATAAAAAAATTTCTATGGCGCTATTTCTATCCTGTTTTTCCAACCACTGACGTCAGTTTTCCACAATTGGATGTACACTTTTTTTTGAGTGCATATACTGAATATCGACTGTTAGGTATGGCCACCGATGAGACATATTATAGACCCACCATTCCCTTATGCTAATGATATGAGATCCACATGGTATATTTTAAAGTAATGATCCTCAAAAATCCTTAAACTTAAATTATTCCTATTTTATGTGTAATTTTTAAGTTTTTGATAAAATAGAAAAAATGAATTTTATAAATGACATGTTTGACAACTGATTCCACTTTTGAATTAGCGGAGCGGAAAATATTTTTACTTTTTCCGCAAAAATATACCTTAAATTTACTCGAGAAATGATTTCACGAGCACATTTATTAAATGAAAAGGCTTTACTCTAAAATTAAATTTTTTGCTCATCTTCCAATCTTCAGCTGTTGCTCCAACCCCATTGACTGCACTTTTTCCGTGATATGTTGCAAAAAAAAATAATTCAATTTTAGAATTTTGCAACCGAATTTTGAAATAAATTCAGGTAAAAATCTAGCAATGTATATAAGAACTGGCATGGAGCTTACACCGAAAAAATCAGGAACATTTTGCCCCATTCCAGCTTAATAACGTCAGTAAACTCATCAACTGAGTTAAACTGCTTCTTATCCATATAATTCCAATTTGTTTGTATTCCTCATAAATTTTCTATTGGGTTTAAGTCAGACAAACAGGCAAACCACTCCAAAACATTTATGTTTTTTGAGGTAAATCAACTTTTTGCTGCATAGCTGACGTGTATCCTACCCTTATCCTGGTAAAAAGTTAATTTAACTTTCAATTACGATACATATGCTCTCTCCAAATTCTGAAGTGCTCTCTAACTTTTCATCCCTTTTCCTTCGGAAGAAAATGCAGCTCAAGTCATAACGTCGAAATCAATTCTAGCCATTTTGTGAGCTTTGGATCAATCTTTTTTTTTAATTAATGATTTGCGTACTTTTAATAGTCCTACAAAAATTCGAAAGGGAAAGTTTGGCATTTGAACAGGTTGGGACCGTCTTAAGGATATAGAGAAATTAGACATAGCGCAATTGACTTGCTTGAATGTGTTTCATTTTTTATTTCCTTCCGAATGCTTTTTTGTAGCATACGTATCTGAGAAACTTAAAAAATTCTCAACCACACATACATTTTTTTAAATCCTTAGTGAAATTTCCCTCATTAATCGTTTTTCGTCATAAAGGATGAGAATTGATACTTTTTCTGCCCTGATTAATGTTCTTGTACATTGCATAATAAAAATTAATTTAATTTTGTAGTTTATGATATCAGCACGATCAAAAACAAAATAAATGAAATGACAACATCAATTAACTACAAATTTGCGTTTGACCTTAATAACATGAAATAATGGCATTTCATAATAATTAATTTAATTTTTTGACACGGCTATTCATACTGATATATGTATTTATATATTAACTTAATATGGTCGGCAGAGTTTTATAAAAACTTTTACTCACTTTTAAAAATTGGACTATCATTGGGTTTCAAGTGACTTGTAGCACACATAGGATTTACTTACTGACATCTGGAATAATCTGCTGCTGCAGTCGAAACGATGTGGCTAGCCTCATATATATGTCGGATATCTCAGAGCCCACAACTCGTATATTCTCAATGCCCAGCTTCTTCCGCTCGTTCTCCAGATGTATTAGCATTTTCTGTAATCGCGTTCTATGTTCAGAGCCAATCTTGTAGGTCAATGTATCACCGATTTCATTCTCTGGCTCTACATCATCAATGTAGTTGCTAATAAAGTTTGTGATTGGTGAATCTGGCACATGTGGTTTCTTGATTAGCACCTGGTCAAAACAACAACAATATGGATTAAACACATAAAACTATTTGATGCACATTGCAATAAAAAGGATACGAAAGGAACAAACATTTTTAAGATTGTAAGGGGGTCTTTAGGGAGATTTTTAGACGAATATTTAATTACGCTATGTAACATTTTTTTTGTATTCCAAACACTTCCTAAGTTCCAGATGTAAATAGTGATATAAAAATAAAAAATTCGAGTTTTGGACAGAGAATTGTTGAAGCAAGAATGCTAGAGTCGAGTATACCCGACTACGAGACACCCAGTCCGAGATTCGCAAACAAAGTCTCTGAGATCTGTGTGTTTATAAAGGGCTATATCGATTCGGCTATTAAAACTGATGAACATTATATATACTTTATATTTGCGAAAAGGACTCTTTTTGCCTGTTACATAAAATTGTTCAGTTTTATTACCCCCTTTTAACTATAATTAATAATTATTAAAAATAATTATTATTAATGGGTACAGAGTCTAGAAACCAAAAAAAATGCATATACATAAAGCAAAACTAACTGTTATTATAAACTTATATGGAAAACAATTTAAAATAATTATTATTTTGTATTTTTTATTTTTATTTTATCAGTTGAGAGATTATAAAAGATTTCAAAGATTCATATCTTAAATAACTCCCAATTAATGCAACTATGTAAAAGCAGAGGAGAAGAAAACGAAAATATTTTTTTTCGACTTTTCCCCGAAATTTAAAGTCAAAAAATAGTAAAAAATACCGCACAAAATATCATCATTTTCTAAATTCAAAATTAAATAGTTGCAAAACTAGTATTTTAAACATAATTAAGTATATAAATGATTAATAAGCTCTTTCATTAGCTTTCAGAAAACGTAAAGCATTTGAAAATCGGCTGTAAGTGTCTCGAGTAATGCTAACATCTGCAGGCTTGCTTCTAAAAAAAAGGTAAAAAATAAATGTCAGATTTTAAAAATTTTTAAAAAAAAAGTCTCGCCATAGAAAAATTTTTAAAGTGGTTTTTCGTCATCTGGAGTACCACATGTATAAGAAAAAGTAGGTTTTTTTATAATATACAATTTGTGTGTTACCTAGTGTTATGGTACTTATATCCATTTGCCCAAAACCGTTTTTGACTTCGAAATATCAATTATGCAGAAATACTACTATACTCGGGTAGGGGTATAGCGTACATGTGGGCAATTTCCAAAATCTTATATTATTTTTTTTTTTTTTAGCACCGTTTTTTTGATGACTTACCAGCTCAACAGAACTGCTGAATTTGGAACGTAAAAAGAATGGTGTACCACTGGCTTGCAGTACACCCCTGTTGATGATGCCAATGCGATCGGCAACAGCTTCAGTGTCATCAATGCTATATGTAGCAATGAAAAAGGCCCGCTCATCCTTCTCCATGGCTATAATACTCCAAAAAATCTGAGCCTCACGTGACTTTAGCTGCAATGTAGGCTCCTCAAAGCAAATAATTTTTGTTTCACCAGCCAAAGCGCAGCATAGGGCGACTAGACGGCGTTGGCCATAGGAGAGTTTGCCGATTCGTGTGTGACGAGTGCCAATATGTGCTTCAAGTAGTTCTATCCACTTAGTTCGCTCAAGATTATAACGATCAGAGTTGTTGCTATCGAGCTTAAGTTGTACATGATAATTAATGGTCTGCTCTACTGTGAGATGATTCGATTGGCCATTCTCTATGCTTCGAAAGTCCAGAAATTGTCGACACTTACGCATATTGGTGAACAGATCATTATTTATTATCTCTACTGATCCACGTGCCGGATATTTCAGACCACATAAGACACGCATGAGTGTAAGCTTACCGGATCCAATATGACCTAATATTACATAAACCTCACCTTTATAAATGCGCAATGACACATTTTTTAATACCTTGCGCTCCGATGTTCGATGTAGTGTATACACGTGACGAAATCGGGCAAGTTCCTCACTTCCCACATCTCCGTACTCAAAATTATGCCAGCTCGGCATTCTTCCGAGATACATATGCGCCGTTTCCAAGTTGACGGTCTTGGGTTTGCCGTACAGCACACGTCGGCTAATTAGGCGTCCTGGCATTCGCCACTGTATAAGGATCAGCAAAAGTAAATAGATAATTGCACAGGCAACAGCAGATACACAGAGTGCGGTAACATCATAAGCTTTGATCGTATCAGGCTCATCAATTAGACGATGAAACATTTGCATGCTGTACGGTATCTGATTGCTAAAGAATGACATCAGTATGAAAAAAACATAGTGACCATGAACGTCCCAGTAGCGCTTCAGGATGACACCAAAAACGGCGTAGTTAAATAGCCAAACAACGATCGCAAATAGAACCGAATTAGTTGCATTTCTGAAGATAAGGGCAAAGACTAAGGCTGTTATGATCAACTCCATGCTAAAGATCAATATGAAGAATAACATTGGAAGTAGTGCCAGTACAGAGAATATGCCATCCTCGATACTCCAATAAATCTGTAACAAATTTAGTTAACATAATATACATATATACATATATGTTATAAACTCACAAATATGAAGAACAACACAAATATTCCCAGAAGAACCAGACGTACCATTAAGACAAGAAATATAGAAAGAAATTGCATATAAAATGGATAGCCGTAGTGCCACTGATGTGTCATGACATTGTCTTTTAATTGTTGGGCAATATTCTGAAATTAAATTGGAAACATGACAATTGATAAAAGCAGTAGAAGAAGGAAATACTTTTATTACTCCACCTGATCACCTGGTCATAAATAGCTAACGCAATACTTAGGATTTTTAATATGTTATGCGGTAGAAAAAAATGAAGCATTTGCTTCTGTAAAACTGACCGAAACAGAAGATGATTTGACGAAGGAAAGGATTATTGAGGTTAAGTTTGTTGTCGTGTTAATGAATACTCGTATACATATTTCATGCGATTATATACATATATATAATATACTTGTTATCTTTGCATTATTAACCCAGCAAAGCTAAGCTTATTTTCAATATTTGGTCAGATTTTTAGCCTGACAAGAATGCTTATAGGCGTATATCAAACTATGTAAGTTGGATTTTGTTTTTATACCCTGGACCCATTAAAAATATTAGGTATATATTTTTGATCAGTATCAAGAACGAAACCGATATAGCCCTTTCCGTCTGTTTGTCTGCCAGTCTGTCCATCCGTTCGACTGCCTATCTGTCTGTATGAACGCATAGATCACAAAGACTATAAAACCTAGAGACACAATACTTGGATTGTAGGTTCCTATAGAAATTTGAAATAATAATGAATAGCAATAAGTAGTAAAATAAAAAAAAATAAATATAATAATTTTCATTTTCTTTTATTTATTTTTAAATATGCCCGCCCTAGTGGCAAAAAGTTAGTCCGCAACCTAGCTAGTGCGGTTGCGGGAGCGCCTAGTCCGCGGCCTAGCTGGTGCGGTTGCGGGAGCGCCTAGTCCGCGGCCTAGCTGGTGCGGTTGCGGAACGCCAGGTCCGCGATCTACTTCGTACGGTTGCATAGCGGGCATCAATGCCCGCGCAATGACATCTGCATGTAAAATGGCATAGGAAGAATACATAGAAAAAAGCTAGGTTGCGGTTGGGTACCCGTCCGAGATGCCTAGGCATATCGTTAGGTCCGGGCCCGCCCGTTAAACCACAGGGTACATACGCAAATTTGCCCCTGCTTAATTTAATTGCGAATGTATTGTATATGGGAGTATTTGTGTTTGCAGATCTCGGACTTGGTTATACTCGACTATAGCATTCTATAGCATTTTCCCATATTTTGGGAAGGAAATGAATAACCTACTACTTATATACCGAAAAGTCTTTTTAAGCCTCAGAACTATCAATAATCGTTTTTATAGCATTATCCATAAAGTTGGTATCACTCACCCGTATGATGTTGATAAAGGGCAACAGATATAGGAAATTAAATAGGAATGTGGGAACAGTGTAGAGATCTATTATAGCGCAGCGTTCTTCGGCCACCCGGAGTCGTATATTAAAGACTTCCACATGCATATCTGAAACCTTCATATTGTTGAAATTGAGAAGCTGGTGATACCATTCGACAAATATCAGATGTTGTAACTGTAGAAAGCCTTCGCGTATGTAAATGTCCTGATTTATGTCGGGATCTTTGGCATTATCACGTTTGGGATTTACAAAGCCAGAGCAACGGGTCAGCCACAGACGGTCCTCAGTTAGAAACGGGCTAAGCGTCCGGAATTCACTGGGAAAACGTATGGATACTGAAAGTACCTTGGGAATAATCGTATTAACATTTGTATCAAGCTCTTTAAAAACAATTCCTGCAAGTGTGGTACGCTCATCAAATCGATTTTGCAAATCATTGGCGTTATCAAAGCCAATTGTACCATTCAATTCCAGTATATTGGCCACGTTAGTGGCTACAGTTTCTGAAAATTTCGTAATTGGTGCGTAGGCTAGCTTAAATTTAGTTTGATCGCGCTTTGAGTCAACCAAACTCCTGAAAATTAACAAATTTTAATATTGATTGATTGCCAAGGCCGTATTTAATTTAAGCTTACGTGAGTATATTAATATCATCCAGTTTATGGGATGCGATAGCCTCGTTTGCATCGTAATCACTGCGACTATAAAGTAATCTTTTGGAATGTGATACTGGATTAGCTAATATTAAAATTAACATTATAAATATGGTAATGAATTCAAAAAGAGTGCGTCTCCATAGCGATAACTCTATTTGTAAATTGCGTTTACATAGTAAACCAAATGTTGCCGGCATCTTATGGGCTTATGGGTTAAGTGCTTCACTAATCATTAACTATCGTCTTAGTTAATTAGTATATCTGCATGTCACTATGTTGTGCTGTAAATTTGTGAATGCATGTATAAAATGACAAAACTTGTGTTAAATATGTTTATTATGCTTGACAACAAAATCACTGTTTTTCAAACGACAACAATGCAAACGTCAATATAAATTTGTACACTTATCAATAGTTTCTAGTAACGGATAAATAATAACTTAATATTTAAAATGTCATGTTATATTCCATTAAGAAGGCTGCTTCTTGACAAAAATAAAATTTAAAAAAAATTTGAAAAAAAATACAATTAATCGCTGGAGATTATACCTCAACAATTCGATTTAAGTTGTTGCAATTTTACATCCTCCAGGCATTTGTTCTTCTCTCCAGAAGAGGACCTACTTTCACTCTCCCTGTGTGTGATAAAATGCACTAACTTTCACTTTAATATACGACATCTATATGGAAGACACTAAACATCATCACGGCATCACTTGAGTTTGTTGTGTTTGCAGTGTTGGCTAAAGGCCAAGCAAGGACTCACAGGACTAACGTAGGAATGATATGTGGTTACTAAAAGGGCGTTTTTTTTTCATTGCTAGACCTATATTTAACTATGTGCTAATATATTCTGGCTTTTTGATTTTAAATTCACATAAATATATAAATGGATCATTAATTAATGCAAAAACGACCGAATTATGCGATGTAATACTCACAGTATATACGATTTTCGGTAGCTATGACCGATGTCTGGCCCCCCCATCTATTGATAAACGGTCATAAAACGATCAGAAATTAATTATATATGTGTATTAATAAATGTTTATTAAAAGTAAAATTTACTATTTGTTTCTTAAGGTATAACATGATATTTAAGTTTTAAATTTGTGTTTGCTAACATCGACGATATTTTAATAATAATAATTATTACAGTAATATGCTTATATAAAATTCTGACCAAACTTATTATTTTTATGAATTGCCATGATTTATACAACCTGACCAAGTTTAATGAAACACACTATAGTTTCAAGCATGTTGTTCTAAATTTGCAATATTTATTTGTTTAGTTTATAATTTAAAAAAAGAAAAATTACTTTAATCATGTTGTCATTGAACAGTAGTATAGAGTGCGCTGGGTGCTGCTTAGATTGGTGTCAGAAATTCAGACATAAAGGGTTATCTTAAATAATAAAAATTTGTATAAATAAATTTTTTTTTTTTTTTTTTTTTTTTTGTGGGAAACATTTAATTTTACTGTTATTTCTCAACAACTTACATTAAACTTAACAAACAATAATAACAAAAACAACTTAACAAAAAAAAAAAAAAATAACAAAATTAAGTCTGGTTGTATAAATAAAGGATATAAAATATATTATAGTACGTGACTTATGATCATTGAGGGAAAGAAGTATAGTGAAGTACTAGTCCTTGTAGTTGTAGCAATCGGCTGCATCTAAAGCCCTCGATTTGACTTTAATATGAAAACCATCTGTAATTAATTTACATATTATTGTAATGTTTTCTTACATTAATTACTTGAAACTTACCAATTGCGCCAAAACACTGCGGAAATCCAATATGCTCTCCAACACACTTCTCCACTTCTGACTGCGTTATGAAATTTAATGGCAAGTATTTCGGCGACAAAGTATTATACACTTGTTACAAAAAGTGTTATTACCTGTTAAGTGTAAAAAGTGCCTCGAAAACGTTTTTTTTGGCCATAACTCCAAGTTTTGGGGGTGATCTGAAAATTTCAAATATGCAGTAATTCCATACGCGGGTAGAACTACAACGTACACTAAGAAAAAAGATATTTTTTAAAGTATAGAAACACTTTCGATAAAAAAAATAAAATAAAATTCTACAAACAGAGTATAAATCTCTACAAAGAAGTGAAAATTTCCACAGTACGAATATATTTTCTATGATATGAATAAACGAAAAAAATTATGGGTTTATAATCGAAAGTATGGATTTTATAAAATATGAAATCCAGGTGTTCTATTAAATGAATATAAAATTCATTAACCTGCAGAAAATTTTCTATGCTCAATATAAATTTTTACAAAATATGTTGACTTATTTCTTTAACCAAAGTAAACTAATTATTTTATTCAAATTTAAAAAAATAACGGATTTTTTTTATTATGGACATAAAATTATAGATTTTTTCCATGTTTGGTAGAATAAGTTTCCTCGAGTTATCGATATAAATTCGATTATGATAGAAAATTTCAACATTTAAACAACATTTTCTTCACTTTGTGGTAATTAAATCTACAGGGCATAAAAAAATTTCTATGGCGCTATTTCTATCCTGTTTTTCCAACCACTGACGTCAGTTTTCCACAATTGGATGTACACTTTTTTTTGAGTGTACATAAAGTCATTTCGTTGCATATTTCACTTTTATTTTTTTTTTGTCGCACAGTGTAGTTTTCTTTACAATATTTAATACTTCTATTGATCAAGCATTACTCTTTACAAATGTATTACGTTTTATTTACGCCTTCATTTGCAAGTACAATAATTATAATTATAATTAATTGCATGCTTTGCCTTTTGCAGCTATTCTTAAATAGGACAGCTGGATTATAGCAAAAGCAAAAGTTAATTTAAATAGCCAGATATACTATCAGATAGGGTTGATACCATTCAAGCAAAAATTTTGACTTTAATTTTTTGTATTTTTTGGCGATTGCTTTGGGTGATAGAGGTATTATTCTATTGAAAGGTCCATTTGTGTTGCTCTCTAAAATTTATTTAAAGTAATTCTAACAGTTCTTTATAATTTTCTGAGTTCATTCTGTGATTAACAAAACATATTAGAGACTTTCCATTATAGCTAATTGAGTATAAAAAATGTATTGTTTAGAACCAAAAAAAAGAAGTAGTGCAAAGCACGTCGCGTAAGCTAATACATCTATGTATATTATATTCAAACTTATAAATATATGTATATAAATAATGTTGTTAACAGAAGAACGCTACAAACAACGAACTCGTTGACTTTAGTTAATAAATATTTAAAATTGGATGACCTCAACTTTGGATTGTGTGACCTTCTATTACTGAATTCTAAAACACGTGCATGCAAATGATTCATGAGGCCATCAAACTTTAACCTATTTGAATAAACTATGTATTGTAGACGTTGCCGTGGCTGAGAACTTTACATTGTTGGTCATATGTGCACGCAACCGTGCGACCAATAAACATTTAATATTAAATGAAGTTCAATAGACTGATAACCAGCCTTTTGTGGGTGTAACTGTCAATTAATTAAATATAAGTATTGTTATTATAAAGCAATTACCACGTTCATATTTATGTATGTACATAATTATTTGAATTATGTTTTCAAGAATCCGTTGCTTTTAAATATGCATATTGACGAAGGGTGGTCACACTGCTCGGCAACTAATGTCGATTAACGATAACTGACTGACACTTCGTGTTTACTCACGCTACTCAGCTGACATACAGAATTTGACACACTCACACCAACAACTTTGCGGCCACGTTTCAGAGAGACTCTCTCTCAATCGTGTGCAGCGGCCTATTCGACATCTGTTTGTTGTTGTTCGGCCTTCGTTTGGTTCTGCCGTTTCGTCACTTGGCTAAAGTTCGTAGCGCGCGTGTTTTTTGTGATTTTCAGTTATTGCTGAGAGTTGGTTTGCCATTGTGCGCGGGCATTAGATGTATTATTAGTTGTGTTTTTTTTTTTGTTTTATTTTAATATCTTGTGTGTGTGCTTGTGTTTGTGTGGAACACAGCTGTTAAGGGCTGACAATGTATACTACATAAAAAAAACAACACCAACTTGCAGTATTTAGTATGTATTATTATGTGAACCTTGCTTAGAATTAAACAAATACTTTTGATATGATGAATACGACTTCTCAGCTAAACAAAAACAAAGATAAATATATTGTATGACGTTGAGTCGGCCCCTTACAAAATATTTTCATACAAAAATATGCATGTACTGAGAACAACGAGAGAAACAGAGAGTGAGAAAAATTGTTATTGCAAATATATAAGTTGTATGTGAGTACGTACATATGAATAGAAACATGAAAAATGCGTAACTTTGCAAAACATATGTATGTCTGAATGTACATATGCAAAGACCAAACTATATAATTAAATATTTAAATGTTTTTTATGTACATACTATGTACAATACTTCAATTCCTAAATTAAATACAAAATATCAACAAGTTTCCCGTATAATAGGCCGCTGCCAAAAAGAGCAATTGTTTTTTTTTTTTTTCTGTTTTTGGCAGTATTGAATTTGAGTCTACACACAAAAACATACAAATTACCGGTTTCAGTGCACTATGGGGAATTTGATCATTTTTTGAAATAAATTAATTGTGTTTGTCAACACCAAATGTGGACGTGACTAGTGTATTTGAAAAATAAATAATTAATATTATGTGAAAAGTGCACCTTTTGCTTTCTGTCCTGAATTCATAATTGATGAGTTTAATATGCATATAGTTTTATAACTAACAAATGCTACTCTAAGATAAAAATTTTTTAAAAGAATTTATTTTTGGGAACTGTAGACAAACTCGTACTATATTAAGTACATAGATTTACCAACGTTAAGTACAAGCCATCACTGGTCAATATTCTTAACTAATTTCTTCTATAAATAGTTGTTTGTTTAAATATTTAAAGCACTTTAGTCTAAACAATAATAAATTAATTAATTGTTTGTATGGAAAGATGTTTTAATATTTAGCTGCTAACGGTTTTCTCGATTGTTACTAATTTTTCTATAAATAGTTGTTTAATAAAATATTTAAGTCACTTTACTTTAACCAATAATAAATTAATTATTTATTTGTATAGAAAAATGTTTTAATATTTAGCTGTTAACCTAACGGATTTCTCGATTGTTAAAATGTTTGATTTGTATCATTAAGATTTGATTTATTTATTAATGTAATAACGTTTGTTAATTTAAATAACTTATATTAATAGTGAAATTATATACTTATATTTAAAGTGAATTTATTTAAAAAAAAAAAGTGTTAAAATTCCCCATCGTACATTGTGATACATGCGCATTTTCCTTGCACTTGAAATAGGGTGTTTCATGTGATAGCAAGGACACCAATACAGAAAAACAGCTGTTTTAGTTGTTCTGAGCACGCTTTACTCAAATCGCACAAATGTCAATGAACATATGTATATAATATATACTATATATAATATGTATGTATAATACTCAAATGTGTATGTGCTGTAATCTAGTTCCAAGTCTAATCGACTTGTGCATAGAGTGCCCCGCACACTTAGCCAATAATCATCATGACATTGCAATAATAATACCAAATATCAATAACTAAGCGGACTACTAACAAATTGACATCTATTTTCATATTAATTATTTAGCAACAACCATAAAACAACATAATTAGTCATTAAAATAATTGAAAGCCACAAAGAGAGCCCCCCAGTGATTGGTTAAAAGAAAAATTGTAATATAGTATGTACATACCTACATGTGTACATATTTAGACGCTATATTATATAAACGCCCGCCTTAACCCACCGACTCTGTCAACCCTGGTCATCTCATCACACTTCGTCAGCAGTCTTGTGACGTCACATATTGGCGATCGCAACTGGAAGCCAAAGTATTGGTGAGTGCAATTTACTTGAACTCTGTGTATTTTTAGCTGAATTTGACTATAATTTGGTCACAATATGTGCATCGAATATATATTCTTGATCAGGACGATGATTTGAGTCATGTCTATCTGTTCGTTTGACCGTCTGTCCATACGTATCTTATAGGCTCCATAGAAACAATAGTTTGACAAATGTTGTATATGAGCAACTTTTTTGTTTTCGAAGATATCTTCAATAAACTTGTCAATTCTAAGTTTATAAATCCAATAAATCATCTAATTAAATTTGATTAAAATCCAATGACTATGTCATATAGCTGCTATAGAAAAAATTGGTCGAATATAGAATTTTTTTAGACCATTGCAAGGGTGTTTAGCTTTGGCATGCTGAAGACAGCCGTTTCTTTCCTTTTTATATCCTTGCAAAAGTTTATTTTAATTTTGTCACGAAATGTGTAACGCATAGAAGGCGACGTTTCCGACCCCATAACGTATATATATTCTTGATCAGCACGACGAGCTGTGTCGATATAACCATGACCATCCGTCTGTATGTCTGTTTCTATGAAAACTAATCTCACTTTTTGAGCTATCTTAATCAAATTTGGCACAGATGTTTTTTTCTGTTGTACACTCAAAAAAAAAAGTTTACATCCAATTGTGGAAAACTGACGTCAGTGGTTGGAAAAACAGGATAGAAATAGCGCCATAGAAATTTTTTTAGCCCTAGATTTACCACAAAGTGAAGAAAATGTTGTTTAAATGTTGAAATTTTCTATCATAATCGAATTTATATCGATAACTCGAGGAAACTTATTCTACCAAACATTGCAAAAATCTATAATTTTATGTCCATAATAAAAAAAATCCGTTATTTTTTTAAATTTGAATAAAAAAATTACTTTACTTTGGTTAAAGAAATAAGTCAACATATTTTGTAAAAATTTATATTGAGCATAGAAAATTTTCTGCAGGTTAATGAATTTTATATTCATTTCATAGAACACCTGGATTTCATATTGTAGCAAATCCATACTTCCGATTATAAACCCATAATTTTTTTCGTTTATTCATATCATAGAAAATATATTCGTACTGTGGAAATTTTCACTTCTTTGTAGAGATTTATACTCTGTTTGTAGAATTTTATTTTATTTTTTTTTATCGAAAGTGTTTCTATACTTAAAAAAATTTCTTTTTTCTTAGTGTAGGCAGTATATATATCAGAATCAGCTGAATCGGACCGGTAAATCATTTCAAACTTGGTTAGATTGTACAAATCGTAATTTAACATCGATTTGCTTGGTTGATATCTTAGTTTTACTATATTAAAAACAATATTTTAAAAAAATTGTTCTTTTTATCCAGAGGTTACCTTTAAAAAGAAAGGAATTAATTGTAAAACCCAAAAAATTGCAATTTGAAATAATTTGCAAATAACTTCTTATTATTTTTGTTTTTTTTTTATTTTAAATTTAAAAGAGGTGGGATTAAAATTTTTTACGGCTTACAGAAAGCCAAAGTTTGAAATAAATTCTGCTGTTTTAAGGTTATTTCCAAATATAGCGACATAAATAAAAAGCAGTTTTAATTAAACACTTATATACATACGTGTCGCTTTATTTTCCATCTTACACTATTTAATTATCAACAACACAATTCGAGAAATTAATGAAGTAAAACCAACACAAGCACATGTATAGATAAATTGCATTGACACACTGCACATTGGGCGGAAACGGCTTTTTTTTGGCAAAAACTTTAATTTTTAAGCTAGAAACTTGAAACTTGGAGAATTTGCGGCTCATATTATTTGTGAATTTAGAATTAATTTTTTTAAAGCTGCAACCACGCCTTCGCCCACGCCCACGCCCACATAAAAGAACCCCATTAAATATAAAAATGCATGTAAATTTTATTAAAATATATTTTCAACTTCTAAATCAAAATCAAAAAGTTCTTTACTTTTAAACTCGTCTGCAACTTCAAATGTTGGCAACTTTAAAAGTGCAATAACCTCTTTTGGCAGGTTTTGTGATTTTGAAGGCTTTCTTGATGTGATGCTTGATAAATAAGGATCAGAAGAATCCAAAGCACGGTGAACTACGTCTGTTAAATTGTTGTCAAATGCAAACGAAGCGTCTCTTCACAAAATTTTTGGAATTTTATCGAACAAATTTCATATTCGCATGATATTACTATTACTACATTTATTAAAATATTTCGAAAAACCGCAAAAATCCGCAAATGTTTTAAAATCTATATTAATATATATATAATAACACATAGTACCACATAATCACTTTTTTGAATCCTACTGTATCTTACTAGATATGCTCCACGAAACACAACTATATTGAAGTTAAATTCAACAAAATTATGGTTTATTAATACCATTGAAAAAATAACGAAACAGAAGCACATATGATTAAACACATATATAATACTTTTCTACATACTTTGATGCATATTTTCCATTTTGAGGTATTAAAATTAGTCAAACCGTTTAAAAATGCGAGACTGTCAAATATTTACAAATTTTTCAATCAGACTGCGTACAGAAACCACGTGGCACAAAAAGCTAACTTTGGAGGGCTGGCGTAAGACGAGGGTTGTATATTAAAATATAAATTAAACATTTTCGATGAGGTGGGACAATTATTCACTGGAAAAAATATTGTAACCATAAAAATATAAACTTTTTTTTTTGGGGTTTTTGCCAAAAAAAAGGCTTTTCCGCCCAATGTGCACTGTGACGCACAGCTTTGCAATGTTACTCTACTGTTAGAACAAACAAACATTTCGCGTCTTTATTTTAAATTGGTATCTACTAGAAAACAACAACAACAGAAGTATAACGTCAGTTTGATTTTTAAATTTTTGAACAGAAAAAGCGGTCATTTGACCTAATGTGCATAGGAACAATCGCTCGAAAACTGCTTGTATGAAGAGCTTTCTTGTTTTTCAAGATATCATAACCAAACTCACCAAACTCATATAGAAATTAGTTTTGGCATATCTGAAAAATTTTGAATAAAATCTGATTCCCGGTCAAGTATTGAATATTTTCTTAAAATACCATTGGGCATGCCGAAGTTAGCCGTTTCTTTCGTGTTTTTTCTTATATTTATTTATTGTCCGAAAAAAACTTAAAAGTGACACAAAAATCCGAAATTCGAGTCTTGTAGAAAAATTTGCTGAATTTAACTTTTTTAATATGAAAAAATAATTATTTTATGTACAAATAATTATACTATTAAGAATCAGAAGTTTTTTTTACCCACTAATTGTATACCATTGCTTACTGTGTGGCGATTTATGTTAACAACATTGTTATGTAAATTAATAAAAATAGGTTTCAATAAATTTAACAAACAAATATTTAAACAAAAGAAAGTTATATATTGACTACCAATATTTTGACGGTAACGACTTAAGGAAGACGCACTGCTTTATGTGTGCATCGGTTATATTGCTCCGTGTATCAAACTCCACAAGATTTATGGCTGACGCCAAACGCTCACATGGCACAGAGCTTCCAGAAGCTATTAAATAGCAAAGCGCAAGTTTTGAAAGATAAGGCATTGTGTTCGACTGACTATGCCAAAATTTAATGGGATCTTCATCCTTGCTTATAACCATTAAACGTATATAAAGCCATATTTCTCTTAATTGAGGCCCTGTATATTCAGTGCCACTTGATGCGCACCCCAAAGGGACTCGCCCGCCTGCCAGGTGGATATATATTTACAAGCAACGCGGACTCAAAATGGAGTTTCTTGAATCGTGGATCTACACTCAAAAAAAAGTGTACATCCAATTGTGGAAAACTGACGTCAGTGGTTGGAAAAACAGGATAGAAATAGCTCTATAGATATTTTTCTATGCCATGTGAATTTTATTACTACAATGTGGAGAAAATGTTGCTTATTTTTATGTCCATAATAAAAAAAATCCGTTATTTTTTTAAATTTGAATTAAAAAATTACTTTACTTTGGTTAAAGAAATAGAAAATTTTCTGCAGGTTAATGAATTTTATATTCATTTCATAGAACACCTGGATTTCATATTGTAGAAAATCCATACTTCCGATTATAAACCCATAATTTTTTTCGTTTATTCATATCATAGAAAATATATTCGTACTGTGGAAATTTTCACTTCTTTGTAGAGATTTATACTCTGTTTGTAGAATTTTATTTTATTTTATTTATCGAAAGTGTTTCTATACTTACAAAAATTTCTTTTTTCTTAGTGTAGCCTTAGCCAGGAAGTTCACCTTCTTCAATGGATCAAGGCGCTTTTTAACACTTGCAACAAAAGTTTCTCTTGCAGTCCACCCTCTGCGGTATTCACCTTCATACAGAGCAGCCGTTTTATAATATATTTATAAAAATACTTTTTTATACTCTTAGTACTCTTTTGGGATCATTTTATAATTTTCGTGTGGCGGCGATTTGTGAGACGGTGATTGGTTTAGGCGGCAACATAAAAGTCCCGTTTGAAACATATCGATATTGACGGAAAAATACCAATAATGATATTTTGTCCCCACAAAAAAATTTCGCCACGAAATATATTATCATAAAAAAATTTCTATCGATATATTGATATTTTGATATATTATCAACAAACCTACTTTATCTTTGAGCTATCTTGATAAAATTTGGCACAGATGAAGTTTAATATTATATGTAGTTTGTATGTCAAAATCAGCCCGATCGGACCACTATATCATATAGCTGCCATAGGAACAATTGTATCAAAAATAAGTTATTCTATGCAAAAGTATTCAAAATTTTCATAAAAGACTATTGCAAGAGAATATAGCTTCGGCGTTAAGAGAGCTGGATTTTCGTTAATTTAATTTTTTTTTTTTGGTTTTATGTCAGGGAGGTGATTTAAAAAATGCAAACAGTTTTTTTTGTTGCAAAGAATAAATTTCAAGAAAACCGTAAATAACTTTTTTTCTTGGCACTATTTTGATTTATGTGTTTATATCTGCATAAAATCTTATTCGATCTTGAAAAGGGTTTAAATCTAAGATAATTGTAGTCCCTCTCTAGAGATATGCTATTTATGTCAATCGAATAAGATTTAATAGGGAACGTGGTGTCCAAGTCGGAAAAATTGGTTTTTTTTACACTTAAATGTGAATGTATTAGTTATTCGGAAGAAATACCCAAGTTTTCTATTTAAATTGTGTTTATGATTTTGTTTTTAAATGCATTTTTTTTTTGTTCAAGCTTCTTTTTTTGTGTTACTTGGAATATTCGCAAATTTGTTTCTAACAGTATTCAAACATCATGCCTAGTTTGTTTTGTAGGAAAATTCAGTTTTTTCATGCGAAAGCAAATTTATTGTGACTGTGTTTTGCATCTTTAAGGTTTTTCGCTTACTATTATTAAAAATTTTTTAAATACGTCATCGTATTTTACAATTTGCCAAGAATATTAATTTAGTTTATTAAAACTGCATAATAAAAGCCAGTTAAAAATCAATCCATCTCTTTCCGTACTTAAACAAAAAATGAAAACTAAGCAAGCTAAAAGCTTCTCTTTTTAACACATGCGTTCATATAGTCTGAATTTTGATATAATTAACAAGGATGAGTTGTTAGAGCTAACTATCTCAGTAAGTTAGTCAATAAGTCATTTGTGGAAAGTACTGTAAGAATTGTACGGGTTTCCAAGGACTTGGAGAAAAATAACGATTTGAGATGAATCCAATTGTGAGGGATATGTCAATGTGCCGCCCCAAGATCTTACTTATTTAAACACAAATAAACTTTAAATAAAATTATTATTTTTAATTTTTGTTAAATTTTTAACTTTTTCTATTCAATGTTTTCATACAAAACCAAAAACAAATTAACAGGGACCTTAGAACCGTTATAATTTATAGCAAACATGCAAATTGAATCGATCAAAATCAAAGCAAGCTGAAAAATACGTTATCTCTTTTCTTTTCTCATACAAAAAGTAAAACTGTTAATATAGCATGGTCCTAAAGAACTCAAATAACTTTTCCTTGTTAATAGTATCATGGCCTGGTCCTTGACAACTCAACTGGATTCACCGTGCTTTGGCTACCTTAAATAATAACAGCTTTGCATGACAATTAAAAATTATTGAATTTTTTATGGTGTATCGCGGGAATTAATTGCTTTTGTCTGTTATACATTTAGAGGGTTAGTCCCACACACACGTCGTTGGAAACTAGGTTTCTGTTTTTCAGAAAGGTTGTATATTATTTATTCAGCGTAATGATTGACTTATGTGTGAAATGAATGGTAGAAAACAAAGGACGTTTTATTTAAATCAAGCAGGAAAAATACAATTTCAACCATACAAGCTAGCTAAACATTAAAATTGTGCCACCTGTCACATATTGACAGTTTTCCGTACGTATTTTTAATTTATTCAATTGCTCCTGCGCGTGTCGATATGATTGCCAATATGTGTCCTGCTGAGGTCATATACATATATCACCTAAAGCTGTCAAATTAATTTAATTAAAATACAAGAGTTTGATTAAATACTATACAGCTCAGATATGAGTCAGACGGATAATTCTACAAGTATATGAGTACTACAGTATATGAGAGTCACGAGTAGTGAGTCATGTGGCTAAGCTTTATCAATGATTCTAGTGTACCGATTTGATTATGGCTGTACTTGTGACTACATTTTGGAATATTTGAATGACAACACGATTTGTTATCGCTTATCGAATTTTTATAACAATACAAAACAGACTATTTTATTCATAACTTTATGCATTAATAAATCAATATTCATGATGTATAGTTTTCTTTGTTGTCTTGATTATTAATTCATTGAAATAATATAAAATATATATATAGATCCTTCGGGCCAAAGCCGAACCAGCTACCTGTGTAAATGTCTATATAAAGTATATACGACTATATACAATGAACACATATCGCTATGAATAAGATGGTTCCCATCGGCTTAGCTATAAGGTCGCAGTCATATTAAATATTTTAAGACTCAATAATTTTATGAATTTATAGTCACTATCGATGTAGAGTGAAAGTTTACAACTTTTGATTTCATCATGGGAGCAGGATTCTCATTGATATTTTGAGTTTTTATAAGTCGGTTATTTTAAAAATTGAAAATACTCAATATATAAATAATCATTTTTTAAAAAATGAATGACAACGGCCTTATTAACCCACTAAATTATTTAAAAAAAACCACAAGTGACAATTATTTTGACACGATTGTGAAATATTTGCTCATATACGTACCATATCTTATTCGATCTTTAAGAGATGTAAACATATTCCAAAAATAATTGAATCCTCTTACTACACTAAGATAAAAGAAAATTTTTTAAGTATAGAAACACTTTCGATAAAAAAAATAAAATGAAATTCTACAAACAGAGTATAAATCTCTACAAAGAAGTGAAAATTTCCACAGTACGAATATATTTTCTATGATATGAATAAACGAAAAAAATTATGGGTTTATAATCGGAAGTATGGATTTTCTACAATATGAAATCCAGGTGTTCTATGAAATGAATATAAAATTTTAAATTTTAAATATAAATTTTAACAAAATATGTTGACTTATTTCTTTAACCAAAGTAAAGTAATTTTTTTATTCAAATTTAAAAAAATAACGGATTTTTTTTATTATGGACATAAAATTATAGATTTTTCTATGTTTTGTAGAAAAAGTTTCCTCGAGTTATCGAAATAATTAAATAAAATAAATAAAACAGAAAATTTTATCTGCCAGAGTTACAACATTTTCTTCACTTTGTGGTAATTAAATCTACAGGGCATAAAAAAATTTCTATGGCGCTATTTCTATCCTGTTTTTCCAACCACTGACGTCAGTTTTCCACAATTGGATGTACACTTTTTTTTTAAGTGCATCCATCTGCCAATTTTTTTTTGGAAAATGAGCCTTGATACGACAAATCGTTAGTTTTTTATACTTTCAGCATGTTAATTTTTCTAATTGTTTATTAAGTAAAACAGTGTTCAAAATATAAACTGGTGCAATTTTAGGGTCTAACATTTTTTGTTACATATATTCATAATATTTTTTGTGCATTTCAAAAGTCAACATAATATATTTAAAAATAAGCATTATAATTTTTAGTTTGTAGATTGATAAGCATCACGTTGGCAAATTCTAAAGAAATGCCACAGCTGTGGACGTTTTGGCATAAGTCTGTTTAACTCATAAATTAACCACTTCAGGTTAAACAGTACTTAACGTTCAACATCTGCTCTGTCATATCAGCAAAAAAAAAAAAAACTAAAAGCAAACATGCGCCCCTTAAAAGTTGTCTATCTAATAACAAAAAAAATACAAAAGCGTATTATGAATTGTGACTCACTTCGAAGAATCCCACGCGTGTCATACGCATTTGAAGTGTTGCTATTTTGGCTAACAGATAACCGCTCATCGCTCTGTCTATAGTAAATAATAGTATTTAAAATGTACTTATATTATTTTAGGGTTTTGTACTTGGAAAATACACTGCGCGTCATCAGGTTAGCACATCCAATAATGAAGTTTTGCAATTGTTCTTAAACAGTTGTTGTTAGATGCAGTTACAATTTTTATATTTGTTTTAATCATCTTTGTGGGCGATCCCTTTGAAAAAATATGATGACAAATAGATATATAGTTTTTGCATAATTTTCTTTTGTTTTCAATCAAAAGTGTTTTCGAGCCCAAATTTCACACCCAAATTTTGATTAAGTTTTTTTCTATGTGTGGACACCTACGGAAACAAAATTTTTCTTGTAGAACAGTTGATTTGTTCAGAACTTAAAAAAATGTAATTGAGCTTATGAAAATTATTTTAAAATGAGAAAAAATATGATTTTTTCTTATGAAAATTATTTTAAAATGAGAAAAAATATGATTTTTTCGCCCTCAAAAATGTGTAATAAATTAAAACTACTACGTTCTTAATATGACATTTCACAACTGACAAACCTTGATTAGTGATTTGTTATAACATTTACAGCATAAACTTCAATTAAAATTGTATAAGCCTTGGGTGTTAATATCATGGATCTTAGCGCTTAAATGCAGATATTTTTGGGTAATTTTCATACTTATCCGAACTTTTTTTGTAAAGGAATATTAATAAATATTCAGCATACCAAAGAATTCAAGTGCACTTTTATTTATGGCTATTTCGCTTTATTATTTTGGTTGATTTCTAGCCTGAATCGCAGTGTATATTCTTTTATTGAAAGCACTTGATTGTCTACCTATATATCCACGTAATTATATGACGTACATAGATAAAACTAAAATATTTTATTGTATAGGTTACGAAATCTATAATTGGTTTTGAAACATTGTTGGGTCGTTTGTTACATTGTGCTGAATAAAATAAATATATTCTCCTTAAAGTAAATAAAGTTCAATGATTTTCAATAAAAAATTAAGTAAAAATAATAAATAAATAAATAAAAATAAGTGTAAATAATATAATTTATTAATATATGTACTTTTTGAGTTCGGATATGCCCCCTTTTTATAATTCTGTTTCGAAATGTATAATGCTTTGAAGAAAAACTTCCCTGTCTGTCTGTTTCAATGAAAACTAGTCTTTTAATTTTTGCTTAATCAACCAAATCGAATGACTATATCATATAGCTGCAATAAATAAAAAAAATAATTAATACGATATCTAAACCAAACTTGGCAGTCATGAAATTCGGTTATTCTCTTAATATCTAACTTTCGCATATACAATATATTCAAATATTTTGTATAGACCATTGAAAATGTGCTTTATAATGATAAGCAACACAAAAAAACAAAAACTACATGAAAGAAACAGTTATCTTCGGGAAGTACATATATTGCAACGGTTTTCAACCAATTGCTTCTATAGAAGCTTTGTGATATGGTCGTCTGATTTTGATGAAATCTAATAAGATTAGCTATACTCGTATAATAATGCAACTTAGAATTGGCAAGTTATGTTGAAATATCTTGAAAAATAAAAGAGTTGTCCTTACAAGCAGGTTTCTCCACCGATTCGGTTGGTTGGAAAGCATTAAGGAAAAATATATTTATATATATAAATAACATATAAAGAGGTCGAAGACGTCTTCTACTATACGCTTCACATTTCGATAATGAACTGTTAATAATTTTTACATATAAAATCCAACTAAAGCAGGTAACACAATGATAGAAAATTGTCATAATATTGTTATTATAAAATATGAAGGTGGAGGAGGCGTTTCCAAACCTATAAAACATATACATATAATTTTTAAACAGTCGACTGCAGTCATTATATGTATATATGTATATTACGATTTTAGTGATTGTATTACGTTGGGGAAATTAAATTTGGTACGCGTGTTCCTGTATAGCAGGTCAAGTTTATTGCCAATTTCGTATACCTCCCTTCCCCTCCACAGTCATCCACACCACACCCACACCCTCGTTAAACAATAAAATCGATTTATAACCACAAATTTTAAGATATGGCGAACGCATGACTTCCATATTTCCCAGTAAATTCTGTAAAAAATGTCTACGGTCGGATAAGAAACGGCGATGTTATTTAGGAAACCAAATACATGTGACTACGAAGATGTGTTTGGAGATTTTACCTCGTATATACAGGGTGTTGCCTAGTTTTTTTTTCAACTAAATCATTTTTACTTATTTTAGTGCAACATTTTCAATTACCCCAACTTGAAAGTCTGACTCAATCCAATTTAACATATAATCGGTTGTCAATTCTGGAAAATTTAAATATTTTTAAAAAATCTTAAAAGTTTTACTTTTTTATAGCCTTGCTATAAGGGTATTATAATTTTGTTTAAAAAGTTTAAGGCAAAGAAGGAGACTTTTTAGCTTTATCTTTGAGCTATCTCGATGAAACTTGGCACAGATGCATTTTGAAATATCAGGTAGTTTGTATGTCAAAATCGGCCAGATCGGATCACTATATCTATATATCAGAAACAAAGTCATCATACCGATGTAGAAATACGTTCTGTACTTTCTGATAAAGTTTGACTAGAATCGAATCACTATATCATATACTCGCCCTAGGAACTATCGGTCGAGTATTCAAAATTTTCTTGGAATACCATTGCAAGGGTATATAGCTTCGGTGTGCCGAAGATAGCTGTTTCTTTCTAGTTTTGAAATGATATTAAAATATGGTATATTCATATCCTTAAACTTTTCTATAATTGGAGTTATTTAGCTTTTTCCAAATTTTCATATAATCGAAAATCTGGAAAGAAAAAATTTATGAGTTTTTTTCATTAATCATTAATTACGGGCTCCAAACATTCCCTAGCTCGGCAAAATATGGAGTGTTCAATCTTTTAATTGTATATGTCTTAATATATTTTTTTGTGTAAAAGTATTTTATACTTTTTCTATTGACTACAGAGTATCTAATTGTAGACTATTCTATATTGTGTGTTATGACACAGATAATGATTATTAAATTGCAAGCACAAGTTCTCTCCAGACCTAATAGTGGCTACTTACAGTCCTTATCACTTTTAGCCAATGCCGCGAATTTCATAGTCAACCCGCCAACAGTCCAATAGCCATAAATGTCAAATGCGCTATTTTTGTGTTATTATTTTATATAGATTGTGTATTTATTACAGAACAATTGATAAAAGGTGCGAGAATCCATTCTCGGTTCAGTCTTAACTCAACTCAGTTTGCAATTGTCGCCGCTAACGAGTGGTTGGGCATATTCCGCCGTATTAATTTTAATATACCTAGTACATAAGTACTTCCTCGACTCTAGAATATTATCTTTATTATAATTTTTTTTTTTCGTGTTGGCCAATTGAGGGCCGCAATAGGTGAGTGCCAAGTGTGTGTGTGAAATATGAGAATTTGCACCTCACAGTTCACATAATTATTCTGTTGAAGTACGACGTGTATGTTTCGGTCTAAATTATCAGCGTAAACTCTACTGAAACTGGCTTCCTACTTTGTTGGCTTTATATGTAGATAGAATCTTATCTGTAGCGCAAAATTGCTAGATTACACAGGTTTTATTATTTAAAACATAAGTTAATTTAATTCTCTATCGCAAAAGTACGCTTAATTTTGAAATACTTTTCAGAATTTCGTTTAATCTTCATAAAAGTAGAAATTATTTTATAGAGAAATATATAGAGACTCCAAATTTTGTGTATGGATTATAGTACACCTTACGCAGATTTTAATGTCCTTTAACTCCCTCCTACTTCCCCCATACGTATGCAAAGTTGTGGTTTTATAGATATAATGATTTTTTATGAAAAGAGCTGCATTTGCCTTCATATCTCTAAGTTCATCTTATTATAAACTTTTTTTTATACCCTGTACCCATTAAAATTGGGTAAATGGGGATCCTAAAACTGTGAAAATGTGTGTAACAGGACGTTTCACCGACTAAATAAAATATATATATTTTTGATCCCGATCAATAGCCCAGTCGATCTGGCTCTGTATGTCTATCTGTATGAACAGGAAGATTTCGGAGACTATAAGAGCTAGATACACCAATTTTGGCACAATTTTAAAGACATTACTTCGTTTTAATAAGCATCGTAGTTATTGAAGAAATCGATTGAACATGAATAAAGAAGTAGTCACAGCCAATTGCCATGCAATCAATAGCCGCTGAACTGCTTTGCACTGCTTGATATGAATGTGTAAACACATATATGAGAGTATATCAGTGTGCGGATCACGGTCTGGGTACAGGATATCCCACAGTCGTTGAGTATACACGCATAGCATTCTTAGGAGTATTATTATTGCCAAAGGGTTTTCGAGTGTCAGAAAAGACATCTTCGACTCCATAAAATATATATATATTCTTGATCAGGACGACGTCTGTCTCTTTCTATGTCAGCTTTTAAGCTATCTTAATCAAATTTGGCACAATTGCTTCTTTTTGTTGCAGGCAGTTCTTCTCTCAAAATCAGCCTAACCTAATATAAATATATATCCACTATAGAAGTGCTTGGTCATTAGATCGATGTTTAGTTATAATGTAGACAATCTGCCCAAATTTGATCAAAATCGGACCACTATATTATATGGGGCCCATTGTTTTGAAAAATGTGTTGTATGAGCTATTTTTTTGTTTATACGAATGTCTAAAACTTGCCAATAATAAGTTTGATTATCGTTTATTTATAGGACGATCGGTGGAATATTAAAATCTTTTAAAAACCATTGCAAGGGTATATAGTTTCGGCATAGTTCTTTTTATTCTTGTTTTATCTGCTTAACGCTTTTATCTTAAATCTGTATGAAGAACAACAAATATTAAATTAAACTATTTTGTGTTGTGGCTCAGTAAACTACAATGTATATCTTTCCATCAAGTAAATGACAAAAAATGGTACGAATTATAACAGTCGAGCGGACATGGATTTATGAATATATTAAACAAACGATGTACCTTACCTTATATATATAATATAATAATATATAAAAGTAATAGTGTTGTGTGTGTGTAAAAAACGTTGTCAAAGCATTTTTCTTGTTTTACATTTCTAACAAAACTTGTATATTCTGTGTGTCTGTCTCAAATGTAATAAATCATATTTGAAATTAAAGTGTATTCCATTTAATTTGTTTTAGCAAGTGAATTTCATGTCTGGAAAGCACATACATACTTATCTATTTACACACTTTTATTTAACTGCTTGACTGGACATCAGAATGACAAGCTGAAGATTATATTATCACCTTTGAACAGTTGCTTATTGTATCTTGGCAAAGCAAGCAAACTTGTTTTGCTATTTTGGTAATAGCTTATTCTTATAGCCAACTCTGTACCCAATAAAATAGAGCCATAAAACAATGCAAATGTGTGTAACAGGCATATCAATGAGTCGATCTAGCCCACAGAGACTATAAGACTATAAACTGGGTACATTTAATTTGTTAGGTAGGTATACCATAAGCAGAAATAATTTATTTAAATTTTCTGATTCTTCACACTCCCCTGCAAATCGATAAAAACCAGGGACCTTAATCATTACAAGTTTTAATACAAAAATTACAAAATAATTAATTAATTTAAATTTTTTATTGATTCTTTTACAATATAATGATTAATTTTGAGGTTTATCTTTTCAACCCAACATTTATTCATTGTGTTAAGCAAATTGATAATTCTCAAAAAATTCTTCCTAAATTTTTTTATTTACTCAGAAAAAGAATCTAACTTTGGTTTTTACAAAATAAGTCTGTGAGCCAAGACTAAATAATTTTTGAGTTAAAATAAAAATTCCCTATGCATTGCTTGTCTGAAATATGTTAATATGAGTAAGTTTTTGCGGATTTTGAACTGGTTACAGGGTGCATCAAATTGGGGTAAATTCTGCTATATTACTTTAACATATTTCTTGTGTTTTCTCGAAAAACTTTTCACTCTCGAAATTACACTTAAGTTTTTAAAAATATTATTTTTTTTAAATATTTTCTCCATATTGGAAATAATCTTTGTGTAAATCAAAATAAATCTGTTCAACTGTTTATATATAGTTAGATTTTAAATTAAACAATTTTAATCTATAAAGTTAAAATAAGTGAATATTTTTATGATTAAATCTTATCGAAACCATAGCACAAAAGAGGGACCAAAACTTTAAATGTATTGGTGCTTGTTACACTGCTCAAAAAGAAAAGCAATACATTTATTGTAAAAAATAATTCGTTTTCCATGCTAGATCCTAAATAATTGTTTATTACTAAGTTCATTTTTAAGTTTGTATATTGTTTGCAACCTATATACGATCAGTGCGTCGGCCGCATATTGAGTCGATCGAATTTAAAGAATTATTTCGCTCAGTGTACTGCAAAAATAATAAAATGGATCACAACTAAGCGCTGGCAGCAGCAGCAGTTCGCTACTTCGGCTCGGCTTGCCGAATGTCTTCGGTTTCCGGGGGAAATACGCGCCGACCTTTACTATAAAACTTTAAAGATCAAATCTTCATATCTCTGTCCTCGCAGCTATGAGTGTTTATAAGCCTTGATATCAAGTGCTCTCGACATTTAATATTTACATTATATATTACATATTTCAGCACGGTCATTTAAATTTTTTATCATCTTATTTATTTGCAGTTGGGCCACAATTTGTGAGAATCAACGATTTAGTAAGTTTACGCACATGAAGGATATGAAGACCTAAGACAAAATGGCAAAAGTTACAAATTGGGATAAGTTCTGTCTACTTCTTTGGAAAAACTGGACACTGCAATGGAATCACAAATGGCAATTGGTCATCGAGCTGGTTCTGCCAGCTATATTCTCCTTGCTTCTGGTCTTGGTTCGCACCTTGGTGATAGCCGAAGAAATGGGTGTTACCAATTACCACAAACAGTATAATTTAAACACATTGGAGGTGTTCAAGTGAGTTGAAATTTGGCTGCAAAAATATTGATTAAATCAGATTTTTTTTAAAGTTATTTTAATACTCTTGCAGAGAATAATAGTATAAACGTTTCACAAATGTGTAAAACTGTTAAGCAGATACTTCCAACCCCGTCAGTTAATTTGTCTCTTTTTTTTATTTGCCTTCGACTTAGTCAGCCATGCTCCCGTTTCCACATCCACATTATTATTGGAAATTCGTTTTCAAAGCATATGAAAACTGCCTCCCATTACCTCAAACCACATGATTTTTCTGATTGTCAATTCTTATGCAAAAGCAATGTGGATTATTGCCAAAATTCGGATGAATAAACTTCTGTCTTATATGTATGTAAAGTTATTTTTTATATATTCTGTAATGTTTAAATTTGGCCGAACTTAGTTATATAACATTTTTTACTTCATTTTCTAAAATAATTCGTTTAGAGCCTACCGCAAATTTTAGATTTGCTTGATTGAATTTTTAAAAATACTTCAGATAATTTTCACATTTATTACCACAAAAAATTGTATTGTTAGCTAGATTTTAATTACCAGTAAATTTCCTTACATTTCTGCAAGAGTATGTGTATAATCTTCGGTTCGTCGGAGATATCTGTTTTATATTGTTTATAATTGAGTTATAAATTTCCAAAATTTCTTACACTATGTCCCTGCAAGTGATCTTGTGTTATTTCAAGTTTTAATTTTGGCTTTCATTTCTGTATGTGACAGCACTGCTCCCAAATAGATGGGCAATACTTTTACTTTATCATGTCTGGGCATTTCCACAGGGATGTCCATCAGGACTGAATAGTTCAAAATAATTATTGGTACCTAATTATAAGTTTTTGGCGAAAATACAATTTTCAATGTTTTTAAATTTACAACTTACAACGCAGTTCAATAAATATCAAGGGTAAATTGACTGCGAACTAGTTGATTATTTTTTTTTTTTTTTAGTTTTAACATCGTATTCTCTTTAATATTTACTACGTCAAATGAGATGATACGCGATAATAGTTATTTAATGAGTACAATCCAACTGTAAATATTCAGTCAACTTTTATTAATATTCCTATCTCCCGTCCGAAATTGTAAAATAGATAGGATTATCAGGAGCGTCAAAATTTGTATTCAAACCAAATTAATTTAATAAAATAAAATAATAAATCAGGAAGAGTCCAACAAAAAAACATATGAATTTTTCACATAAATTCAATACTTCTCATTATTTGAGTACAAAACACATATTAAAGTGAATAACTACTGTGTTGTTCACATATTGTACTCAAAGTTCATTCGATAGAAATGAATGAGTATGAATAAGTAAAATCGAATCATTAGCTTGAATTGTCGTTACAAAGAGAATGGTGTCAAACACCTTAAGCTTTTCACACAGAAAAAGGCCTTGTTGCCTTAAATTTGACAACATTCAATTACTCAGTCAATAATTCAGTTCAGTTTCATTTGAATTTTGTAAAGTCGTCACTTAGTCTGAAATTCAATTCAATTTCAATATGTACTCAAACTCACTCAACCCATTTCAGTTTGAATATCACAAATAGCATTTTGAGTATTATTTTATTTTTCTTTGTGTGACACCCGTGGAAATTGCCTATATGTATGTACGAGTATGTGCTCAACCGCATACCGTGTGTTTAAAAAGTACACGCACAGTATACCAACCTTATTTTAATATTTCAGCAATTTATCTACAAATTTCTTTTACGATACTTTAAGCTTTTATGAAGTACTACATACGTTTTTGTTTTTATTGTGTAAAACTACATAAAGTCATGAATTCGGTTACTTTTCGAAATGATTCGGTTATGAATCGGTTCGGAAATACACAAAAATAATGCATACGAGTCTGGATTTAAAGCAATTCCTATGTTGAGTTTAAAATCTTTGGATTTTTTTGTTGTGTGACCTATGTTTGTATAAACTTCACTGTGTACAAAAAAAAAATTAAATTTTGTACATATATTTTTGTAATATATGTATATATAATATCTATAATTTGGTTTATATTCTTGTAAATGTTATATTGTATATGTAACACAACTTTCAGATATGTTATGCAGAATTCGCGTCGCATGCACGCGCTCATTTCCCTGCTAATAACAAAAAAGAAGAGGTAAAGATCTATTCAAAAATTCAAGAAAATTGATAATTTAATTCGGCTTTCCGAATATGTAATACCTTTGCAGAATAGTCATTTTATAGATTCTCATCTGCATGCATTAGTAATACAAAGTTATTGATAGTGACTCATTTGATCATTTATAAATCGGATCGTAACAATAATTTATACAATTGATAGCTTGAAATATACATATTTGTTAGGATGCTTAGGTCTTAAATTGGAAGCGTAAAAGATAAGTGAACTTTTCACCTCAAATTGTTAAAAAAAATGTAACTTTATGTTTATATAAATCTCTCTTTATTGAAGTTCCTTGCAATGTATTTATTGGTTTAAAGAAATTTGATGAAAAAGCAATTACAGTTTTTGGGTGTATTTTACTGTCTTTAAAATAAGTAAAAAATAAGTAAAAACACCCAAGATAAAATTGACCTTGTTCATCACTTTTCCAGTCATATTTGTCGAAAATTTACAATTTAGGAGAGAAAACAGTGATGCGTTAGTATATTAAAAGAAAAAATGTTGCGTATTGTCTACGGAAAAATTAAAGCGGGAATATTCGATAAAGATACACCAATCTTCAGGATCATTATTCTCTCTAAATAAAGCAAACAATCCATTCAAATCGCCGCAATAGCTAAAGTTTCTAGTCAGTTGAAACTTCTCATCTCCAAATATGACTAGAAAAGTGATGAACAGGGTAAATTTTGTCTTGGGTGTTTTTACTAATTGCTGAATAACTACCACATTTACTGACCGATTTGGACAAATGTATACTTAAAATATTCGTAAAAGAATTATTTAACATAATTAATCTTAAAAAGTATTTAAACGAATTTTTTAAATTTTTAAAAGGCCAATTGAAATTCAGAAATTTTTCAAAAATGCAAAAAAAGTTCACATTTTTCAACTTCGAGGGTTTATAATGGCTTTGTTTCTTATTCGATTCGCATAAACATACCGTTAGAAAGATTATACAATTATCTATTGAATTGTGTAATATTATTTAAGATCAAATAAGATCTCATGTAGATATGAAGAAATAAGTCGAAAGACTGCCAAAAAACTAGCTATTCGCGGTTTTCTCGAAAACCATTCTTTGAAAAAATAAATGGTTTGCATTTTTGAAATCAGCGACCAAAAATACATCAAAAAAAGTATATGAGAGCCCAGCTCCCTCGATCAAAAAATAATTTGTAAACTAGTGTATTAGAAGCAATAAAAAATATATATATTCTTGATCAGTGTGAATAGTCGAGAAGATCTGGCCCTGCCAGTCTGTCTTTCTATCTGCCTGAGTGTATAAACACACAAATCTCAAAGACGAAACCCCTTTATTAAAACGATTTTAGGCACATTTTTAAAGTACTCGGGTATACTCGACTAAAGCATTTTTACTTGTTTTATTATAAAATATTTTTATTCATTATTGACCAACTTTACGCTTTGTATGGTATTATATCATGTTAAAACATCATCATGTTATTTTTCTTTCTGATTTAAGTTTGCAAAGTTCAATAATATTAACATTTGTAGAAGACCAAACAATTCTCTTGTATAATTCAAACTTATCATATTTTTATGATAGTCTGATGTGTCGATATTTAGACGTGATTGTCATTGTGGTTAGTCTACCCTGCAAATAAATGTTTATCACACTCTGCAAAGGTATATACAATATCTTGTTTTTCTTGCTAACTATCGCTTTTTAGTTGTAGAAAGTTTGATATTTATTTGTCACTTAAAAGAAGCCTCCACACATTGCCACTATAAATGATAAAAGTGTTAAGAACCACTGAAACCTATCTACACACTGCGCACTACCACTTAAATCTATAACATGCTTTTTGGTAGTATTTTGTTATATTGCTTGGTTTGATTTTTACTAACAGCACTATCTCTATTGTAAGTTAAACATTAAAAACAGCAGAGACTAATTGTATTTAATTTAATGTACAGCCAAAGTATGGCCACACACAATGCTGGTGGTTTACCCTCCTATTTCCTATACTACTCGCCGGAGAATCCGATACTGGACAGTGTGGTGGCAGAAGCGGCACGTAGTCTGAACATGAGCACTTACCAAGGGTTTAAGGATGCTGAAACACTGGAAAATGAGGTGGTGGCTCATAATGCCTTTGCGGGCATACAATTTAACCAGTCTTGGGCAACTCTCGATAAGTTGCCAGATACGTTCGATTTTACGCTACGCTTTCCTTCAGAGCTACGCAGCACATCGCTAAATATTGGTCTTACCTGGTTAACGATGCGGCTATTTCCAATAATCGATCTGACAGGACCTCGAAATCCAAATGACTTTGATGGTGGAATACCTGTGGGTTATCTGCGTGAGGGCTTCTTACCCGTACAGCATGCACTCAGCATGTCCTATCTCCGACAGAAGAGAGCGGACATGATATTGCCGGACGTTGTACTGCAGCGATATCCGTATCCGTCCTACATATCGGATCCACTGCTCCAAGGCCTTGCTAGTATAATGTCGTTGATTATTTTACTCAGTTTCATATATCCGTGCACCTATATTACTAAGGTAAGTGAATTTGGTGATATGTGATTTTTCAAACCTTATCAAGGCTATTTAATTACTTACAGTATATTACCAGCGAAAAGGAGAAGCAGTTGAAAGAGGTTATGAAAATCCAGGGACTAACTAATTGGCTACATTGGACTGCCTGGTTTGTGAAGTCCTTTATAATGCTAACAATATCGGCTGTACTGATAGCAATATTAATGAAGATACGTTGGACCAATGATGTTGCTGTGCTTACTAATGCCAGCTTTACAGCGTTACTCCTATTTTTAATTGTATACATTATGGCAAGCATATGCTTCTGCTTCATGATGGCCACACTCTTCTCCAAGGCCAGCACAGCGGCTGCAGTGACGGGACTCATCTGGTTTATTGCGTACATACCGTTCTCATTCACGATAAACACTTATCATACACTTTCGCTGGTCAGTAAGCTCGGCTGGTGTCTTGTATCAAACACGGCTATGGGATTTGGCATCAAGCTAATACTGGGATTCGAGGGAACAGGAGAAGGTCTGCAGTGGAGTAACCTATTCTCGCCGGTTAACGTCGATGATACTTTAACTGTGGGCGCTATAATTATAATGATGCTGATCTCCTGTGTTATATACATGCTTATCTGTTTGTATGTCGAGCAAATATTTCCTGGAAGCTTTGGAGTGCCACGCAAATGGAACTTTCCCTTTACCCGAAAATTTTGGTGCGGCGAGAGCGAATACTTAGGCATCGAGGATATGCCCAATGGCCATTTAGAACGACGCGATCCGAACGCTTTTGAAGCGGAGCCTGATGATAAACACATTGGTCTGCAAATGAGAAATTTAAAAAAGAAATTCGGGGATAAAATGGTTGTTAAGGGCTTATCGATTAACATGTTCGAAGATGAAATAACCGTTCTCCTTGGTCATAACGGAGCTGGCAAAACGACTACAATATCCATGCTGACTGGCATGTTTCCGCCCACCTCTGGTACGGCTATCATCAATGGCAGTGATATACGCACCAATATTGAAGGTGCTCGAATTTCCCTTGGCATTTGCCCACAGCACAATGTTCTCTTTGATGAGATGAGTGTTTCAAATCACATACGTTTCTTCAGTCGCATGAAGGGTCTTAAGGGTACGGCTGTGGAAAATGAGGTTGCTAAATATCTTAAAATGATTGAACTGGAGAACAAAGCCAATGCACCATCGTCAACGCTGTCGGGTGGTATGAAACGCAAGTTGTCTGTCTGCTGTGCTCTTTGTGGTGATACCAAAGTGGTACTGTGCGATGAACCTAGTTCCGGCATGGATCCGGCAGCGCGACGACAGCTATGGGATCTGCTGCAGAGCGAGAAGGTGGGACGCACATTGCTGCTGACAACACATTTTATGGACGAGGCCGATGTGCTAGGCGATCGTATTGCGATTATGTGTGATGGCGAACTTAAATGTCATGGTACCTCTTTCTTCCTCAAGAAGCAATACGGATCTGGTTATAGATTGGTAAGTAGGAAAAATGTTTTAGCTTTGGAGAAAGGAAGGAGCAAAATGTGTTTTAACCTAGTCTTTACAATATATATTATAATATTAATTTAAGGTAGATATCGAATTTGGGGTCCCTAGCTCTTTTAGTCTTTAAACAATTTTTAAAATGAAATTAAAGTAATAAAGTAAAGTAAAGTAAAGAAAGTAATAATTAAAAAAGGTAGGCATAAAACTAACTTTATTGCACTAAACACATCCAATACTAAACGGATCTAAAGGAAGAAGGGCTAGATGGGTAACAGTAAAAGGTAAAGAGTACCCGAACCAATTACAAAAAGAAAATAGTTGTTTATAGGAAAAATAAGTATACAATGAAATACGAAAAATGTAGTACGATTAAAATAGACAAATAGGTATGTTTTTTTAAATGGTTTATTATTTACAATCTATCTTTTGTCTTCTTATTTGTAGTTGTAAATCGTTTTTATTTATTGGCAGGATAGCGGGGGAATTATCGAAAGTTTGTATTGAAAATAAGCTTAAGCTGCAAAATTTGGTGTCTAGCTTTAATAGTCTCCGAAATCCATGATGTGGAACATACAGACCGATAGAGGGACAGCATATATAGCCAATTCCGTCCGTCTGTCTGTTTCTATGCAATCTTGTCTCTCAGTTTTTGATAGGTTCTTAATAAAATTTGCCACGAATGCTTTTTTCTGCGGCAAGCCGCTTCATTCTTGTTTTTTTTTTGTATACAATTATATTTCTGTTGGTGGTCGATAAAAACAAAACTTACCGTTGATTATCACTCTATAAATTTATAATTACCAACTGAGTATTTAGCAACTGAGTATTTTGCTCAATGTGACACCCATCTGCAACAAGTTCTAGAATGATGAAATGAATAAAATTTCATATACTCAGGTGTTGCCGTTTGCAAACAAATGATCAGCTGATTGCAAACGCATTCCCTCCTAGTGGAAATCGGGTATAAGAGAGGTTAGAAAGAATGTTGAAAAGAAAGCAAAAATACTCTAGATTTTATTAAATCAAATCTTTGACTAACTTTTAAATGCATTTAACACATATTAATTGAAAGTTTTCCTTCTTCAGATCTGTGTGAAGCGCGAGAATTGTCAACCAGCGGAGGTGACGGCACTACTCAACGAGTATATTCCGGGACTACAGCCAGAGAGCGATATTGGAGCGGAACTGTCCTATCAACTACCCGACAAGTACTCGGACAAATTTGAGGAAATGTTTAGCGCACTGGAGGAGCGCTCGGTAGCACTGAATCTTAATGGATATGGCGTGGGTATAAGCTCTATGGAAGAGGTCTTTATGAAAGTGGGCGCCGAGAAGGGCAGCGATGGCAAGCAAAAAGATCAGGCCGCTATTATGAACGGCGGCACTGGTTACAGTGATGAGGATAATGAATCTATGCAATGTAAGCAGTGTTTGAACTTAATCTTTGCCTTTTTGGCCATATTTTGATAAGCTCAATTAACTGTTTGCAGCGGATGGCGTCTTTTCGGATAATCGTCGGCCGCTGCAAGGCATGCAGCTCTCTCTGAACCAATGGCGAGCCATGCTGCTTAAAAAGATACTCTACACATGGCGCAATAAGTTGCTGTTGATAATACAAAACATAATGCCAATATTCTTTGTTGTTGTCACCATACTAATCACACGCACACAGGGCACATTCCGTGAGCTGCCGGCTATAACATTTGGTCTAAATCAGTATCCCGTTGCGGTAACTGTAATGGAACGCACTCCAGATTTGGAATCGGGCTCGATGAACGCAAAAATAGCTGATCAGTATGAAAAGATAGCGCAGGAAGATGGCTCGCAATATTCCTACGTGAGCACTGGCGAAGAAAACTTTACCAAGTTCATTTTGGATCTGGGCGAGTCCATACAGGTGCGGATAAATTCGCGGTACCTGGCTGCTGCTACAGTTGGAAATGGTAATATTACCGCCTGGCTGAACAACCAGCCTCTGCACACTGCACCACTGACGGTCAACATGGTGCACAATGCCATGGCGCGGGCACTGATTGGAGAGGAATCGCACATTCATGTTACCAATTGGCCACTGCCTTACACGCCGCAAACATTGTTAACGCAACTGAATATGGGCAACAATCTTGGCACACAGTTGGCCACAAACTTGTGCTTCTGTATGTGCTTCGTTAGCGCTATGTATATCCTGTTTTTGATCAAGGAGCGTGAGTCGCGTGCTAAGCTGCTGCAATTTGTTAGCGGCGTAAAGGTGTGGACCTTCTGGTTATCACAGTATATCTGGGACTTTGTCACTTACGCAATAACGGCACTTATTGTGGTTGTGACCATTGCCTGTTTCCAGGAAGAAGGTTTCAGCACCTTTAGCGAGCTGGGTCGCTACTTTCTTCTGCTACTGATCTTTGGATGTTCCGTGCTACCATTTACATACATAGTCTCGTTGTTCTTTAAAGAGCCAGCGACGGGCTTTGCACGCATTTCCATTATCAATATTTTTGCGGGCATGGCTTTGTTTATCGTCGTCATTGTCATGTCCTTTGATATATTTGATACAAAGGACACGGCGGATCTGCTCGGCTGGATATTCCGCATCTTTCCCCACTTTTCACTTGCTATGGGCCTCAACAAGGCGTACATAAATGTGGCCACGCACTCCGCCTGCGAGAAAGTCAACGCCCTGCCGCCCATTTTACTATGCGAGCTGATTCCCAAGTGCTGTGGTGAGTAGATTAAACTTTTTTTTTTTCCAAGTAGAGTTACCTCTATAATTGTCTTTTCACTCTTAACAGACTTAAAGCCGTTTTTTGCATGGGAGGAGCCTGGTGTGCTACCGGAAACTCTTTACATGGCTATCACCGCCGTCGCATTTTTCCTAATAATCATATTCCGCGAGTTTGGCCTAATTACCGAACTTATTTATATGATACGTAAGCGTGCGTTGTAAGTATCTATCCAGGGACCGTACTATTATCGGATATATACTTTTTCACGTATCTCATGTATTCTAATGAATCTGTTTGCAATACACAACTTATTGTATCTGCTCTTGTTTTCACTAAATATCTGTTTTTACAGCTTACAATAATTTGATTGATTTATTCTTTCAGTAAGCCACCAGCTGCACCGGAGGATGGGTATTTCGATGATGATGTAGAGAAAGAGCGGAAGCGCATTTTGGATATGAGCCCCAATGACTTGGCCAACAAGAATCTAGTGTTAGATCGCATGACTAAGTACTACGGAAATTTTCTGGCCGTTAATCAGGTGTCGCTTTGTGTGGAAGAGTAAGAAAACACATTTTGTGTAATTTTAGAAAACAGTTACTAATCTCTCTTATGAATTTTCTAGAGTCGAGTGTTTTGGTCTGTTGGGCGTCAACGGTGCTGGTAAGACAACCACGTTTAAGATGTTAACCGGTGACGAGCGCATTAGCTCGGGTTCCGCGTACGTGCAGGGACTTAGTCTTGAAACGCACATGAATAGCATATACAAGATGATTGGCTACTGTCCGCAGTTTGATGCGCTGCTCGATGATCTTACTGGACGCGAAATGTTAAAGATTTTCAGTCTGCTGCGTGGCGTGCAGCCAGCGCGCATCAATCAATTGTCTGAGGATCTGGCCAAGTCATTTGGCTTCATGAAGCATTTGGACAAGCAGACGCATGCCTACAGCGGCGGCAACAAGCGCAAGCTAAGCACAGCTATCGCAGTGGTTGGCACTCCATCGGTTATATACTTGGATGAGCCCACAACGGGCATGGATCCAGCTGCGCGACGTCAACTATGGAATATTGTTTGTCGCATACGAGACTCGGGCAAATCCATTGTGCTGACATCGCACAGCATGGAGGAGTGCGAGGCTCTTTGTACACGCCTAGCCATCATGGTAAATGGCGAGTTTAAGTGTATTGGCTCTACGCAGCATTTGAAGAACAAGTTCTCCAAAGGTCTTATACTTAAAATAAAAGTACGGCGCAATAAAGATGCACGCAAATCCCAACTTAGGTAACGCAACGTTAAGATTGCTTTTAAAAATTTTACTAATAATAGTCTATAAATTGCAGCAGTAGATTCCGGTCTGCCATTTCAGTAGAATCGATACCTCCCACACCAATTGCGTACGTGAGCAGCAGCAATGTATCCCTGCGTCGCAGCTTCGAGAGTAACAAATCAGCGCATAGGTAAGTAAATGCAGTTAAATTTTTGCGTATGATTAATTTATTCATTGCTCTATTGGAAGCTTGCCACGCAATTCAGAAGACCAAATGGTGGACACACCAGTTGCATACGTAAATAGCACCAATGATCTTCAAGCGGCACGCAGGTGAGTAATATATAAATAATATATATACATGTAAATAATATATAATAAAATATATCGTAATTAATTAACTCTGCAGTGCTAGCAGCTACAGGCGGCATTCGGATGAGCTAACTGTGCCCCAACAAATTGCACAGCAGGATATCAACAGAGTCAAGGAATTTGTGCAGCGCAGTTTTTCTCAGTCCATTTTGCAGTAAGAGCGGCAGCAAACTTTGTGATTCACTCATAATATCTAAATTAACTTTTAGGGAGGAGTATCAGGGCATGTTGACCTTTTACATTCCATTAAGTGGCATCAAGTGGTCGCAAATCTTTGGCCTTATGGAGCGCAATCGCGATGATCTGAATGTGGAGGATTACTCTATAAGTCAGACTACATTGGAAGAAATATTCTTAGACTTCGCCAAGTATCAGCGCGAGGATCCACGCGCTATGAAGTGAGCTAACTGAGGCTATATAGTTTTATTTAACAGTTGCACTTGGCTTAAGCAACAAACACACACGCGCACACACATGCACAGCGTCATAACGCTTATTTTGCACCCTCTAAACTCTTTAACCCTTTCATAACTCACAATTTGTATAGCTTTTTAGTTAAATTTTTTAGCTAATTTTTTTTTTTTTGTAGTCATTAGACGCTACCTTAGATTTTATTATATATGTACTAACATATATTTATTTTGCTCACGTTAGAAGCTTAACAGACACCTGCTTATCTGCTCTGTGCTCTGTACTAATCACATAAGTGTCATTATAATTTGTAGTTTTTGGTTAAAACTGTAGTGCTTTTGCAAAAAATACTAGCACATGATGTTTTCATGTATTCGTATCTAATCATATCTAAATTCAATTATAACATTTCGCCCCGTGTGCAAGCAGTGCGTCCAATAGGAGAAAATGTTGCGGCTGCTGTGGTTAACGAGCTATCCTGATTATCCAGACTATATCTACCTGAGGCCTACCTAATATGACCACCATATACCGGTGCACAAATTATAAACTGGTTACTACTTATGTGTAATTATTTTAAAGTTGGTGTGCAAAACAATTTGGACGCAAAGTATACAAAATAGATTTTAAGGAGCTAGTTATTAAACAATGTAAACGGCTTTATCTTGTTATCTTGTGATCTTATAGTGAAATTATCAGTAATTTTTATGTATTATCCAATATTGTAACAATCATATATAGCTTTGTTATTTTAGTCACCCACAACAAAATTCCAAAGATGATGATTTTATATGCTATGTTATAGTTATTTTGACTTTTTTTTACTTTGTTAAATTATATTCAAGTAAAAGTCTTGCACTCGACAAGTTTGTTACACAGTAATCCAACTATTTGTAAACTATATGTATATATATAAAAAAAGAGCGCAAACATATTTTTAATATTCATGATGATTTTATTTTTCGGACAGTTGAATTGTACACACCGCACCAAAAGAATTTATATAATAAATAAATCAACCACGATAAAATTTTAATTGATTTCAAATTTGTTTTATTAATGGTGCAAATTTTCAGTTCGTGCAATTATTGCATAACGACGGTAATATTTATTAATGGCAATTAGTGCAATTAATAAATCATAAAATCAGAAATTAGTCTGCTGCTGAAATCAACTTTTCTTTATTCAGATGGACTATATCCGAAAGGCTATCGATGTTGTTATTTGATTTAATATTTGCTTAAATAACCAACGATCAGAGATTCCTGAAAGTTGGAAACTGCTAACAAAATGAAATTCAAATTTAATATTTATTTTCCACAATTAGCGATCGATTCTATATATGAATTTACTATCAGTTTAGGATACACTATTTTAAAATTTGTTGCTTTTATTTAAAAAACAAAAGTTCTTTAAATTTTACTTTTTAAATGAATCTAATTGATTGGTTATAAGTAAGATCATTTTTTTTTTTAATGTTTTATATATTTAAAAAATTTAAATATCTAAATAGTGATACATAAAACCAAAAATCGAGTTGTGCTCAAAATATATATCCCCAATAACTTTTGAACGAATAATCTAATTAACAAGGTGCAGCCTTATTATAACAATATAAATTATCAAACTATTCATTTTCTATGTTTTTAAATGCTAAAATGTTGTACGACATGTTGATTGTATATTTAATTTACTTTTTAAACAGATTTTGAATATTATTAAGATAAGTTTGAAGTAATTATAGTTATCTAGTTATAGCTTTCTTTTGAGAAGCTGAAATCCAACCTTTTTTCGTTTACCACATCAAAAATCTTGTTAAGTTTTTTTGGGAATCAGCGACCGATTTTACATATGGATTGACTCAATTAATTTATTTGTGACGGTATTCTTGGTTATTCTAGCGTAGAATATTCCGTAAAGAAATCATCAATATCGACAATAACTTATCTAGCTTTAAAATGATATTTCGCCGTCTATTCGTCGATTTTAATAATCAAAATCACATAACGTCTTGACGCCTAATTAATGCAACTATGGAAATACAGGGGTGAGAAAACTAATACAAAATTTTGTGTTTACATTTGTTTAATATTGACGATGTTTCTACAATTTGCAATTGGGTTAATAAGGCCGTTGTGTTTCATTTTTAATAAGTGTTTATGTTGATCTTCCTCAGAATATTAAGTCATAAATTCGTAAAAATATTGCCATACAAAATCATAAGTTTCTTTATTCAAAATTATATTAATTGCAAAACTCATGATTTAAATTTAAAATTATTATGAATATGTAATTGCGGATCTTGGACGGGATCAGGGTGTACCGTCTAAGGGTATTCTCGACTGCATCACTCTTGTGTTTTTATAACCTTGGGTATTATAATTTGGTCTTGAACCATATGGCTATATCGTCTTAGCTCTTTTTGGGGTTGGAGACGTCTCCTACTATGCATTACACATTTGGAGACAAATTTATAATACACTTTTGCACTGGTATAAAAATTGCTTAAACATGTTGATTTTGGTTTAATATCTTAAGTTTTACTATTTGAAATACATATACATATTATTATTTTGAAATATTTTTCTGAAAATTCTGTATCTTTAGGGCTGAACGATCAAATAAGTCCATATGCATGCCAGTTACAATATTGCGGGTTATATAAAAGTCCTCAATGTTTAATTCAAAAGCATCCTTACGTATAATCAGGAAAATTTCAGAAAAGTTTGCGGAGTGACTTGGTATATAAAATGACATGGTAACATCCTGCTGAGTTCTGAAAAGAAAGTGAACAATGTTTTAATACATGTAAATTTCATAAAACATCGTGGATATATATCATATCACTTACTGTAGCGTCGCTTCAGGAAACTTGAGCTGAATGAAGAGAATAAATTTGGTGTGTGGCGACACCGGAAACTGATTGATGCGATCCCAGGTGCTCCTTGCCGTACCGATATCTGCATTTACCTTGCGCTTGAAGCGCACCTCCAGAAGATAGCCACGACGATAGCGCAGCTCCTGGGTGCCCATCGTCCACAGCTGTCCATCATATAATACAGGAGTGCGCTGACACATTCGTTCGCAGTCTAAGCCGGATAGATTGGTATACAAAAAGCTGCATCCCCTCTCCTGCATATAAGAGGTTAGGGTGTAGAGGGTACGCTTGCCATTGGGATCGATGCCACCAGGTACGCCATCCACGCAAACCAGCAACGGGTCGCCAAGTATAGCCAGGGCAAAAGCAATTCGACGTTGCTGTCCGGTGGTGCAAAGGCGCATCAGTTGCCGATAGCAGCTGGAAAATCCTAAAAGATGTGAGAAACTTTCACAGATCTGTATGGCAACAGTCGGGCGTAAGCCGTGCAGCTGGGCATGAATGTGAAGCATTTCTTGTGGGGTGAAATCATCTGGTAAATGCTGATGCTGGGCGCAGTACCCCAGCAGGGGATAGCACTTGGCGCGTTCATGCTCCATACTGTAGCCGCCAATCCAGAGTTTTCCGTGCGATAGTCGCGTCTCGCCCACCAACATTTTAACAAACGTCGTCTTGCCTGTGTTGTTGTAACCCATAATACCAATGCATTCGGCTCTAAAAAGAGGTGGAATTATCAACTCGAGATGTGGTGAACATATCCTGTTCAGCTTACTTGGATATGCAAAGATCTATGCGTATGATCACCGACTTTTTATCATAGCTTTTGCCTATACCTTGACAAACGGCCGCCAGCTCTGTTCGATCCTGATCACTTAATTTCTCAACGCGATGTCGTTCAGCAATGACGGACTCGTCAACCATATAGCCACCAACACCCTCGTGGCGCGTCCGATGATCCTGTTTTTCACTCCATATGCATTGCTTTGGTATTGCACGGTGCAAGAAGGTGCAAGCCATCAACGTATAGTTCTCCACCAAAGTGAATAGAATTGCCGGTATCAAGATTAAAGTTGTCAACATAGTGATATCAAAAGGTGCACCATACCCTCCCCCCCAGTAGTCGTAGGGAACTGTGGAACAGACGTCAGACTCTCAGGTTATTTATTTCTTACACCTTGCTATAAACGGGAAACGAGTGTTTTGGGATTGTGCAATGTATAACCGTCTGTTCTTTTGCATTTCCGTATATATCACGGCATTTATTTACAGTGCCCGTCAAGAGTGTTAGGTTAAGTTAGTCACCATGGTGGTTGCACATAGACCGATGCTGGTCCTTAGTGGTGCCGAATACTGAAGGTCGTTAGGAATCAATGTAATCCTCTAATATTTAAATGCGATTGGTAAACGCATTTGAAGTGTGTCTGACCGCCTCTTCTTGTTATGCGAGCAAATACGCATTAAAATATTCCTATATTTACGTTATTATTTTTTTGAATATTTTTCCACCTTGTACTCATTCAAAATAGGCAAAAGGGGGTCTTAAAACTGTATAAGTTTATGCAACAGGCAGAAGGAGCCATCTCCGATTCCATAAATATATATATGGCGTATGAATAGCTGTCCGGCTGTCCGTCCATCTGTCCGTCTGTCTGTCTTTCTGTATGAACGCACAGGTTTCAGAGACCATAAGAGCTAGACACACTAAATTTTAGTATGTTGATTACTGTACCCTGTATTCCAGCTGAAGTTTTTTTCAAATATCCGTTAAGTCCCTTGTGCAAGCATGTTTGATGTTCAATTTCTGGCTTGCACTGCTTTTTTCAAAGTGTGTATTAATTTGTGAGTATTTGTGTGGACTGCGTACACGGTGTCCCTTAGTCGGGTATACTCGACCATACCATATTTACTTGTTATAGTGTTATTTTTAGCCCTTACATTGTCATCTTATGTAAATGTGGACTTTGGGTCTAGATCAAATTAATTGAAACTTAACTGCAACAATTCGGAATACTCTGACAATCCAGGACGTTCCTTGAGATAAACTTAATATCGGGATCCTTGCACAGCCAACTGTACTCATAGAGAAAGAAAAGCTTGAAAATGGTCTCACCGAATGAATATTGGGTAAGTAGTTGATATGAATTTTCCATATCTAGAAGCTCGTCACCGACAGTTATGGTAAAAACTATAATGCCCAGTGAATTGAACAAACAAATAACGATATATGCGTAGTTTGGCTCCTTGAATATCACAGAAAAGAAGTAGGATAGTGTAATGACAGAAAATCCCGACATAATCAGCACCACAAAGAGCCATCCTGAAATTATAAAATTGTTTAAGTGTATATTCATAAAGCACTAGAGTTCTATATAAGTTTACACACCATATAGATGGAGATCGTGTCTGGGACTGAGATAGACGGATATCAGTAAAATCAGCCAGAGGCTTATGAACATCACCCGTATCAAATCAAAAAACGCAGTGGTTAAAAAATATGTTGAGAGTCGAACACCCGCCAGAAACTGTTGCTTCTTGAAGGAGCGGTCCAATATGTGATTATTTGCCATGGTCGGCCACATATTGCTAAATATAAAGGAGAAGTTGATGGCCATAAGGCCGCCCAGGGAAAGTGGCGACTGTGGAAACGTATTTACCTTGGCCTGGAATGGCAACGGCTGCAGGGTGACATCAACAGAAGCTTCTTCATCGAAGAAGCGTCTGCGGGGGAAAACAATTGAACAAATCCTGCTTAAATCATGTATTAACTTACCTTGCAACAACATTGTGCACCAAATTAAGGGCAAACGGTGCCGCATGAAGTGGTATATTATTGAACCAAACTGTTATAGTGTCTGCTCCAAAGGAGGCGCCAAACAAGTAACGAAAGTTGACAACCTTATTAAAATCATTCTGTTGTAGCAGATAAAAATCTGATAATTCCTCGGTCTCCAGTACCTGCACATGGCCATCATACCAAAACAGCAATTCCGTAAAGAACTCCTGCATCTCAATAACATCCAAATTGTCGGACATTGTCTCTACAAAGGCGTCTATATGATGCAGCTGCGTTAGATTAAAGGACAGCGGTATCAACTGATAGTTCTTTCCATAGAGCAGTACGGCAGAAAATGTGCACGCCGTAGCCACCAGCAGAGATATTACATTAATTATTTTGATGGGTAGCTGACGTTTACTAAATAACCAACGCATATGAAAAAGTGCCCTAAAATGCATTACTGTTATCTTGCGTCCTCTCGGCCGTTCGATATTGTCGGACTCCTCGAGTACCACCTTCAAGTCTTCGATAAGTATAGCCTGTTCAGTACTGGGATCTCCCTCCTCAGAGCCGAAACGCAGAAAGATCTCATCCAATGAGGTGTCTCGTAAACGAAAACTTATTATGTCCAGTTGGGACATCTCCTGTTCTAGATCGTCGAACAGGCCTGGAAACTTATCCTCATATCTGTTCTCCAGCACAAACGTTACCTTGAAGCCGATATTACTTTCAATAGTTAGATCAGCCACATGTTTGCCCAACAGCTTGCTTAACTCCTCAAAATTAAAGGCTTTACCCTTAATGCAGGTCTGCATAAAGTTGGAAATTGGGGATTTTTAAGCAAAGTTTAAAAAGATGTTAGTTTTCTTGTTATATTAAACATAACATGGTTCGAATTGAGCTAAGTATTGTCATGAAATATCAAACAACTTACTTTTGGAAGAATGTTTTCTATGATATATGAGACTCTTAAAATTTGCAAAAATATGTTACGCATTAAAAGAGTCATTTAGTCGAACTCAATAAAATATTTATACAATCAGAATAATCTGTCTTCATGCATGAAAGCGAGTCTTTCATCGGATAAAACCACAATATCGTTTAGTTTTTCAAGATATCTTAACCAAAACCTACATTTCCAAACCTAAATTTCTATCGGCCAAAAATTTAATTTATCTTTAAAGACGATTGCAAAGAAATAAAGATTTGGCACACCGAAAAGTGCTGTTTTTTTTTTTGGTTTAAGAATGTTGAAATGTTGAATGCTTGAAAATTTAACATTTTTATAAGTCTACAATTGGAAATACAAATTTTATTTGAGTTTTGCCTAATGTGTATTTGCAGATCGCTTTAAATTTTTGAATAGTTCTAGACCTTATTTTCACTCTAATTAGTTACTCCAGTTAATTGACTTTAGACTCTTGTGCACTAAATATTTTAAAGATTATATACTTAAGTAGAATACTTACCAGTCGAAAGCCATGCCCGTACATGTTGCGCAGAAAGGGTTTAGTCCCGGTGCACTTAAGCTCACCATTGGACATGATCGCCAGCCGATCGGCTAGGTGACTTGCCAGGGATGTTGAGTTGGATACCAATATAATGGTGCGTCTTGATTTTTCTTCATTGATTAGGCCGCATATATAGGACTGTGTAAGTAAGTCCAGATCTGAATGAAGATCATCGATCAGTACGATGGGGCTGCCTCCAGCAAATGCACAGCAAATGCTAAGTAGGTTACGCTCCTGTGCGGACAAAGCTTTCACCTTGCACTGCTTAGCATGAGTAATGTGCAGGTGCTTCGTATAGATTTCGATTTCCTCAGTGGCGACGGACCAAGATACCCCCTTCACCATGCAAATGAATCTGATCTGATCAGCCACTGTAAAGTCCGGCAGAAGCAGATCATCACTCAGGGCGAGTCCAAGTTGCATGGATGCATCTTGACGTTCTGTTTGTATATTGTAATCGGCCACATTGACCAGACCGCGTGTGGGCTCCACGAGACCGGCGAGTATCTTGAGCAGTGTTGTCTTTCCACAGCCAGTGTGACCCATTAGGACAGTTACCTCGTTTTCATACACATTCCATGTGAAGGAGTTTAAGGCACCGCGACTGTTGGCAGTATACCGTTTGCAGAGCTTCTTGATTTTGATCTTGAACCGTCGATGCGAGGGCTCCACCTCATAGATTTTGGTCGCTTTGACGCCCGTGGCTTGTGAACCCTGCGCCATGAAGCTATCATCGCGATCCTGAAATGTAAAGTCGCCGCTATGGGCTGGAACGGGAATATGTTTGCGATGTCTGCCACCCGACTCGCCTGTGTTCCAAATATCCATGTACACTCCAATGGCGCAGTAGACTAACGTTATTACCAAGAATATGCATGTGCCTGAGGAGACATTTATACGATCGGATGCATAGTTAAGTGCATAGCCTTGATCCTCCCATTTTTTGTCAAAAATTACCTCCCGCTCGATGAGGCTCTCGCAGATCAAAGCCAGCACAGTATTGGGTAATGCACAGGATATATAACGTATTAACATAACAGCCCTCTCTCGATTATTCCAAAGCACAAAGAATGGCATATATGTCAACAGCCAGAGCACAGTGAGCACCCGTAAAGCCAATGAGCTGTTCTTAAAGAACGACGCAACCATCAAGGAAAAACTTGTCGCCGCCACATTATAAGTGGATAGTACCAGGAACACAATGTACCATGGAGTTTGTGTTAGCAAACTGTAAGAATCTTTCCAATGCACCTATAAATATTATATGTGAATCCTTAAAGTGACATTTTAAATTAAAAAATGGAGAAAGTATCCTAATCGTTGAATCTACATGAGTTGAGTATGCTATACCGACAAATTTCAGGACACAATCTCTTATAGTCTCTAAGATGTGCAGTTTCAGCAATATTGTACACGATTATTAATTTGCTTCCTTCTCACTTTTAACATGCTAAATAAATAGTAATTAATTTTTTTCCAGATATTTTATATGCTAGTTATAAAAATAACACTATTACAGAATTTTGTATCCCGGCCATTTTAGAGTCTAATTATAAAATTCAAAAAATAGGTTGCAGAGACCGTTTTCAAACTAATAATCGAAAAAGCTATATTTTCGACTTTTAAAAGTTCTTAAGCTGAGCACACTCAAATAATTTTAATTTTGTATTATAGACAATAAATTGTTTTCTTAGTACAGACTAATAGCTTTCTATTATCTCATATGGATTAAAAGATATGAACAATGGAAGTTAATTTTGCCCTGGTGTACTATTCATGTGAAACGCAGTGTATGTATACTATATGGGGTCGAAATTGCCTCCGCCCTGTTACACATTTTATACAGATTTATATCTTTTTAATAGGTTAACCGAAAATATTAGTGTTATCCTAATAGAACATTTTTACCCGACACTTAAATAATTGTATTAAAAAGATACTGCACCTTCCCCATGCAATATTCAACTCCATTCAAATAACAAATAGTCAATACAAATTTAAAGTTTAAACTAAGTTTTGTAGACAAAATTAGAATATTGCTGAGAAATCGTACCTTGATAACCATCATAATTGTGAGCGAGCTGATGAGCATATATACAAGTCCCTTGAAAAACCAGGATGAGAAGTGTATGATATTCCCAATGTTCATATTGATAAGAAATAGACGCATATGACGCTGCTTTTCTTGCACGATTTGCTAAGTATATAAATACTGTAAGTGATATGATATGCTTCAAGTATTTAATTGAAACCTACCCAGACTAGTATCTGTGCGGGAAACATAAAGCCAATTATAATAAGCAACGGAAGGCCACGATTTATATAATTCATTAGCGGATCCTGTTTGCGACCAACGACCGGAAATCGTCGAAGTACAATATTTGGTAACGAAGTTTTGCTCACCAGCCTAAGATACGTTTCAGTTATGGCCTTTTGAATTTTAATGAAGCCCTCGCGCACGTAGACCACTTGACCGTCAATATTGGACTGATGGAGACGACGTATTATACTGATTCTTGGATCATCTTGGTAGATAGTTTTCCAGTTATCGCCAATGTATGTGTCATTAAACATGCGCAGCTCACTAGGGAATACAATAGTGTAGTTAAAGTGTGGTAATATCATCTCATCTGGTGCCAAATGACCATTCTCAAACTTATAATGCTTCTCAAACTTTCCCTGATCAAAGCATATGCCGGCAAATAGATAATCAGATTGTGTAACTCTCTCCATTTCAATACAATCTTTAAAATTGCTCGTTTCCATAGAAGGCAGATCCTTAATAGCATCTTCCATGATCTTTTCAAACAGATTATAGTTGTTGGGTGCCCAGGCAATCACCAGTTTTGGCATAAAGACATTGCCACTCCTATTATTCAACATTCCCAGTTTTTGACGTTCCTGCAGTGTATCGATCAACTCGCTCCAACTTTGGTCTAGATCAATGGGCTCAAAGTCGCTGTTGTACCGCTGCGACACCTCGATACCCATTCTCATTATAACCGCTATAATGCACAACAGCATTGGAGAGCAGAGGACCCAAAGCAGCTCCAATGGTCGGTTCCACTGCGTTTTGTGAAGCTTCCATGTCAGCAACAGAAACTTGTCTATATAGTGTCGAATGCTCATGTTGACTGTTTTGCACCGTTTAAAGGAACAGGCTACTTTGTCGTTATATTATTTCAATGATTTAACAGCAGCAAACTTGCGTTAACAGCTACGCAAAGTGACAAATGTTATATACAAATTAGTTGGCAGAACCAGCGTTCATTTTGAACATTTCTCTGTTAAGTCAAAAATTTGAGTCCATCAATCTTTGAACACGTTAGAGGCGCTACCTTAGTGGAAATAAGTTATTAAAATATTTTCCCATATGAAATAATGTACATATATAAATATATATATATTTGTACACCCTGTACTATTCAAAGGGGATCATAAAACAGTTGCGGCAACAAAAATAGCACCAAGGCAGTTGACAACCTTTATCTTTAAAAAAATATTATACTAGAAGAATATTTCTCATTCATACTTTAATGTAAAAACAAGAAAGAAACGTCTGTCTTCGTCTGTCTTCTTTCTTCTTTATACCCTTGCAATGGTCTTTTACTTTGAATACTTTTGCATAGAATAACTCATTTTTGACCCAATTGTTCCTTTGGCATTTAATACTTTTCATGAAAATGAAAGTTCTCCGAATGATCCTATGGCAGCTATATGATATAGTGGTCCAATCGGGCTGATTTTGAAATACAAACTACATAAAATATCAAGCTTCATATGTGCCTGAAAATAATATGAAATTAGCATAATTTTCGGTTCTTAAGCCGTAATTTTGATTATATAGTACGGCAATTAAAATTTTATAGTTCCCATAGGAACAATCGGTCGAAAAGTGCTTGTATAATGAACTGTTTTGTATGTCAAGATATCGAAATCGAACTCAATAGATCGATGTAGAATTACAATTTGCACAATCTAACCTAGTTTGGTAAAAATCGGACCCCTACATCATATAGCTGACATAACAACGATTGTGTGATAGTCAGTTCAAACCATTTTTGATATTCAAGATATCAGAATCAATCTCCCCATATTGTTATAGGAATAATCGGTCGAGTATTCAAAATTTTTATAAAAGACCCATGGTATATAACTTCGGCGCGCTGAAGAAAGCCGTTTCTTTTTTGTTTGTTTTTAAACCTTTGCAAAAGGGTATTATAATTTTGTCACGAAATGTGTAACGCATTGAAAGACGTTCCCGACCCCTTAAAGTATATATATTCCTGATCAACAAGACAAGCTAAGTCTGTTTCTATGCAATCTAGTCTGTCAGTTTTTGAGCTATCTTAATGAAATTTGACACAGATTATTATTTTTGTTACAGGCAGTACATATGTTAGAATCGGCTAGATCAGACCACTATTTCATATAACTGACATAGGAACGATCGATCCAAAATAATATTTTTTTTCAAGATATTAAAAAAGATTTTGGGAAATCGATGTTTCATTAAAATCAGACAACTATATTTTATATTTTCCATAGGAACAATCGGTCAAAAAGTACTTGTATGAAAAACTTTTTATGTGTTTTAAGAAATCGAAATCAAAAATAACAGTTCAGCAGATATTGAATTCTGATTTGTACAATTTGCCCAAATTTGAACAAAATTTGACCACTATACAGTATATTGGGTGAAAAATGAGTTTTTCTATGCAAAACGTTTTTGATTTTCAAAATATCAAAACCAAACTCAATAGTTCGATGTGGAATTATGGTCTGCTACAATCTAAGAAAGAACAAAATCGGACCTCTATATTATATGACTGCCATAGAAACAATCGGTCCATTGCAAGGGTATAAAGCTCCGGCGTGCCAAATATAGATGTTTCTTTCTTGTCTTTCTTTTAAGGTTCAGTTTGACAACTGTCTTGGTGCAATTCTTGTAAGTGTTTGTGGATTTTGGATCTGGTACAGTGTGTTCCGTAGTCGGCTATACTCGACTATAGCCTATTACTTGTTTATTTTGGCTAGCAGGCTCTTTCACATTCAATTGCATTTATAGACCAAAAAATATTTTATTGCTTTACGCTTGGCAAATATAAATATTAGAGTCCAACGATATTATGTAGGTGTATAGTATAATTGTAAGTATGTAATATATATATATATATAATCATGCATGTATGTATGTATGTTTGGGCCTTATAGATGCTTGTCGTTGTGCTTATTGACCCACAACCCAATATGAGAAATGGCAAATATATAGACATATGTAGTTCATTCAAGTGCCATGTGAATAAAATCAAATTGGTTGAGCTAGTTGATTGGTAAGTGCGGGAACTGGGGAGGTCTTTAGAATTCTTGTCATTGACACAGCGAATGAGAATGACTTTAATAACAGTATCGTTTGTTTGCCCCCGCGTCTCTGTTTGCCGATCTGTCTGATTGAATGGAAACTGGGCTGGCTAATATATCCGGTCCACTTTGATTTTTTGGCATAGCGCTAACTTTTACACATACACACACTTTCTCCTTTCTTTCGCTATTTCTCTCTCTGTCTTTCTACATGTCCTCTCTCACTCTCTCTCTCTCTGGTTTTCTGTGTTTGTGTGCGCTTTACGAACTTTGGCAAATATTTTGGTCATAGCTGAGATTTGCGTGCTTTCAATGGTTTTGTTTGTTCACAAATGGCGACTAAAATGTTTGTATGTGTGTGTGTGTGTGTGTATCTATGTGTGTGTGTGTGTGTATCTATGTGTGTGTTACTCTGAATGTGGGTAATTCGGTCATGAATATGCGAACAATTTTTCCTATTGTATACCGTACAATGTCCAAGCATTTTTGGTGTGCGCATATCTGTCGTAAATGGACTACATTACATTACTGCGACAGTTATCTCTTGATGTATGCATCTACTTATGTACATACATATGTACATAAGTATGTATGTGCACTGTATACATATATACTTAATATTTTATAAGTATGTACATTTACATATGTACAAATATATATTTTTTTAGAAGCAATATGCTCCTGTGGGCTGAGCGAGACATTCTATAAAAATACAATAAGCACATATACATATATGTACATATACACATAGACTATGGCATAAACAAGTCAGAATTACCCAGACAAGTGTGCTCGACTGCCAGACATCCTGTACCGAGAAGCAAGTATATGAAAATTCATTATTAATTAAATGAATAGAATACCTAAAAATTATAATTTCAGTATTAATCTTCATCAAAAATATATATAAATTCTTAAAATTCTGACAATTATATTTTAATTTTTTACAATGATCTTAAAACATTTAAAATCAGGTTGATCTAAAAACCTACGCAAGAAATAATAATGGTTTAATGATCTTATACTTGTATGGTATTAAATGTAAAAATTTCTTTGAAAATATATTAATTTTAATGTATGATTAATTAGTTTTTAAAGGGTAGACTTATTAATTCAGTTAAATTCTTTTGGTTAAAAATTTTGACTATTTTGGTTAAAAATTAAATTCAAAATAAGTTGAAACAAATAGAAATGCATAAGTTGAGTATCCCGTCAAACACCCTGTACCCAGTCCGTGATCCGCAAACACGTATACTCTTATATATACTTTCAATTCAAGCAGTTGAAAGCAGTGCAACGGACACTATTGGAAATGATGGGGAAGAGTATGTAGACGTATTGCCTCTTAAAAACAAATATTTTATGACTGCGCGTTTTTAGAATTTATCCATTTTTACAAAAGCACTCTTGTCGAGTTAGTTATGTTAATAAATTGTTAATCGATATGGCTATAATTTTTAAAAGATGTCTTATCACAACACCAAAATTTTAATATAGTAGGAGGACAGCTTGGAAAATTTTTAACACCACTCGTATATTTGTTCTTGTCAATATTTTCTTTACGAGATTTATAATTTTTTGCATATGTTTAAAATGTTAAGTATAGTCTAGGGCAAAATGGCTTTATACCGCCCAATATTTCAAATTATATAACACCAGCTTACAGGAAAAATTAGCTGGGTTCTCATCGATTTTGTTGATGAATATTGAGGTGGTGATTTCCCAAATACTAAAGCTTTCAAGTAAGCAGCAAATAAATTTTTTTCATGGCACTATCACTTATATATTCAATGAAAATTTCATCGCAGATGATAGGTAGATGGTATAGAAAGCTCTGAAAAATCCGGAAGTACGATACACACTCCCTACCACCAAATTGGCTTCAAATCGAGAAAATCTCATTGTTATTTTATAGAAATAAAAAAACAAAAAAATATTTTGTAAGTCAGTGGAAAATTGCTTGCTTTTGGATACATTTTGTAGATTGTATAAGCTGAAATTTACTTGGAACTTTTGTACTTGGTGACTACATTGATACTCTCATTGATGATGCTCATTAGCTTGACGATATGCCAGTGTCAGGATAGATCTGTTGCACATTTTCCTTTCTGCTGCATTTCTTCTTCCATACATTCTGTTGATGTTTTTTGAGCCTTTGAGAGCAGTGAATACAGTAAACGCCAGCAAGATTTTTAATTTAAATTACGATTAGGAATTTTGTGAATTTCTGTCTCATTTAACACATCCTGTAATCACTTAAAATATAAAATTGTTAATAAAACCAAAAATAAACCTAATCTAAGTTGTTAATTTGGCAACGGTTAAAAAGCGGTTAAAAAGTTACAGCGAAGCATAGACAGAATTAAGAGAATTTACGATAAATAAAAACAAAGGGAAAATTGAGTTTATGTTGCGTTTTGAATAAAATAAGCTTTAAAAACCTGCCCCATACATATACAACCTGCTTTAAGGGTAGCTCCGGAGAGCTCCTCCCCAGTGGGGAGGAATGTGGTAGCCTGTGCATTTAATATCAATATAGACTAGACTTTTTTTTTTTTTTTGATTTTATGATTTAATCTCACTGTTATTTTTCAACAACTTAAATTATATTTAACAAATAATAATAATAACAAAGAATATATATAATTTAATGAAAATTTATGTGCATATGTGTATCCCAAATATATAAGAAGTTGATTACTCAAAATAAATTTTAAAGAAAAACTAGTACTGCGCAATAAGTAAAAACATATATGTACATTAGGGTCAATTTGTATGGGTCAAAAAAAAATTAGTTAGTCGTCCACAAAAAACAGTATTATTACATCTGCACTGATGATCGCAGGTGCGTGTAATTTCAGAGTTAAACAAAGTTTCATACAACAATGTAAATTTAATTAACTTTCAGGTCACAAACAAAATATTTGATTTTTTAGAACATTTTCACAGTGTGTCACGTAACGCCACAGTATTTGCGTTAAATACATTTTTAAGGGCGATCATTACTTCAAAATGTACTATCGAAATTTATGTCACTTAACGTTCTGTCACGTAACACTTTATACTAAGGCTTGTAAAAAAAAACAGGAAAAGATTTTTAAATGAAATAGCCGGCAAAATTAACTTACAATATTCATTACAATATTAAAAAAAGTGTTATACGAAAACACTTGCACACTTCGTAGAGTTTTGCGCTTTTACAACTTTAAGTCGAAACCGACTTCTATTCTTGTCACATAACGCCATACCTATTTGTTGCTTATATCTTTTAATCGAAAAGGTCGAATGTTTTCATCTTTTTTACTAAATATTGTCCAGCTGAATTGCTACTCAGATACAAAATTTTTTTTAAAAAATTTGACAGTTTTTGTTTTGTGCTTTTTTCACATTTATGCGTACGATTGTCACGTAACGCCACTCTGGAAATGCCCATATGTGTGTGCGGTTTTGGACTTCGTACAGAGTGTACTGAAGATGCGTATACTCAATTGTTATATAACATTCTTACTTATTTTAAAATGGAGTTTTTCATTTCGGCAACAGTTTAGTTAAGACTTAGAGGATTGGTGATACATGAATTGATCTTATGTTTATAACAGCTATTTAGATTCCGATGCTCGTTTTCTATGTACTGTTATTACCTAATATTACATGACTTATCTAAAGTGTTTTGCTTGCACATGCAAAGATATTTATGCACTGTGTATACCCTATTGTATTGTTACAGGGTATAATAAAGACCACAAATTAAATGTAACAGCAACAAATACCAAACGACCAAAAAACAATGCCCATGAGTGTCTGATTAAAATTAAACATGCGGCACATGATGAACTTGAGAATTGTATTTATGGAATACATACACATAGGTCGGCATCACGATTGAGAGAGACTAGGTTACGCCACGCACACGACCGTTATGTTTCGTTATATTGCGTCGCAAACTCGTGACGTCACATGCTCACAAATACGACCCACAACACTCGCAATTGAACGAAAATAAGGAAAATAAGCGATGCTGATTGGGGGATCTGATTTGAAAATGATGCAAAATATAGAAAAAATCTCAAGCGCATCTAATGACATATTAATAAAGTCTACATTTTCTATACATGTTCTGCAATAGCTTGACAAAGTCTGAAAATATTGCCAAATTTGTATCTTTGTATGGAAAAATATCTCAATTTTTAATTCTTAACTTATGTCATAAGCTTTATAAACATTTACCTTACATTAGATGTGTATATGTGAGCGACTTGATAGTCGTGGCAGTTGATGCTGATCAATAATATATCCTGTTACATACATTTGCACTGTATTAGAAGCCCCAATTATATATTTTTGATGGCTACAGAGGTAAAAAACTGTTAGCTGCTTGTTGATGAGCAGGTCGATTTTCAACCGTTAGGCGAATCTAGTAAATACATATATTATTCGATCAGAGATGCCATTTTTGAGTGCGATATTACCTAAGCCATAGTGGATCAGAGTATTTTAACTTCCGCTTCCGAAGATAATTTATCTTTCTCATTATACCCTTGCAAAATGTGTAATGCAGTGAAGGAGACGTCACCGCCACATAAATTATATATATTCTTGATCAGGATAGCGAGCTAAGTCGATGCCATGTCCATCTGTTTGTCTGTCCGTCTGTTTCTATGCTTACTTTTTGGCTTTATCTTTGAGCTATATTGACGAAACTTGGCGTGTATGCATGGTGTTGATCTATGTAGTTTGTATGAACAAATCGGCCCGATTTGATCACTATATCATATAGGTGCTATAGGATCGATCAGTCCAAAAAATTTATGTTAAAGTGATCAAAACCAAACTTGACATATCGATGTAGGTTTATAATCTGACAAATCCGACTAAGTTTCATACAAATCGGACTACTATATCTTATAGCTCCCATAGGAAAAATCGGTCGAAAAGTGCTTCTATGAAAAAGTTTAAGATATCGAAATAAAACTCAACATTTCCATGTAGAATTATAAATTTTACAATCTGACCAAGTTTAATCAAAATCGGACCACTTTATCATGTGGTTGTGGTTGTGTGGACCAATTAGTTGAAAAATTAGTTCTTCTATGCAAAACTTTTTTGATTTTCAAGATATCAGATCCACCATATCGATATAGAAATATGGTTTGTACTATCTGGTAAAGTTTGACTAAAATCGGACTACTTTATCATAAAGCTGCCATAGAAATATTCGACCGAGTATTCAAAATTATCTTGGAAGACCATTGCAAGGGTATATAGTTCGGCGTGCCAAAGATAGCCATCTCCTTCTTGTTTTAACTAATTTTTCACGAGAATATTATTAAAGTTTATGCTATTAACTTCGGATAACTGATGGCAATTTTATATTTTTGTATATTCCCAATGGACCTTTGCATGATACTTAATCATAGAAGTTCACAATGATTTTCTTTAAATCGGTCGATTTATTCAAAGGAGAGCCCAACCAAATTCAAGAAAACTGAGTAAAATCACATTGTAGTACTTCAGTTTCAGGTCCTTATGAGTATACAGCACATAGCATCACTCGTTAATGAAAGTGGTGCACTGGGAAGTTCACATCATTGGGATTGCTTGAAGAAAGCGCGCCGAACCAGTTATGTGTGGGGGATATGAATGTTAAACAGGCATATTAGTTTTACAGAATGTTGTTACTACAATAAAATAGTTAGTTTTTAATTTTTTATACCTTTGTAATTTTGTCACGACGTGCACCGCAAAGATTTCTTATACGATATGCACAACTTTTTTGATTTTTAAGATAACAGCACCAAACTCACCATATCGATATAGCAATACGTTCAGTACTTTCTGGTAAAGCTTGACTGAAAACGGACAACAACATCATATATCTGCTATAGAAACTATCGGTTGAGTATTCAACATTGTCTTAGAAGACCATTGCAAAAGTATATAGCTGAAGATTTTTTTTTTTATCAATTTGAACAGTGGTCACTTTCAAAATCGTGTAAATGCCTATATGAAAATTCCCGAATAGCTGTATGAATATTCTTAAATGTTATCAGCACTCATTTGATTATTTATGCTACATTAGTGTGTACATTCTCTGTGTGTACAGTCTCTGCCAGCTAATTAGAAACGAAAGAATTGGTTGTGGTTTTATCACTCTTGCGAATATATTTTTCAAAAAATATTTCTGAGCCCAGATGTGGTTACAAGGCAAAAATTGATCCTCGAAAAAGTTCTGCAGATATCCACGGTCAAAAATTAAATTTATACAACGTAAGAATATTCAATCACACTGTCTCTGAACGGAACCCTACGGGGAGTGCAAACAATCGCAGACACTTCATTTTCATGACAATTGTTTGTATGAAAAACTTTTTTGTTTTTCAATATATTAATACCAAATTTGGAAAATCGATGAAGAAATACGATTTGTACAATCAGATTAAGTTTAAATAAAATCGGACCACTATATTATATAGCTCCCCTAGGTACAATTGTGTCGAAAAATCCAAAAGTATTCAAAATTGTCTTAGAAGACGATTGCAAGGGTTTAAAGCTTCGGCGTACCGAAGTTAACCGTTTCTTTCTTGTTTTCTTTTTTTTTAGTTTAGTTCGTGGGAGACTTAAACAAATTATACTATACCAAAACAATCAATATATCACAAAGGTATTCACAATATATACATACATAGTGTGTTTCATTGTTATAAGGTCGGGAGAAAAATTTAAATATATTCCAAAGGAATAATTGAATGTTAATACAATATTCTAGTGAAATGATGACTCACTCAGCAACAAAAAAAAAAACTTGCAACGACTTGTCTGGAGATAATGGTATTTTTGTTGGCGTATTTATATGAAATGTCCCTGTTTTATGTTTATTATGTCAAACTCATATTTTCAACTTTTTTTAAAAATAATATTCAATAGGAATACATAACTGCTTTTTTCTTAACCTATGAATTTTGAATCATCATTTCACTAGAGCATTGTATTAACATTCGATCATTACTTTGGGAAATATTCAAAATGAAACGCACCTTAAATCATTTTATAAGAATATCCCATTAATATGTCGATTGCCGAATATGTTATGCCTTTAAAAAAGTATATTTCCTATTTTAGGCAGTACAAGAGCTTAATGGTGCTATTCTTGTTGCCGCTTGATTATCAGGTTTTCTCTCTCAAAAGATTAAATTTTCCCAAACTGTCTTGATGCTATTCTTGTTGTCTCAGCTGTACATACATACATATATATGTACATATGTGTATAAGGCAATCTATATGTACGTTAAAATAGCAGCTTATCTCATAGTTACAGCGCATCAGCAATAACAGATTAGAAAAACTCATGAAACTGTACAAAATATGAAACGCGATTCAAATATTTGAGCTGGCTATGGAACTTGTATACTCTAAGGATAGTGGTCATATGGAATAGCGCTTCTATAGGTAACATTTCTTAAGCCTACGTCTAGGGCAGCGATGCAGTCGCATGACCAATGCATTGGTTGTTGTTTTAAAAATAAGAAAACAACAAACGTACGCTGAACAGCTGCTTGCTTGGCATTGAAAACGTCACCGAGTGGCAGAGCACGACAGAGGGAAAAAGAAAGAAAGATATTGTGATTAAGATTTGGAGCGAGGGAGGCAGGCGGGCCGCCATTGCAGTACTCGTGTTCCAGCCAGCGAGGAAGCAACAAACACGAGCGAAAACGAACAACAAACGACGAACACCGAACGTCGACGAAATTGTCGACCGGTTTTTGGGGCCGCTGCTTGTTTGTCGCTGTGTCTGGCGCTTCAGTTCGAAGCGAAACATCGAAAGTATAAGGTGTCCAGAGCGTTTATCGTGCGTTTTTTGCTCTTCTATATTTGGCGAATATTTTGACGTACGTTTGTAAACTTCGGTGATTTTTGAAGCGGCTTTCATTCAAATCAAAATATTTAACAAACAATGCAAAAAAAAAACATGAAAACAATAAAAAATATTTGACAAAGTGTTAATTACTGGAACCTTTTTCCGCGGGCGTCGCAGACTTTTTAAATTTATTTTTAATTTTTTTTTAATATATTTTTTTTTAAATTTTGTGCCATTAATCACCTTTCAGCTAAAGTGCATGAAAAAAAATAATAATCGCGAATGGCAATGAAAATGATATAGGAATAGCAACTATTGTTGTTATTTTTGTACTGGCTTGCGTCACCTAATTATATTATTTACATAGAATGTTCATATTTCTACATATCTAGCAGATTTGATCATATTTGCTTTTTATTTTTTATAGTGTTGGTGTATGTGTGTGCGCGAGTGAGACAAAGACAACGGTGAAAACACGATCTCATCTGATCAACATTGATATTGATATTTTGATCATAATTTGTGGGCCAGTTTTCATTTATTTATTTTTCAAAAGTTTAATTAGCAATTTAAAATTGCATTGTGTTGGTTGTTATTGTAGCTGTACTGCGGAAATTGGTTGTTTATATCATTGACTCTAAATTGCAAAAAAATAAAAAAAAACTAAAATAATTTTTACAAGTGTATAAACAAATGCGACCTTTACTGACGCATGTTAAAGGCTGTGTGCTCGTTCTATTGACGCAATAATATATGTATATAAAACAAAATTTATTGTAGACTGTGATAACCTTGGGAGATCATTTTTATGATCAGCCACAAATATCACATCTAGTTAATTAAAAATATATAGACAACTTGCTTGCCTACTATATTTTTAATATTTACTTTCAAGTTAATTAAAGTGATGCTTAAAGAAAATTGATCAACGTGTGCGCTTATGTACGATTATTTATATTTGCCGCGCTTCTAGTGCTTTAGTATTAATTTAAGCATATTCGTATCACAGCTGATGTTTTTGTGATTTTTTTTAGCTTAAATGCACACGAATGCCACACGAATATTATCACCAATACATTCTCACTCTTTGTACGCTCTCTTTGCGGTCTGCTCTCTTTGCGGTCACCTTAGAACTAGACTCACAAAGGCACAAAATAAAGATCTGGCTGTACTCAAAGTCAGTCAAGCTTTAAGTTCTCTTTCTCTCTCTTTCTATATGCATATATGTATAAAGCGTAGTGTATATATACCGTTAAAGCAAAAACAAACGCTGTCTATTGTTTTTGTGTCGCTTTGCGCCTCTAAGCAGAAACTGCGATCAGCAGCGATAAGCTGAGTTTTTTTTCTGGTTCTTCTTTTTGCTCTTCATATCACAATCACGTTCGGTAATTTGAGTAACCCTCATAAACTTCCAATAATGCCTTTTCTTACGCCTCGAGTGAAGAAGCTCCCGTTCGACGAACTATAAACATTAAATAACAATAATAAACAACAAGAACAACAATAACAGCAGCAAGTTGAAGCAGTTGTCTAAGTGGCTGTGCTTTGTCAAGCCACATAAAATATAATACAATAGAAAATATATAGAAGCCATAACAGCAACAACAACAATAACAACAACAGTAAAAGCAACAACAACAATTATGTCGAAGTTGTTGGCTCCAAAACACGCAACAGTCCGTCAGGCAAGTCGCTGCCTTCATCGCGTGTGCCCCCGATCCCCGGCCACCGGTTCCGGCCGGTTCTAGTTCCAGTTCCTTCCCACAGCAGGACTCAACCGACTTCAAACAGTGCGCGCCAAGCGGTCGACTTTGGTTCCATAGACATACTAACTTAACATCGAAATACAAACATACTGTACTTACATAGTTAACATTTTATAACGAAATTTGTTGTTCCTATTACACATATACATATATATATATATATACATATATATATATATATATATATAGTATTTATATGTAGATATGTAATATACTTATTTTTGCTGTTTTTGTTTTCCATTTTGTTATATTTTTTTTTTACCGCCACCGCTGTGCGCCTGTTCCCGTTCAACATCGCCGTGCTGTTCTGCTTGCAACCGGAGAGTAGGTCAGGTCAGTGTGTACTATTATTTTACTAACTATTTAGCTATACGGCGGCATTTTCGCATACTCATTTCCATACTCATGTGACTATTGGCTCTTCATGTAGCGCATATTAATTTAACAACTTTTGTTCTTGCATTTTAAATCCAAGTTTTTGCAGTACTTCATATACCATAGTGGGCTCTTGAGTGCCCAAACTTTGAGTTATATACTCCGTAATGAATTAGTGCATGATAATAAGAGATGGGAGCAGTACGGGCTATCTTAGCCTGTCCGTTTCAATGGGCGGGATCGGTGAAACTGCGATATATTGCATTAATATGGCTATTTAAAACATTTTAAGTTTAAAGTTAGACGTTTATTTCTACCAATGAACTAGGAGTTAAAAGTTGCATTTCATTCAAAACAACATCACTAAAAGCTTGTATATTTGTCGACCGATATTTATAATTATTTTTTCTTATATTTACACTATGCAACAATTTGAAAAAATTCTTGTATCCCAAACTTTTTAGAGTCGAAATATATATGTAAAATGAGTCACAGATTTCGGAAAAAAATTTAAAAAATAAAATATTTTAATATCACTAAACTATGCTTGGAGTTATTGTCACTTTGTTAAATCTACCTTTTTGAAAAGTCGAAAATATAGCATTTTTTCGATTATCTCAAAAACTGTCCCGGCAACATATTTTTAAAATTTTTTTTTCGGTATCAGGGACCCATTTTATATATGAATCGATTCTAAAAAGGTCGGGAACAAAATGCCTTTGCAGAGTGTTATTAATACTATAGATCAAATGGGTAATATACAAAAGCCATATTTTGAGCTTTGAGAAAAAGCTGTTAATAATTACTTTTTCATAAATAGGTTTTGCAACATTTTTAATTAAGTTTTTAATAAGTTTAAATCGAATAATCTAAATTCAATAAATTGTACTAGATCATCCAGGCGTACGGTGCTACTTCCCGCTCCCGTTCCCAAAAAAATAAAATATGAATGCTCCAGCTGCGATTTTCATATGTAATTTTAAAATGCGTTTTCCATCCACTTTCCGATATATTTTTAATAAAATTTTTCTAGAGTACAAACCTACGATATTACAGGAAGCTATTGCCACAAATTTCAGGTTTCTAGTCGCCAATCAGTCAGTTATTCACTCTGTCAGGTTGAAAAGTTTTATATAAATCATTAGATTGTACTTTTGTATAAGATTTTGAATGCTATATATTTTAGTATACTTTATGAGAATCTTTTCAGAAAACTTTATGATTTAGGTTAAAAATAGAACTAAGTTCCTACAAAATTTTTTTCAAGAAAACTTATGCTATAATTATGGTTTAAAGGAAAATCTAATGAGATATATTCCAATTACAGTCTTTTATTTATCGCACTCTAAATAGGGAAACTTAAACTTGCACTTGCAGAAGTAATGTTCCATGTTTTTATATTATCCAAACATCAATTAATTACGATATATGTGTACTTATCCAATCGATTAATACTCTCATTCAAATTCTAATGATGAGGCCAATTAGGATCTGTCAGATCTTATCTGTAAAAAAGGGAAAATCCACGACAACTTCTTCGTAATAAATATGTCAGATCTATCAGGGTTAAAATCAATTACGAGACACATCTGAGTGTCCAGATAAAAATATTAATGTTTTTTCCCTACAAATCAAAAGGATAATAAAATACTTGGTACACAGATACATCTTAACTTTGCAGATACATCTTGACTGACAAAAAATGTTATTTTCTAAATATGTCTTTGTTTTTAAAGCCAAGCTAGCCAATGTTATTTTCGTTTATGTTTAAATCGAAATATTGTAAATTGGCACATTGACAGGCTGACAAATTCGAGTCGTAAATTGTGAAAGCGGACCAAAGTATGTCAGGCTAAATCTCGTGTGGCAGCTGACCTAGGCCAATCTTAAATCTTTACTTACATTATAATTGGAGCGACCAGTTTTCTTACTTTACCACTTAATTATAAAATATTTTTTGTTGCCCCTAAAGATGATATCATCCTTTTGCTAGCACCAAGTATTCGAGTTAAGATTATTTTTCAAGTGTATTAAAAATATTCATAATTTTTTATTATTCTTCGGTATAACCCACTTGTTTTCATGTTATGCAAATGCGTATCAGATCAATATAATCAATCAGAAACTATCTACACACACTGCACATTGGGCGGAAAAGCCTTTTTTTTTGGCAAAAACCCCAAAAAAAAAAGTTTATATTTTTATGGTTACAATATTTTTTCCAGTGAATAATTGTCCCACCTCATCGAAAATATTTAATTTATATTTTATTATGGAACCCTCGTCTTGCGGCAGCCCTCCAAAGTTAGCTTTTTGTGCCACGTGGTTTCTGTACGCAGTCTGATTGAAAAATTTGTAAATATTTGACAGTCTCGCATTTTTAAACGGTTTGACTAATTTTAATACCTCAAAATGGAAAATATGCATCAAAGTATGTAGAAAAGTATTATATATGTGTTTAATCAAATGTGCTTCTGTTTCGTTATTTTTTCAATGGTATTAATAAACCATAATTTTGTTGAATCTAACTTCAATATAGTTGTGTTTCGTGGAGCATATCTAGTAAGATACAGTAGGATTCAAAAAAGTGATTATGTGGTAGTATGTGTTATTATATATATATTTATATAGATTTTAAAACATTTGCGGAATTTTGCGGTTTTTCGAAATATTTTAATAAATGTAGTAATAGTAATATCATGCGAATATGAAATTTGTTTGATTAAATTCAAAAAATTTTGTGAAGAGACGCTTCGTTTGCATTTGACAAGAATTTAACAGACGTAGTTCACCGTGCTTTGGATTCTTCTGATCCTGATCAAAATCACAAAAAAAAAAAAAAAAAAAAAAAAATTAATTCAAAATTCACAAATAATATGAGCCGCAAATTCTCCAAGTTTCAAGTTTCTAGCTTAAAAATTACAGTTTTTGCCAAAAGGGGCTCATTTATATGCCATTACCCCTGCTCTCCGGCTCAGTATATTGCCAGATTACTCATATCGTTGGCAATGGATTTTGGGATTCACAATTCAGGCCCATTTTGGTATAGCCATCTCCTAGGGCGCATGCAAATAATTTGCAAGTTTTGCTCGGGTAAAAGTTGATCTTGTTTGAGGGTAAAGCAGTGTGGTTGTAATGAACTTGTGGTCTAAAACAAAAAAAAAAAAATAATATAAAAACTATTTGAAAGTTTGTGACTCAAACAATTAACTCCGATTGAAAGTTATGCGCAACAAGATAATTGTGACTGAATAATTTGTTGTGGCTTAAGTTTCAATCCAGACATTGTGTGGGTGCCGAGGAGGCGGCTAAATGGTTCGACGAGATTTCAAGCCACAAAAGACAACATCGTATTTTAATAATGAAAGTCTAAAAAAATGCTTCAAAATGTTCCCAAAAGCGAGAAAGAGAGGAGAGGAAGATAAAGCTGGAAATCAGTAAAGCGCAACAAAAACAAAGGTACAAAGTGAACTTTTGGTTACTGCGACTGTCAAGCCGAATGCACACAGACAAAAGGGCAGCCAGGCGGCAGCAAGGACGCAGGACAAATGTTGCCATATTGCCCATGTTGCACGTTTGTTGTACAGATTCCAAGGTAATCAATTTAAGCACAAGCTGTCAGATACTCTAGAAACTCATGTCAATGCATTTGTGTTGACAAACTAATGCTGACATTATCGATAGCATTGAATATAGTTTTGTATCTATCAGTGTGCATTGACATTCAACAAAAAGATACAATTTTTTCGATACTATGGATGTTTTTGTTATTATAATTATTATCAATAGCTTTGTATATATTTGACAAAATATTGAAAATATTATCATCAATTTAATGTATAAAATCTATACAACAACAATTTAAAAACAAATTTATATATTTAGATTATAAATTTATTTGTAAAGCAACAGAAAATAACAGTAAAATTTGTGTTTAAAAATTTTTGAACATAATTTTCTTCTATATTATTTAGATTAATATTTTAAATTTAGCCAAGAACCATGAGAAAAGGTAAACAGAGCTGAGAAATTTTTTAATTGTGCCATATTTGAGAAATGTTTAATAAATGTGTATATACCCCTTTGCTGTTATGACAAAGGATATTTACAATGCTCCACATCCTTAGAAAGTCGCCTCTGTGGCGCATTTGCGTTGCGGTCTTGGCCAAAAAAAAAAAAAAAAAAAAATAAAAAATAAATGGAAACAGAACACAAAAACAGCAGCAGCTAACAATGCGCTGCAATATTTTCAAGGTCCCTAAACTGCGGCAGAACTAAATTATAGACACACACACACACACATACACACACACATATATATATATATAAGAGTAAAGGAAAATCTTGCGGTCTGCTTGACTTTTAGCTCCGGGCTGTCCAAGTAAATTTGCAGCTAAGCCGAATAAGTAAATCAAAAGAAAAGTCTGGCAAATTAAATAATCAAAAACAATTGCAACTTGCCACTGTGCACCACTTGACAAAGTATCTTCACCACTCTCTCCGCACTAGGTTGATAGCATGATGACAAAGATGACGATGAAAACAAATTGGATTACGTGTGGATTGGTTAAGCACATTGACTAGCGCACTAACATTTTATAAACTAACGAGAATATACATACATATGTATATATGTTAGGTAGAGTATATATATGCATATACTATACATCTGTTTATTATGAATTTCAAAACGAGCTCCTCGACTTTTTCAAGTCAAAGGTTATCAACAGTCTCTGGCACAATCTCATTGATTCGCGTTTCATTTAAAAACTCGTCGAATTGAATTCAAAACTTAGCTAGAAACATTTGTATTTGATTTCTAGAGGTCGCTGAATTGCCTGAGGGACCTTCAAATTCGAAAATTTTAATTTGTGTTCACAAATTGTCGTTCTATTCACAATAATTATCATCAACGCCACCGCGCAAATATGTATGCGATTATACTGCTTATTGTATGCTAATGAAACTGCCTGAAAAGCAATTGAGTTGAAACTGAACTGGGGGAACTGTTGAACAGAAATTTATTTAATAATTTTGCAATTGGGTAAACTCTAATTATATTCAACCAGAGAAATGTATAACTGATTTGGAATTTCAGTGAGTGGTTGTTTCAAATGAAAATATTCAATAAATTAAGAATGCTGGTTTTAGTTATTGCGTATACGCATAGTAGGCCAGCCCGACAATGTGTTGCTGAATTCAATTTACATTTCACATCATTTATATATGAGTATACATACATAGTCTGAATGGATCCTGCTCTCTATAATGCCTACTGTTGTTGCATTTTATGTGTATTTTTATTTTCATTTTTATTTCGCTCGTTTTATCCCTTATGAAGCGTTTTTTTTGTAGCCACGCTGCGTTGCACACGTCGGCGCCGTCGCCTGTCTCAAGGGCGCCACAAAAAAATCGCGACATTCGAGATATTTCAGAGGCGTAGATGGTGGCGTTGGGGCAGGGGTTGGGGTTGGGGCGAGGTTGACAAGATAGCATCAATAGCATCTGTGAGAAAAGCAGCAATCATTTTGTTTTTTTTTTTTTTGGGGAAAAGAAACCGAATTACTTTTTTATTAAGCTACTATCTGATCTCAGAGTCTTTAAGAATAGTTTAGTAATATTATAAAGCAACTCAATCGTTTTGTATTTGAATAAAATATATATTTAAAAAATTATTTTATACTATACTTAGTATAGCATTCGATTAATTTTGCATTCATTAGAATTACTATTTTAATTATTTTGTAATTGTTTGCACTCGAACAAATTTCTTTTCGATTTCAGCACATCTGAAAACAAATACGTACGTATGCGGGTAAATCCCGTATTATTACGAAATGAAGGGAATTTTTATTGTGCAGTGTTATCTTTGTGTTGTATTTTGCAAGCTGCATTGTTTTTAAGTACAGTTATCAATTGTCTGACAGATTTATAAAATGACATTTCGAATGATTTGACGTTTGGCTTTTCATTTGGCAGCTCGACTTGATGCGATTATTTTGAATATATCTCTCTTTTGACAGTGGCCATAAAAGTAAAAGCTGTATTTAAAATATCAAATTGAAATCGAATATATGTAGGTATATTGCAAGGCTTTTCAATTTCCATTGAGACAGCCAACAGAAAAGAAGAACTGAAGCCCCACAGCCAATAGCCCCCCAACAACTGCCAACATCCTTTCACCATCATGTGGCATGAAGCTGACTCAGTAGCAGACATGGTGCATCCATGAAATTGAAGTTGGCTGCATCTGTGGCGCCAAAGAAGGTAACTGAAGATAACCTTGAAATGCAGCCATGTCTGCCAACTTTATAAACGGATGTGACAATTGAATTGTCAGCGTTGCAACTGTAGCTATTACTTTAACTGTAACTGTAATTGTGAGCATACAACGTCATGGCTCAAATGTGTATCCAAATTTTGACTACAGCTTAAAAAGCCAAATACACCGACCTCAAAAGCTGCACTACTTTCCAATTTGATTCGTTTTTAGATACCAAAATGAATAGTCGTAATTGCAGTAGCTTGAGGCTAGTTACCGTTGCACATTGGACGGAAAAGCCTTTTTTTTGGCAAAAACCCCAAAAAAAAAAGTTTATATTTTTATGGTTACAATATTTTTTCCAGTGAATAATTGTCCCACCTCATCGAAAATATTTAATTTATATTTTATTATGGAACCCTCGTCTTACACCAGCCATCCAAAGTTAGCTTTTTGTGCCACGTGGTTTCTGTACGTAGTCTAATTGAAAAATTTGTAAATATTTGACAGTCTCGCATTTTTAAACGGTTTGACTAATTTTAATACCTCAAAATGGAAAATATGCATCAAAGTATGTAGAAAAGTATTATATATGTGTTTAATCATATGTGCTTCTGTTTCGTTATTTTTTCAATGGTATTAATAAAAACCATAATTTTGTTGAATCTAACTTCAATATAGTTGTGTTTCGTGGAGCATATCTAGTAAGATACAGTAGGATTCAAAAAAGTGATTATGTGGTAGTATGTGTTATTATATATATATTTATATAGATTTTAAAACATTTGCGGAATTTTACGGTTTTTCGAAATATTTTAATAAATGTAGTAATAGTAATATCATGCGAATATGAAATTTGTTTGATTAAATTCAAAAAATTTTGTGAAGAGACGCTTCGTTTGCATTTCACAACAATTTAACAGACGTAGTTCACCGTGCTTTGGATTCTTCTGATCCTTATTTATCAAGCATCACTTCAAAAAAGCCTTCAAAATCACAAAAAAAAAAAAAAAAAAAAAATAATTAATTCAAAATTCACAAATAATATGAGCCGCAAATTCTCCAAGTTTCAAGTTTCTAGCTTAAAAATTACAGTTTTTGCCAAAAAAAAAGGCTTTTCCGCCCAATGTGCGTTGTGTAAACCTTTAGATAACATGCGATTTGTGTGGAGACAACAAACAACTGAATTCATATAAGTATTATATGGCAAAACGTCTCCTGGAACAAACAAATTGTGTTGCATACAATATGCACATGTTTTGTGCTCTAATAAATGTGTAGGGAGAACAACAATTAGTGTGTAAAAAGCACAGGATAAATTTATTGATTTCAATATATATATAAATGATAAGCTAAAACTACAAATCAAAATTTAAGCTAAGCCAAGTTTGCATAATTAATTGTAACATAAACATGCCATAACATATACTTTTAAAATTATTTTAAAACATTTTTAAGCAAAATTTACAATTTGTATTAAGATGCCAGTGACGTGCTGTAATTAATGTAGTATTTATGTAATTAATAGATAACATAGAACACGAATATAGTCGTCAAGTTTTGATTTATTTAGTAAATTACAATCCAATCAATTTAAGCAAATGCAAAAGCATAAAAGTTGTGAGATAATATATCATAGTCTCTTTTTAGTGATAGGCTTTAAGTAATATGCGTATTTATTATTTATTTACAGCACATTTAGACGGTTTGCATAAAACAAGCTTACAAATTTTTGCTTCTCATAAAAACGGCGTTTTCATTGACTTTTTTTTTTAAGTTTTTTTGGAGCGATTATTTCAAAACGCACACAACTTTTTTTTTTTCAAAAAATAGTTTTTGATCTTTATTTTTTTTCACTATTTGACACATTTGTTCATATCTGCTTCTGATCTTATCCGATCTTGAAAAAATAGTACATATTTCAAAAGATTAAATTTAATTAAAAATTAAGTAATAAATAAAAATAAAATAAATAAATACAACCTAAATTTTCGGATACATACAAAAAGGTCGAGATTCTCAAAGCCAATTTTTAGCACTTTTTTTGTATTTTTTTAACTTAACAAATACGCGAATTGATGTAATGAAAGCAATGTTAATTTCATAAGCATCAAAACAAAAGTTATGCGGAATTCTAATATCAGTAGTGAAGAACAGAAATATCTAAAATATTAGTAGAGGGTATCTTTCAAGTCGAATACTTTCGACTAGACCATTCTCATTATTATAAATTTATAATATTCGTAGCAAGTGCACAGTTGAGTTTTCCAATAAATTGCGCCATAAATTAATAAAAACAATTTATTATTATATTTGTAACGTGTTTTCATTTTGCTGATCAAACAAAATGTTAGTCCCTTCGCTTGAAACGCTTGAATTATTTCGATATAATTTAATCGATTGAATTAAATTAATTAAATAGCCAATATTCAGCATTATGTAGGTATTTATGTGCAATGAATTCAAAGCTAAGCGACTTTTGCGATAATTCAATTTTCAATTTTCTTCCAGCAGGTTCCACACTTAAAATTCTGTCGCTGTCCATTTTGGAGTCGAGTCAAGAAAATTCCATTGAGCCGCGTTTCATGTGCGCCCATAATTTATGATTTAATTATAAAAATGTGCGCCGTACGGCACAAAGAATCCAATTGAAAAGCTCATGTTGATTTATGAAAATTACGAGCTAAGTTTACTCTACTCTCCCGATTGGTAGCGTCACGGTTGGCGGGTTAGGTTGGCGTAGTAGGAGGAGGGTAGCTCACACCTTTTAGTCCCAAAGTTGAATAGCATACAATATAATAATTTTCATTTTATTTTTTTTTTTTTTTTTCTGTTTTATACAACTTTTTAAGTGGCCTTTCCTTTATTCCGGCCCGACGTCCAAAGCGTCTCTCATTGTTAATGGTCATCATAAATAAATCTATACAAAATATTTTTCATGCACAATTTGTCGACCATGTAACCCCTTCCCCAGGGAACCTTTTCATTGCCAGCGATATATAAATTATATTTATATACATATACAAATTTTTATATTTTGTCGCCTTCAAAATGATGCCCAAACATCGTTCACTTTCAGTTTGCCGGAGGCCTCTCTCCGTCCTCCAGTTTTGTCCCATTTTCACGTCATTTACACTTAAACAGCTTAGTGCCTATAGATATATATTCCCGTTCTGGATGGGCGGTGGAGGCGGAGTGGGCGTGGTAGTGGGGGAACAGGCAAAGGCAATGGCAAATTATGTATACGATGATGTCGTTGATGATGCTGATTATACGCGTCCCGTTCCTTTAGGTTATTAAACTTTATTGCCATTTGGCATTTTGTTACGCAGCAACGTTTATCAAGCATCAAACATCAAAAGCATTTAAGCTTATGTATTTAGTGTGCATACACAATCTGCTATAGAAGCAATTTGGACATGCACTTATATATAACTTTTCTCGTTAATCTTCTTCTATTAACTAAATAAAATATTGCTTAAACGATTTGAGGCAGTACAGCTTTACTAATCATTACAACAATATAAAAGAGAATTTAGATATTTAAATGTTATATAGAATTATTGGTAAAATACGCAGACTATTTTTAATGCTCAACAAGAAATAAATAGTAGTTTTTGTGCATGCCGAAGCTGTATACTCTTGCATTGGTCTGCTGAAAATAATACAATATTCGACTGATTTCGATAACATTTACTTCGATTATTTACATGAATATTTAAATTTAGAATTGGCAAGTTTAATTGAGATATCTTTGAAAACACAAAAGTTGCTTAAACAAAGCATTTATCGACTGATTTTTCACATGGACGCTATAAGATTTAGTGGTTCGATGTTGATTTTTGTATTTCAATTACTGTGATTGCTGTAACAGCGCTGTGTACGTTAACAGTGAGTACATCTGTTAAGGCGCTGGCGGCTTTTCCGGAAGGAAAAAAGCATTCTCCTGGCAATTACGACCAACTTACTTAAAAATATGAGCCAAATTAAATATAATTTTTTTTTTGTTTTTTCCACAATTTGTATGTATTAATATATAGTAAATGATGTTATTATTATAATTTAATCAATTAAATTTGTTGTTGTTGATTTGCAATAAAAGAAATCCAAAATTTCTACCACATTTCCATATGCACCTCATTTTTCAGTCCTATATAATATTTAACTTAAATTAAAATTAAAATTATTATTATTATAAATTAAAATTAGAGTTTCTTATTATGCTTAAAGTAGTTAAGCCCCAGCGAATTATCGTATAATTTTACTAACCTTTTTTTTTTATTTTCTTATAATTACTATCACACTAACTATGGCCAAAAGTTAAATCTATTTTTAAATGCGCACTGAATTTTACGATTTTGATGGTGAATTGTTGGTGGTTCTGCTGCTTTTGTTATAATAGTTTGCTCTTATATACTCTTGGCAAATTAAATATAATTTTTTTTTTTTATTGTTTGAGACTCGTAATTGTTTGGAAGTTTTACGCATTGGTTTTGAAATAAATCAAAAACCTGTTTAGCAATTAAAATTAAATTAAAGTTCATTTGACGTGCAATTAAATGTTTGCTGCCTCGTGTATGGTAAAGCCAAACCCCAAAACAGCTCCAAAAACCAAACTTAATGTCAATGCTGACTCAGTCGCGGCTAAGCCCCAAACCCCAAACCCCGAACCCCTTTGCAAACCCAAACCTCTAACGTGCCTCCCGGCCAAACTGTTTATTGTTTGTGTGGCATCATAAATAAATTTTGCAGTGCATTTAACGAATTGTGAATTGCCGGGGCCAGAAGCAGCCAAATGTTCAATCTCCCCTTCATATTAACTGTACATAATATAAGTGTATATGTGTTGTAGTTGTGTGTGTGTGTGTGTGTGGTGTGTGTGTGTGTGTGTAGGTGGCTGTGTGTGTGCGTATTTCGTTTATCTGTTGATTTACAGCACGCGTGCGGTGTTGACCATTATTATTGTTGCCGTTGTTGCTGTTGTTGCTCTTGATGAGTTGAAAATATGAAATTTAATGCGCTTGCAAAATTTATTCATAATTAAATATAAATTTATGCTCAGTTGTGGTTTAACACGGTACTCACACACACGCACAGCTGTGCTTGCATTTTCTTGTCGCCGCGACGACAATCATTTGTCAACTGACACCACATTCTTATTTATATATATGTATGTATATAAGGACACCTATATATATGTATACCCACACCCACACACATTTATCACATTTTACACAATTCACTTAATCAACGTCACGATCATTAGCCTTAGCATTTTTTCCATTATATATTGATTTACTTACAAACAATTAAAGTAAATATATATATATATATTTTACCTAAGCATACTTACTCGTTATTTGTATTTAATAACTCAAATATTCATATATGTAATGCATTTTTAATTGAGTTGAATTTATATTTGTTTTTATATAAAAAATGATTATTATTTTGCGCATTATAAAAACACTGGCTTCTAGTTATTTTTTTTTTTTTTTTGGCTCATTAAATGTACGACGGAAATAATACAATAATAATAAAAACGTACATTAATTAAACTAACACTGTGCAACAGCATTTTGTGTTCCGCAAAATTTTGAAAATTTCCATTTTCCTTTTTAGAGTCGATTTATATGTAAAATGGGTCACTGATTTCGAAAAAATTTTTTTAAAAATACGTTGCCTGAACTGTTTTTGAGATAATCAAAAAAAGCTAAATTTTCGAATTTTCAAAAAGGTAGCTCTCGTAAAGTTTAAATAACCCCAAAAATAGTTTAATAATATTAAAAGTGTTTATGTTTTGTAAAAGGTAATAAAATGGCCTATCAATCTGTCATACAACATTTTTTTATTTGATTATTCGTTTAGAAGAAATTGAAGGTTGAAATGTAAATGTTGCATATAAATATGCCCATTTAAAAAACTTCCAAAGTTGCGTTTGTCGCAAAATTATTTATCGATTATATATATTTCGAGTATATAGTTTGATTTAATTTTATTAAAATTAAGTTTAGTTTCCACAAATTTTTGCAAATTTTACAAAATTGACAAAAGTGAAAGTCTATCAGAAATGACCATATCAACGCTTATTAACGCAAATATCGTCTGCAATTCTTTGTCGAAAACTACATTCCTAATATCCTTAATTTCGTTTGAGACGCCGATATCCTTGACTAAAATTTTGTTGGCATTCGTTGCTGTTGCTAAGCCCGTGCATAGTATGGTAAAAAAATTGTCACTCAATACAGAGAAAATAAAAAAAACTTCTTTTGTAAAATTTGGTTTTTGTAACATACGATACTTTTGCTAAAATGTGTCGAAAAGTACGTTGCAGTTCTACTTCGCTATACGAGGGCTGCTACAATATTTATTCATTTAGTCTAGGTCACTTCTTAAATTATTTTGTACCATTTGCCAGTTTCATAAAATTTTTTACTATTTTCTGGCTTGCATAGAATGCTGTACGGTTACTTTATTTACTGAATTGAATTGAAAATTCATATCGACAAAATATTTAAATTAAACAAAACTACGTTCATCCTTAAGCCCCGTAAAAATCATTATACCCTCGCAAAAGGGTATTACAATTTTGTCTCGAAATGTGTAACGCATAGAAGGAGACGTCTCCGAGTCAAGTATATATATTATTGATCAGCACGACGAGCTGAGTCGATATAGCCATGTCCGTCTGTCTGTCTCTCCGTCTGTTTCTTTACTTACTTTTGGGCTTTATCTTTGAGCTATCTTGATGAAACTTGGCACAGATAAAGTCTGATATCAAATGTAGTTTGTATGTTGAAATCAGCAAGATCGGATCACTTTATATTATATAGCTGCCATAGGAACAATATTGAAACAATCTTTGTTTTTTAATATATCAAAACCAAAGTTGGCATATTGGTATAGAATTACAATTTGTACAATTAGACTAAGTTTAAATAAAATCGAAACACTATATCATATAGCTGCCCTAGGAAAAATTATGTTAAAAATGAGTAATTCTATGCAAAAGTATTCAAATTTGTCTTGGAAAACTATTGCAAGGGTATATAGCTTCGGCGTGCCAAAGATAGGCGTTTCTTTCTTGTTTCATTATAAATTCAATTCTCTTCAGGACGATTTCAGAGATGGTCGACCAAAATCAGTTGATGAGCCAATAAACATTAATGCCTCGATGAGCGAACTAACTTAGATAGGTCTTCATGTGACCTATCCTGAGATAGAGACGTATTTGGGCAAAAGTATGACGAGCATTAATTTGAATGCTAAGAAGCTATTTTCCGAGTAATTTAACAATTACTGGAATGATCGTATCAATGGGTGCAAAAATATTCCAAATTTGGTGTGTTGATCTTTAGAGTGATTACTTTAAAAAACAATAAAACCATTTCCGACCCAAAATACTCGATGACTCATTACTAGGCCGTAGTATTTCTGCATATTTGAAATTATGTTTTTCAGATATGTTACTCTTCTTGTAATTCGAGTTAGTTGCGCTCAATACCGACAATAATTAGTTTTTTCCAAAATTGAGTCTTTAGGTTCAACAAGGATTAAATTTTGATTTATTTTGATGCCTTATAAATTTTGTAGAATCGCGCTAACTAAACCATTTGCAGGCAAGCAACGGATACGTTTCATAATTCTATTCACACGTTTTATAGATTAAATCATTGTAAATTTTCGCGCTGAATACCAAACCCGATATCCTGAATCCTGCGGATTGCCCAGTTAGCCATTTGCAATTACGTATGCAAAAAATTATATGGGCCAATACCAAATGCAAGGAAGTGGCAACAACAAGCGAGATAGAGATACAAAATATGAAACAATGGAAAAGAGAGAGAGAGAGACCGAAAGATAAATCGAAAGGGAAGCAGTGAGGAAAGGGGGGAACATGTGGAACATATTTGCGCTGCAAAGCTGTTGTTAGTGCTTTTAAACAATTTGAGGCTACTCTCCGGCTGGCCGACTGTCCGACTGTCCGTCCGGCTGGACGCTTGTTTGTTTTTAGCCGCATGACACATGGTGGGCATAAATCTTACATGCGGCGTATGGCAAATGAATGCGCCAATAACTCAATAAAACAACAAAATAAGAAATATATAAAAATAACACAACAACAGTACTATATATATGTGTGTGTGTGTGTGTGTGTGAGTGTGGCGTAGTTATGACCAGAATGGCGTCCAATGGCAGCGTTGCAGCTGCTGCTTCCGGCTCGACAGCGGCGGCGACCATTGCGCTGGCTGTCTGACAATTGGCTTCCGTTTTAAATTTTGCACAAGTTCCGGTGGCGTCAGCGTCAACAGCTGCGTCAGCAGCAACAGCGGCAAGATATCCACTGAACACACACACATGCAACATTTGTGATATTATTCCAACTGCCAACTGTAAAAGCAAGTGCAATATTTGGAACACAAATGACTTTGCGTCCTTGACAAAGGTGCCAGAAAATATGAAAAAAAAAAAAGTTCTCGACATACAACTCAATAAGCGAGCGTGTATTCCTATCCTTAAAATAAAGCACCCAAAACCCTAATAAACCAACAGCAGCTCGACTTATCTTGAAATTATAAAAATGTGCCCTGCACAACTTTGAGATTGTTTTTGTTTATGCTCTGTGGGCCAATAAATTTAATGGGGTATATTACATTCTTCTATATGTTATGTGACGGACTGTAGGTCCAATTTTCATGACTATAAAAACTGAAGTTTATGTTCATATTTTTTATGTAAAGAACAAAATGCTTACGACAGTTTTGTTTTTTTTTTTTTTTTTTTTAATATACTTTAAATATGCAGTGTACTTGATGTTATTTATTCACTTAAGTAATAATATATTTTTTTATAGAATCATAATTAACTCGAATTTTGTAATCGATTGAGACGCCTCTTTCAATTTTCAATAGTCCATTGTTTTCAGTTGATTTTATTGTATTAAATAATAGTTCTACTATTCGGTTCTATTATATATTTGTATAGTCCTATTTAAATAATCATATTTAATAATGAAGCTGTTCATCACACCTTTTAGTACTTTTGCTAAAATCGACATTATAAAGGGTTTTTCAATAGGAGCGCTTCAACTTTTTTTTTGAATAAAACACAAACGGTTTGACTTTTCAACTAACTTTTTTTTTTATTATCGAATTTGAACATATACATTTAATTATGAAACTCGATTTCTTTCGCATGACCACCGCGTGCACGTTTTACGAAGTCCAATCGTTGAACCCAATTTTCAACCACTTTTTCGCATAAATCGGTCGAAATTCCAGCAATTTCGCGTTCAATATTGGCTCTGAGCTCTTGCAACGTCGCCTGCTTATTGGCATAGACCCTTTATATGTGTATCTTTTAGTTGAAATCTTAAATCTCCATTTACTATACGGCAAAATTTAATCTCAAGGTTGTGGTAAATGGGCCTATTGTGGAAGCCAAGTTGGTTTCATTAGGGCCTGGCTGCTGGGCATCTGGTAGTTCATCTTTTTTGACTGCATCATTTCTACTTGATGCAGATTGCCGTTGTTTTTGTTGTTGTTTTTGTTGTTGTTGTTTTTGTTGCTAGGGCATAAAACAAAAGCGCGCCAAATGCAAACAATGACAAAATGGCAACGCCAGCAACAGAGGTCGCCAAGTGTTGGCAGCGGCCGACAGACAACGTCCAAAAGTGGAAAAACAAGTCGCGCCACTCCCAACTTTTGTAGGAGCTCTACTCATTCTTCGCCCAAAATTTTTATCCATTGTGGCCAGACCGAAACGAGGTCGGCGCCACAGCGTTGCCATATTTTTGTTTTGCGCGTCTTGTTTTTAATTTTATTTGCGCTCGCTCCACTTGAAATACATTGTGCAGCCGCTGCCACCCTCTGACCCGACCCCAACACCAACACCAAACCAAAACCAGCCCCAATGCAACCCATGCCGACCCGACTAGGCTAGGAAATTGTGTCACATGGCAGCTCCCGGGCTGATCCCAAGCCAGGGCCAGTCAAAGACAGCGGTAGCGTTGACTAATATGCGCTTAGATTTAGATTGGATGCGAATCCTTCCCCACCACAACCAAAAAAAAAAATAAAAAATAAAAAAAAATAGAAAATTTAAAAAACAAAAATAGTAAAAATATAGAAAACAAGAATGAATGCTGTAGTCGAGTATACACGACTACAGCATATCCTGCAACTAGCTGAAGATAAGCTAACACAAATAATCTTATATAAATGCGATTTATGCGAAAAAGTGGTTGAAAATTGGGTTCAACGATTGGACTTCGTAAAACGTGCACGCGGTGGTCATGCGAAAGAAATCGAGTTTCATAATTAAATGTATATGTTCAAATTCGATAATAAAAAAAAAAGTTAGTTGAAAAGTCAAACCGTTTGTGTTTTATTCAAAAAAAAAGTTGAAGCGCTCCTATTGAAAAACCCTTTACATACATACTCAAATCAAGCAGTGCGAATAAGAATTTGAACATCAAGCAGTTCAACAACCAGTCGATTTGTCGGTCTGAGTGATGGAGATTGAAAATTCGAAATGTACTTTTGGTATACCAAAAAACTTAACTAACTCTCAGATCGTCTCGGCTATTAATACAGATCAAGAATGTATATATACTTTATATGGTCGGATGGCTGTTACATACAATTGCACAGTTTCATGACTCTCTTTTACCCATTTTTAATGTGTATAGGGTGTAAAAATAACAAATTTATTGTGCACCCAAAAGTGGGGCATGCAATTGCAATAGTAACGGTAACGGCAATGGTTTCACTTCTTCTGGTAGCCTACCCTTCTCCCTTCTGGCAACACCCACCTTCTTTGCCAGCACTCCTTGATTTATGCTTTGACCTTTTCCGCGGGCAGCACTTTACCATTTTTGAGCTTAATTAGCGCCCTTCGTTGCAAATGACATTAGCGGGTTAATTAGACTTGCATTACACACACACACACACATACACACATACACACACACACACACACACAGTCAAAGGGTGAGACATATACCCAGTTATCAATGTGTGTCAATGTGCATCGTGACCGACTAATGAGCCAAGGGAGCCAGGCGTCTATCTGGAGCGGCTTATCCTGCCAGCGCTTATTTCAAGTGTTTGTCCATCAAATTAATTTGATTTGGATTAACTGCAATGCAAACCCAATTAATTTGTGCCCGCTACATGCAATTTGATCTGAAATATAGTAATTGACTGAACTGGGAGCACGTGGCACGTAGATTGTGGCAGGTGGCAGCAACTGACTGATTTGTTGTGTTTCGAATAGCATACTTTTTGTGGCAGCAGCTAATTGATGACAAAAGATTTAATTAAAGAAATGTTGTCCAATGGAATTTTAAAAAAATAAAATCACAATTTGTTTCTGACATATAAACAGGTATTTTGGCAACATACTGATTGCTCTTAAATAAAAGCTGTGACTTTCTTTCTTAATTACAACATTGAAATTCCAGTTTAAATTGCATTTGTTTGTGTGTGGCTTTTAGCAATTTTATTAATTGAATTTTTTTTTTGTAAAATATTCAATTAAGTGCACAATTGCAAACGTTTAAAAAACATTTGTGGCATTAGAATTGGATTTGTCCTTTACATGTTACTTACTGTATAATGCAATTGAGCATTTTGTAGTTACGAGTATGTTATGAAAAGCAAATTCATACTTTGTTAACGAATTCATATTGACAACGTTGTTTTTGATAACACAAAATGACCAAAGTGGCATTTACAAACGCAAATTAAAACTATGCTGCAAATATTTGCCAAAATGTCAGGACAGGTTATTTATACGCAAAATTGCTGGATGGCTGCATAAAATTTTCCAAAAATTCAACAAGAAATTTTTCCCAACAATGCTCCAGCTACCCATCCTATACACAAACACACACATTCGGACAACAAACAGACAGACGGACAAAAATGTATATATGTATAGAGAGAGAGAGGCAGTTTGGTTTTAGAAGTGGCAGCAAATATTTGGTTAGGTTTATTGTTGTTGTTGAGGCCTTGCTGTTGGTCTTGCCACCAGGTGGCGATCGCCAGGACCTTCAAATGCAATGCCAATAAAATGAAAATATATATAAAACATTTTATGGAAATAACTCTAATTTGAAACTGGGTCAAAGCGAAAGCAAATGAGTTGACAATATTTGCGGCAATGCCAAGTCTATGATATACAGACCAATTCTAAAGGGTTTTTCAATAGGTGCGCTTTAACTTTTTTCCGATAGGGATATTGAACGCGAAATTGCTGGAATTTCGACCGATTTATGCGAAAAAGTGGTTGAAAATTGGGTTCAACGATTGGACTTCGTAAAACGTGCACGCGGTGGTCATGCGAAAGAAATCGAGTTTCATAATTAAATGTATATGTTCAAATTCGATAATAAAAAAAAAAGTTAGTTGAAAAGTCAAACCGTTTGTGTTTTATTCAAAAAAAAAGTTGAAGCGCTCCTATTGAAAAACCCTTTATAAACCAGAATTATTTTTCTCTATACGTTCCCATTTATACAACTTGTCCTTGTAGCCTACATGAAGTGTAGTTGATCGGTTCTCATTGTCTCGACATGTGATGATTTCAAATTTTTCTAATCCCATCAGATTGCGCGTCCTGTTCCGTCCTGTGAAACTGGCACTTGACAGGCGCTGGCTCTGGTCCTGGAAATTGAAAATTGATATGGCAGCGTTTTGGCCTCTTTGTTGGCCCTTATCGCAGCGTCTATGTCGCGTTTTTCAAAAACATTACCATGCAGTTACAGGCGAGGCACTAAACGAGCGCAAATAATAATGACAATGCCATCTGCCAGCCAGGGCACACTGGTTTCAAGTCTTTTGAAAACTAAGTGAAATAAAATAAGCTAATAAAAGTAGATTTTGAGAGTATTGCTATAGAGAGTTGCTATGAAATTTCAGTTCTTGTACAATTGATCTGCACTTCCTTAAACCGAAGTGTTAAATATAGTAAGAGGGCTGTATTTTTTTTCCTTTGTCTGTCTGTCCGTCCGTCTGTTTATATGCTTAAGTTTTGGCTTTATCTTTGAGCTATCCTGATAAAAACTCGGCACAGACAAAGCTTGATAATGTATGTAGTTGGTATGTTAAAATCAGCCCGATCAAACCACTATATCATATAGTTGTCATAGGAACAATCGGAGTCACTTCATTTTAATAAAAAGTACTTGTATAAAAAACTTTTTTGTTTTTTAAGATATCAAAAAGATACGATTTGTACAATCTGATCAAATTTGAATAAAATCGAACTACTACACTTACACTAGTTTACAGCAAAAAAGGAGCTGGGCTCTCATATACTTTTTTTTATGTATTTTTGGTCGCTGATTTCAAAAATGCAAACCATTTATTTTTTCAAAGAATGGTTTTCAAGAAAACCGCGAATAGCTAGTTTTTTGGCAGTCTTTCGACTTATTTGTTCATATCTACATGAGATCTTATTTGATCTTAAATAATGTTACACAATTTAATAGATAATTGTATCCTCTTTCTAACGGTATGCCGTTTATGCGAATCAAATAAGAAACAAAGCCATTATAAACCCTCGAAGTTGAAAAATGTAAACTTTTTTTTGCATTTTTGAAAAATTCCTGAATTTCAATTGGTCTTTTAAAAATTTAAAAAATTCGTTTAAATACTTTTTAAGATTTATTATGTTAGATAATTCTTTTACGAATATTTTAAATATACATTTGTCCAAATCGGTCAGTAAATGTGATAGATATTCAGCAATTAGTAAAAACACCCAAGAAAAAATTTACCCTGTTCATCACTTTTCGGTGTACCGAAGATAGCCGTTTCTTTCTTGTTTTTTATTTTAATTTATTAATATTATATTAAATGATATTAATAAATGGTAATCCTGTTACCTAGGTGCATGCAACCAGCTGTGCAAATAAAGGTAAGATCATGTTGTTTGTGCGATATCTCTTCGGTGCGTAAACTGAAATTCCTTCATATAATTCTGTAATGTATTGATGTACAATTTTTATATGCTTAGTTAATGAGTTGGTTTATACACATCGATTTAAAACAATTGATTGCCTCTGCTGTAAACTCAAAGTTTAGAGAACAAATCTCATTAACATGTTGTATCTTTTGCTCCACTGTGGCAGTCGATGTCGGCAATGCTGTACAACTCTTTTCGTTTCCTTTTAACATGCGATTGTTCGCGTTGCAGTTGCCCATTGCTTGATGCAACTTTCTCCTCACTCTTTCCCTTATTTCTTTCATCAGCCTATCTGCATTCACATCTGCACATGTGTGAGAGATTTTGCGTATGTGTGTGAACGACGCCATTTATTCGCGTTCTCTCGTATTCCTATGCAAGTCGTGCTAATGCATTTGTTGGAGCTCCTCTTGTATACCCTGTATCAAATAGCTAAAGAGGGTATTATTGCGCAAATTACGCCCTTTGCAAAAAGAGTATTTTTTTTCATTCTTGAACATTTTTTTTATATACATAATTTATTATAATTTGATCTGATTTTACATCAATATTAATGCTTTTAAATCTGAGTAACTTATATAAAAATCACTTACATACTTATTTACATTATATGCATAAGCGAGTTGTAGTTGCTTAGATTGTTCTAGAAGTTGAAAGGTTCGATGAATTATATCTTCGTAGTCTTGTAATTTTTTGGCCTATTGCCTACGATTTTTGATGCATTAAAATTAGTATTTTATATATACTTTTATTTATCAGGGGTGTTACAGAAATCTCCGGACATTTGGCGCCGGGCTGGCTTTGAAATTTCAAGTATAAACCGTTGGTGTCACAGAAATTAAAAAAATGTAATTTTTCGAACTTCCAGTGGCGATTTAACATCGAAAAATAGGCAACTCTTTCGTTGACTTCCAGTGGGACTGCCTTCCTAAAATTGTCAGCGAAAAAAAATTATTTCGTTAAAAATTTGATCGTATTTTATTATATATTTTTTGACTTTTTAAAATTAAAATAAAAAGATTCAATGTTATTAATTTGTTCGTAAAATCAAAATATTAATGGAACCTAACCCTGATTATTTTAACACAAAATAAATTTGAAAATGTTAAATTTCTTGGCCCGCCAAATTTAAGGATACGTATAACAATCCTGTCGTATTCATCATGGGTGAGATTACTAAGCAGGCTAATCCTGTGTGATATTGTCTGTGACTGACAAAAATAAAATAAAATAATAAAATAAATAAATTTAAAAAAATAGATTATGTTTTCGGTTAATCTTCTCTGCAGAAGACAATTACAGGCATAAAAAAAAGACGCGTTTGATATATTACCAAACTGACATGCTTTAATTTATTTTTAGCAATTCACATTTATTGATCTCACATAGATCTGCCAACGAGGCCATAAATATGATAGTTTTAAAATATTAATATACAAAGAATTTAAATAAAAACTAAAAAGATCAATTTTAATATTCTTTATCTTTTAAAAAATCACATACATATATCATAGACAATGTATTAACATTTTAATAAAAATAAAACAGCGAAAATTTTCGATCTCAATTGTAAAAAAGTCGGCACCGCTATTGATTTTTGGTTTCAGCTGCTAACAGCGTTTACAAGAGATTTTGCAAAATACAAAATGATGAATTAAAACAAATTAAATTTAGAAAAATTAAAATGCAGATAAATAGATCAAATATTATTGTTTTAACTTTTTATACTACTTTTATTTTTAAAAAATCGTTTACATGTGTATTTACACAAATCTCTAGTTAAAACAGTAGAAATTTCGAAATCATCGATTAGAGGCTTCTGTGACACCAACGGATTGGTTTTCGGTTGGAATTCGGTTGAAAGAGATTTTCGTGACACCCCTAATTATTTTTAATGAATTTTACTTTGGTACGAGATCCAACAGAACTATTTTTTTTAAATTATTCTGTGCCACAAAACTACAAAGCTATAAAATTTTCTTATGCTCGTGGTTCTAGGAATTTCACATTTATATGAACATATACATATAAGCACGATGTGTTGAGTCGATATATCCATGTCGGTCTGTCTGAGTTTTTGAATAATCTTGATGAAACTTGGTACATGTGCTTTTTTTTTGCTAAACGTATTATATAGCTCCAACAGGCCAGAATGAAATTTCATATCACAAAAATTTTTGCAAAATCTAAGTTCCTGTTAAAAAAAAAAACTTTGTTGTTAGTAAAAGGACATCACCCAATTCCGTTATAAGTATTATTATATTTATAACAATCGTCTTAACTTTATCTAAACTAGATTATTTTTTTAAGTAGCTATAATTGGTACTACCACCAAAATACACATTTTATATCTTTAGCTGTCAAAGTCTTTTATTCTAAGATCGATGGGTTCTTACATACGAACTTTAATCCATTTTTGATCAGATACAGTGTGTTAAAATAAGAAAATAACTGCTTAATACATAAATGGAGCAATGCAATGCACGCCGGGGGAACTAGTATAATATAAGATGGAATAAAATTGAAAATTTTTATTGTTAAAACATACATCGATCGATGAGATTGAAGCCTAATTGAATAAAGGGTTCACGTTCGAAAATAAACGCAACCGAGGGAACATGACAACGTCGTATAAATTAAATTGTTTCTCTGTGTTGACTTAAATTCCGGGAATTTTCCTACCTATGGTCAATATCTTTATTCAAACTTTAGCAAATAGTTTGACGAAATTCGATTTAAGTCAAATGAAGTCAACCGTAAAACTATTTATTTATAAATTTAAAGACCATTAGTTGAAGTTTATTGTGTTAAGGCATTTTTATTATTCCCTTGCAATATATCGATTATATTATAATGCAAAAGCAAAGGAGTAAAAAACGAAATAATTTTTTTTCGACTTTTCCTCGAATTTTAAAGTCAAAAAATCGTAAAAAATACCGCACAAAATATCATCATTTTCTAAATTCAAAATCAAATAGTTACAAAACTAGTAATTTAAACATAATAATGTATATGTATGAATTATAGGCCCTTTTAGAAAACGTAAAGCATTAAAAAATCGGCATTAAGATTCTCGAGTAATGCTAAAATCTGTAGGCTTGCGTCTGAAAAAAAGCTAAAAAATAAATACCAGATTTCAAAAATTTTTAAAAAAAAAGTCTCACCATAGAAAAATTTTTAAAGTGGTTTTTCGTCATCTGGGGCACCATATGTATCAGAAAAAGTAGGTTTGATCAAATATACAAAAAAAAAAAGCTAAATTTTGATACCTAGTGTTATAATCATTGGGTTGATATAGCTATGTCGATCTGTTTGTCTTCTATTCTATCTTAATGAAATTTGGCACAGATGTTTTTTTCTGTAGCAGGCAGTATATATGATGGAATCAGGCTGACAGCACGATCAGATTACTATATTATTTGGCTGCCATAGAAACGATCGGTCGGAAAAATCTATATGAATTTTGTTTTTTGGGTCAGCTATCATTACTAAACTTGGTAGATTAATGTAATATTTTGATCTGAATAACCAGTTTTATTTTAATAAAAATCGAACCACTACATCCAATAGCTCTTGTGGAAAAATAACAATAAGTACTTCTATAAAAAACCTTTTTGTTTTTCAAGATATCAAAATGGACTAATATTTAGATTTTGAAGGCTATTGCAAGGGCATGCGGAAATAAACAATCTTTTTTTTATTATAATATACCAATTTAAAACAAATCAAATTTTTCTTAAAGTTACATTTTTTTTTTTTGGTCACTTAACTTTTAGATGTTATGTTATGTTATGTATAACAATGCAAAAAAAAAAATGGGTGTGTAAATGTATAAACATGTTATATATGAACGCAGTTGCACTTTGTGTTTAAATGCAAAGAAGTATCTCTTAGCCTGTCAGACTTGACTTTAGCATTTATTCCTTTAGTTTTTGTGCCCAATGCCACCGCTTATGTTGCTTCATCTGACATGATTTCCGTATGTCGTTTGAGCTCTTTTTTTTTTGCTTCTGCTGCTGGGCATGTTTTTTTTTCTAGCTTTTGGCTTATTTTTGACTTTCGTGTGCTCAATTTCGTAAAAAAAAAAAAATAATAAAATTGAAGGAAAAAGAATTTCAAGAAGAAATGTCAGTTTATTTTGATGTCTCTGCATGGTTTTCCTGTGGCGCGAGCAGCATCTCCTGCTCCGACCATTGATATCGCTGACGAAATTGAGAATTATTATGTTTAAACGTGTGCCGTCAGCAGCGTTTTGTTGGCTTCTTATATCGTAGGCAACCCCTCGTCGGGCCGTGTGAGTGACATGTGCCAGCTGACAACAGCAAGGACAAAAACAACAAATTTTGGATGCCTGAATCCTGATGCCTGCCATCTGCAGTTGCATCCTAGACCGCAGATACATTAGAATTATATTGCTTGATGCAGCTGCTTTAATATAGACTTTAAATTTACAAATGTTTATATCGATAATACTATCGAGAGAATTAACAGATTTCGATGAATTCTTTAATTTATTTTGCTTATGGTAATAAGACTGTATCCTACAAATCCTTAGTAAGCCTAGCTAAAAAGAACGAATCGATTTCTTTAATTCAGAAATCTTTTCAATTCAACTTGTCTGATGTGTCTGTGTGCGATTTTTATAACCCAGCAAAAGGGTATTAAATTTTGTTACGACGTTTGTAACGTAAAGAAGAAGACGTCTCCGACCCTATAAAGCATATGGGCATTTCCAGAGTGTCGTTACGTGACAATCGTTCGCCTAAATTTTTTAATTTTTTTTTTTATATCTGAGTAGCAATTCAGCTGAACTATATTTAGTAAAAGATATGAAAACATTCGACCTTTCCGATTAAAAGATATAAGCAAAAAACAGGTGTGGCGTTACGTGACAAAAATGGAAGTCGGTTTCGACTGAGAGTTGTAAAAGCGCAGAACTTTGCAAAGTGTGCAAGTCTTTTTGTATAAAACTTTTTTCTGTAGTGTAATGAATAAAGTTAGTTAATTTTGCAGGCTATTTCATTTAAAAATCTTTTCCTGTTTTGTTTTTACAAGCCTTAGTATAAAGTGTTACGTGACAGGGTGTTACGTAACATAAATTTCCATTGTACATTTTGAAATAATGATCGTCCTTAAAAATTTATTAATAAAACTTTTATTTCGGCGTCAATATTAACATAAGCTTAAATTAAAAGGAAAATTAAGTAATTCAGAAAAAAAATATTCGTGTAAATCGATGCCTAGGTGTATTACATTCTTGCGTATACTGTGGCGTTACGTGACACACTTTGAAAATTTCCTAAAATCAAAACTTTTTTTTTTCTGTCCCAAAAGTTTATTTCTTTTACATTGTTGTATGAAACTTTGTTTAAATCTGAAATTTCACTTATCTGTGATAAACAGTGCAGATGTAATGATACGAAATGCTGTTTTTTGTGGCGTTATGTGACATTAGAATATCGGTAAAAGCAAATCAAAATTTTAACGTAAATTGACGTTTGCTTGCTCTCTTTTCATTTTTTTGGTAAACTGTTGCTCTAACAAAATGTTTTGAGTCAAAAGTGCTCCTGCATCATAACACTAAGAAAAGTTAATTTTAAGGAGAATATGCTCTTAGAAATGCCAAAATTGACCAAAAGATAATTTTCAACTTTGAAGCACGATTACTGACTAATGCCACTAAAAAAAGCTTTGAAATCTTTAATTTATTAAATTTTGGACTTTTCTCTATAAAAATTAAAGAAAAAAAAAAAAGTATTGGATGACTTTTTTGTGGAAATGCCCATGTATATTCTTGATCAGAGCGACGAGCTAAGTCTATATAACTATATAAACTCCAATATGAACAATTGGTCGAAAAATGGCTTGTATGAAAAACTTCTTGTTTTCCAAGATACCTCAACTAACTCCAAGTTTGACTAATCCAATATTAAATATTTTAATTAAATTTTATCTAAATCGGACTATATCACATAGGAACGATCGACCATTGCAAGGGTATATAGGTTCGGCTTGCCAAAGATAGCAGTTTTTTTCTTTTCTACACAGAATAAGAAGAGTTTTTAAATTTTCTCGATATAAGCGTTAGATGAAGCTACCACTTGATAAATGACGGTATTATTGATTATGTTCCAGATGTAATAAGTATATGTATATACATATATATACATATGTATTGATTTATATAGCATACATAAACAGATTTGCACACATGTGATGCAAGTGACAGTTATTAAGGCAAGTTGCAGTCTAGGTTTCAATTTGCAGCTGGAGGCAATCAATGCAATGGCTGGAACGGTGCAAGGTGGCAGCTAGGACCAGGACTAAAGTCAATGCCACATGGCCTGCCATTTCTTGTGCTGCTTTTACTTCTTCTCTGCGCTATATAAGTACAGACATATACATAATAATAGGCTCTTTGTTTAGCACACACACACAGACACACATATACTGAGTGACTCTGACATACTGCCAAAGGCTAATGAAGGCAAACCAAGGACTAGGCCCAGGCAGAGGTCCTAGCAGAGGCAAAGGCACTGGCAGCGGGTCTAGGGCTAAAGTCTCACATTTGGATGCACATTGCACTTCAGTCAGCTGCTCATATGCCTAGCATGTTGACATTTAACAAACAGACTAACAAACAAATACACAAAACAGTCGGCAAAAGTGCACAACGCAACAAGAAAAACACGAAAATGAATTGCAACATTCCAAGCGTTACTACTCGACTGCCATATACTCTGTTTGCCAGTGTAGTAATAGCAGCTCAAAGCCTACCGAATGACAACTTTCGGATTCGTTTCCCAATCGTATACAGTTTGAACAAAGAGTTATAATATAAGTTTTCTCTCTAAAGAGACTTGCTCTGCAACAATCGATATATATAATACCATCGAACTAGCCAAAAAATTACTTTTCATTTAATAATTTGTCTGAAAGGATTCAAAATGTATCTAATAATTTTAATAAACAATAAACATTTATTGTAGTTAATTACATTGGCCATATTCACACGCTTACAAAAATAATGATTATTTAAATTTGCAAAAGATTTTTAGTCCTTCTATATAACTTGTTCCATCTAGCCTTAAAATTGTGGATATCGTTTGTTCTTAATTTAATTTTCGACTTCGTTTCGAGTTTGTTTTAGGCTTGACTACAAATTATTTTTTTTTGTCTTATTTATTTATTTATACGGGGGGAATATCAAAACCCCTTTGTAAGCTTGTTGCTTTTTATCTTTATTATTCAGATACCTAATAAACTCTCCTTACGTTTCAGAACAGAGTATATGGAAAATAATAAAAACAGGCAATAAAAGCACTGCCAATGCAAATCTCATGTCCAAAATTGAGCGTCATTTGCAGTAAGGTTGCTCAACAATTTTGCAATTTGTTGAATTTGAAGTTTCAAATGCTTTAAAAGCAAAGTGCCTATCAAGCTGAAAGACCATAAAGAAGTTTCATTCATCCCTAACATGATATAATAAAACTGTGCAATAATTTTTAAACTTTGGGGAATAACCTTATGTACATACGTTTAAGTCCTATTCGAGTTAAGGATTTTTGCATACATTCTTTTAATTTTGAAGTCACTTTAAAAATCTGAAGCTATGGCAAAAAAAAATTTTCGAGTCACTTTTTATACTAAACATCTTTTGTGGTTAATGCATAAAAAAAGCTATATAAATTATGAAAAAAAAATTAATAAGGCTTTCAAATGATATATGTATTTATATATATATATATATATATATACATTTTTTTACTAATTATTTACTATTGAACACAATATAAGCTTGTCAATCTAGTTTTTTGCTCAAATCATTAATAATTTTTGACTTTGATCGCCATTCAGTCAAAAGTTTTCTTCTACACCAATTTTCAAAAGCTTTTCTAACTAATTTTCAATCAATTTTGTGTATAACAGCGCTTATTTGAACAGAATTGAATGAAAATTGAGAAAATTGTCATCAAAGACGTATTGAAGAAATTTTAATCCAACATGTTATTGAAATAACATTATCCGCTGTTCATTTTTCGGTAACTCTGAAACCGATTTTACTTGTCTTGCACTTAAAATTTTAAAATTTTTTTATATTTAAATTTTCTCTGCTTGTAAAGTATGGTATAACCGACTTGAAAAATTAAAGCATAAAACAAAATTGTACATATATATAGGGCTATAAATAAAGCACACACAGTTTTCACATAAAGTTAATAGTTTGGAATTTATTAAATATTGTGCGAAAAACATTTTTTTTTATATTAAAACATTGCTCTCAAAATTTTAATTAAACTTGAGTAGGACTACAACGTTTATACGGTCATTTTCCAAAGTCTTTTACCATTGTCAATTTGGCTGCACAGTGTAATCGTAGAAATTTTAAAGTAATTATTTTGATCCTGTCGTTTTCCTGCAATGTCGATTATTTTGCTAGATTAATATATTTCTATAGCCAGGTATATTTTTAACGTAATGAAAATAATGTAATTGTCATATTTAAATAAGTTCTATCAGTTCTATATGTACGTTTTACCCACCTCTCTGATGTTTTAAGAAAATCAAAAACACAATCGAGCTTCAAAAAAAAATTGCAGCATTCATTTGTGATACGAATTATATAGTAGTATTTATTTATGCGAATTGTTTGAGCAACAGCAGCCGGATTTCAATTAAAACGCAATGCAGGCAGATTTAATAAAGCGCAGCCGGTATCGTTTGGTTGGATAGATGATATACGGGAGAGCAGGGAATTGGGCAGAGAGGAGTGGAGATGATAGTAGGGAGTAGGCAAAGGGGGAAGTGCGGCTTGACGACGACATCCACGACGACAAGCAAAATAACTTTAAATTAATTAAAAAGCGCATGCAAAAATGTTTTTAAGCGCGCGCGTTGACAACAAACACAAGAGAGATGACTGGAGGCGGCAATGAGGGAATAGGGGGTAAATATAAATATATATGTATACATGAATATAATATATATATATATATATATATATTTTATATATATACATGTATATGGAAAGAGTTTTTCTAGCGACAGGCAGCTAAAGACGAGGACGAGGACGAGTAGGGAGGACAAGCACGACGACAGGGCGCATCAATGTCGCGGAAATTAATTGAAATGAAGGCAGGAATTTTGTAAGACTTACGCTGCTGTAAAGTCTTATTTCAGGCTTGACTTTGGTTGCCAAAGGATGAAAGACCACAAAAATGATGTAATGAAGATGCGTGGGGATTTCAAAGACGGTAGACAGTAGATGGCCGAGGGTAGACTCCAGCCTGTAGCTGTAGCCAGTTCCAAGAAATGGAAACTGTAATTAATGCACATTGCTGACAATTTATGATTGCCGATTGTGTCCAGTGGCAGCAGCAGCATTCAAGGGATGTGGCAAATGTCGAGAGCTTAATGCAACATTATCGCACGCCCACAAGAGTCGACTTGAGTCCTTCTACCTTATTCCATAGAACTCTGTCTCGTGTTCTACTCTCTTCTGGCAGCCAACAAATGAAATTAAGCAAATAAATTTTCGAGGCGGATTAGTTGGTCCAACTGCGAGCGAGTGTGGAACATTTTGCGGCTTAGCAAGGCTATCTGGCAACTTCTTTTGCGCACTGTGTTTAAAAGGGGCACAGAGGGGGCGTGGCTGGCTTAGAGGCTGACCAGCTAACCAACCGACCGCCCGCCCGCCGGCTTGTCTGAAATACGAGCCCAAGAAACCAGGAAACGTAGCCAATGCTTAAAACGGCATCGGAACTGAAGTGGGAGCTGGCTTTCCTGGTGGGGCAATTAAAACGTTGCGCCACCTCAATCTGCCGCTGTGCTGCACTCAGTTCTTGCCACAACACATGCAGAAACCGCAGACAGGCACAACTCCAAAAACAACAAAAACAACAAAAACAACACACAACGTGGGGAAACAAAAGCAGAGTAGACAGTAAAAAAATTTAAGCAAAAACAAAGAAATAAACTGCAATTGCAGCCCTTGGCATCCATTTGAAAAATTAAAAATTAAATGACATTTGGCGAATGTATATATTTCGGAAAAACAGAAATTGTTGAGTTGTATTTATACATACATATCTTGCAACGTGGACTGCAAAAAGTAATCCCAAAGTGCAGAAATAAACCCATCAAACCTGAACTCTCAGCCATACAAAATTAAACGAAATGTTTTCAATTTATTTCTGATTTATGATTAAATATAGAACACAACTCTGTTTCGAAACTTTTTTCGATTATCTACTCTGCCTGGTCATAACAATGTCATAATTTTACTTTAATAACTTTGAATTCTAAATATATTTAATTTATATTTCATTTACAAGTGAGAAATTACTTAAAATACTGTATACTTAAAATAATTAAGTCTTCAAGTACGCAGAAGAATTGCTGCTTTAGAGTTCTTTAAGTCATTGAGTCTTTTTTAAAATAATATTTTTTTTTTGTAGACCCGACCAAATTTCATAGAAAATAAAAATGTTTTATATGTGAGTAAAACAAAATTAAAAAAAAAAACGCATTTTTTAAAATTTGTTTTCAACCATGCTTCCATTTTCACATCTCCATGACTCTGGTGGATTCGCTTTCAAAGTGCATGAAAATGTGAACTTATTTCACCAAAACACACGATTTTGGTGAACGTCAATTCAAATACAAGCGCAATGTGAAACACTGTATGGCATGTCAAGATTAAATAATTCCATTTAATGGAAAATTTGAAATTAAAAATGAATTTAAGAACTTAAGAAATAAATACATATTGCAAATTTGAATAATGGCCGATTAAGTTGCATAGCAGAGAAATGCAACGGGTGTGATCGTGCAGGCTCGATCACCATCCCTTAAGTTTTATTCACAATCCAATCACAACGCTAAGCACCAATATGACCGATCGAATCCAAATGACTTTGAACATGATTGTTTTTGTCAATGATCCGATGCTGATAGGTTGCTTTGAGTATGGTGATTGGAAAGTGATCGTAACGAAGCTGATCGTGATCGAAGTGATTGAAATAAGTTCAGTTTCGAGAATGTTGTGAATGTTTTTATGGTGATTTGATCGAGACTTGATTATTTAAATGTTTAAGCAACGCACACTGTGCATGTAAATAAATTTTGTTTATAAATGTTTATTGAAAGGCATGGAATTATCAAGGAAAATATATTTTTTCATTTATTTAAAAATATAAAGGATTAAAAGTATCAATTTAAAAAAAGTATTAATTAAAGTAATATAAAAAATAAATATATAAACGAATAATAATTTCAACTTAATAAATGTATAATAAAAGTAAAAAAAAAAATTTATTTGCATACATCAATTGAATTTAAATCTGATCAATCCTATGGTGGTTTCTATATAGGAATCTGATTCATCTCTTTTCGACATACATATGTATTATTATAGATGGAGAAAACATTCAGTGCTAAGTTTTCAAGGTATACTTTAAATATTGGGATATTTTGTTATACAAAGATAAAAATTTCGCAACATTTTCTGAGTTTGAAATTCTATTGCCGAATATTTATGACACCTGGAGACGAAAAAAATATGTCATTCGATGCGCTATATTATTGAGGCTTAAGTTTTCAAGTCTGACTATTGAATCAGCAACAGCAATCGATTTTCAAAATAAAGTTCAAATTTTCCATACATTTTGCGTATTGTGCGTAGTTCGAACTGTGACGTTTGCATCATACAAAATCCGAGTATAGGCTCAAGTATACTCGAAAATTTGTATACCCGTTGCAGTTCTCTGTTGCATATTCGTAAAAAAATATAGAAATTATCATATTTAAAAAATGTTCCGAATTTTATTTATTAACATAACAAAAAATACGTATGAAAAACATAATTTCTATGCGTGAGCTATAAGCTAACATTTTAAGCTTTTATTTGGTTTATATATTTTTACACAAAAATTCAATCTTTCATTAATGTTAGTACGTACAAGTACTTAAATCTTTTAATTTTTCCAACTAAACATTATTTAAATGAATTTTATATTAAGTCAGTCATTTTGATTATAACATTACTCTAGCTTTTACATTGCTTTGTTTGTGTTCACTTTCCCTAGCTCTCTGTCAATCCCCATCTAACAATACAAAGACTCTTTTATCTTTCTTTGAGTATCAGCTAAACATACTAAGTATACACGTAGTTGAATAAATCTCAAATAACCTAACTTAGTATATTAAAGCTGAAAACCCCAAAATAAAAAAAAAACATTTTTCTCTTTTTAACAAGTTTTTTTTTTGCCTTTTTTTCATTGCAGGTGAGTGCAGATTCCTCTGGTTAACGAAGGAAGACTTTTAGAGTCGTATTTTTTTATTTTTTTTTGTCGGGTAAGAGCAAATTTTGATGCGTTCTTAGGAAGAAGAAATAAACAAGAAATATGTCAATAATAAATGGCATCATTTTAATAATTTCTGTTTTTCTTTTTGCATTTATTTTATTTATTTCTTTCTTTCAATTGCTTGTGTTTGCCTGGTTTTCTGTAGAAATTGTATTTTCTTTTCGTAATGATAATGCACGAAAATTATGCTAATAGCTTAATGCCGGCTCACTTAAGCGCTAAGACAGCAGCGGCCAGAACAACAGCAGCAACAAAAATAAGGATACGACGCCTGTGATTATGCTATAGATTTTTTTTTTGCAGTCTGCTGTCGTTGAACAGCTAAAGTTGGCTGCCATTTGGTGGCCGTTGACAGGCGCCAGTGGGCACTTGGACTCGTACTTCGACTTAGACTGAGACTGAGACTGCGGCTGAGACAGAGACTGAGTCTTGAAGTTGGACCTTTGTCGCACTCTTGGCAGCTGTGGCCAACAATGACAACAACAAGAACAACAACAGTAATATGGACAATATAGCGCAGTGTGCCCAAGTGTTTTCTTTTAACTTGGCCAAGATTAATATTCCGACGGGGACAGTGGTCAGAAAAAGCAAGAGAAAGAGCAAGACAGCGAGTGAGAGACAGAAGACTCACAAACTAAGCATAATGTGAGCAGCTGTAGGTTGTAGGCGTGGCCAAAAGTTATGGCTAAAAGTTTTTTGCTCTTGTACTCAAAAAATGCCAAAATACAATTGAAGTGGGATATGTGATGCAACTAAGCAGAAGAAGAGACAGCTAAAGAGTGCAAATGAAAATGGAAAAACTTGGCGAATTAAAAATGGAATACTTAAAATAGAAAAAGAATTTGTGTACAGTTTGAAACAGAGAAATAAATATACAAACAGGGATAAATCGACATGGCTGAAAAACAAATATATATACTTTATAGTGCAAGAGATGCCTATGTCTATTATATAAATTTTCACAGTTTTAGGATAACATTGTCATTGATTTATAAAGTAAAACTTTGAATCAAAAACAAGAGTAATTTGTTTTTAATATGAATTTTCATGTTATGAATTTAGATTTGTAGCGGTGTATTTTCTAACTGAAGTTGGAATGTATGATATTTGAAGATTTTATAGACTATATCCTGTGTTTCACGGCGTTTACTCTGCGAGGGAGAATTCATATTCATTTTCTTTTGGTTAGTTCTTCATATGAAATCACAATCGACTTGTGATCATCCTAGTTTTCGCTTTTTGTTATGAAGCTCACATGTACTATTTCGCAATGAGATACAGTCTATTTCTGATTTTACTTAGGTTTATTCCCAATGCATTGCTGTAGATACTATTGCTGCTTTGTGGCCGAGTTATCAATATGCCTTAAAGTTATCAATGTCCTTAGCGGACTCAAAGAAATCGGGAACCAAGAATATTTTTAAATTAATTAAAGTAACTTAAAATATTCCTTGTAACAAAAGCTCAAGACTTGGTACCGACAGTGAGTCATTAGCCATAAACAAATTGTCAAAATGTCGCATTCAAAACTGATTTTCCACCGAATTATCATCCCAGTTTCCCAGTGTGAAATGAAATATTGTGTATATCGTGGCCACACAAGGGCGAGTTTCTCTTGCATTTATTTTTTCCTTGTATACCAACTGTCAACACATTAAATTAAAATTAGACAAATCGCTCAACTCTTCGTCAAATTTTTTAAATGGAGCCCAAATCATTATTGTTCTAAATGGAATTTACTGAAAGTAAAAATATCACAAGTTTTAATAATATTTCTTAAATCAAACAAATTTAATTCTAGAAGTAAAAGAGCTGTCAAGAACATAAAATCACATAACACAGTGTTTAGGTGTAAAAAGAAAACGTCTTTGCACGAACAGCTTTTCACACCCAGTACCCATGAATAATGGGTATAAAGGGGTCATGAAACTATGCAAATATATGTAACGGGCAGATGGAGACATTATTGGCAATATAAAGTATATATGGACGCATTTTCGCGAATGTTACGCAAATCAAATTCTTGCAAATTTTCTTTATGCCCTCAAAAAATGGTTATTATAATTTTGTGACGAATAGTGTAATGCATCGAAGGACACGTCTCCGTGTTCATAAATTATATATATTCTTGATCAGAACGACGAACTCTGTCGATATACCCATGTCCGTCCCTCCCTCTGTTCGTTGGTTTCTATGTTTTAGTATTATCATCTTAACGATCTAGTCAAGTTGCATGAAAATCGGGCCCATGTATGTATCTTATAGCTTCAATATGAACAATGCCTTAAAAAATATTGTGATATGAAAAACTTTTTGTTTTTTTAAGATACCGAAAATAAACTCATTATTTCGATGCAGAATTTTGGCTTGTACGAAATTATCAAGCATGATCAAAATCGCATTTCTATATCATATAGCTGTCATTGTAAAAATTGCTTGTGTGTAAAAAATAAGTTTCAAAAATAATATTAAGTATGTTTAGACATACGATTATTTAACAAAAAATTTTGTCAGGGGTATAGATAGATAGGGGTATAGAAAGATAGATATATATATATATATTTATATATATATATATATATATATATTTATACAATGTACAAAAATAATCAAATGGACATGAGTTAAATAGATTATAAGCTAACATTTCTACGAAAGACATTTACACCAACTGAAGACCAAACAAAATGCCAATATACTTTTTTGCCCTCTTTGAAAGAGAGTATAAAAATGAACGAAAACGCTGAAAAAGTTGTGCCCGAAACGCAACAAGAAGATGACGAAGAATATAACAAAAAAAAAAAAAAGAAGATGAATGTTGTGAGAAAGAAGAAAGAAAGCGATTGCCAAAGCCGAACGATTGAGAAAATGTTAAAGTAAATTATTTTGAAAATCACTCGCAATGCCAAAGAAAAGTGCAAACTCAGCAAACGACGAAATATTAAATGATTTGCAGCAGATTTAACAGCCACATGCATATGCCCGAATATGTGTGTGGGTGTGTGTGTGTGTGTGTGTGTGTGTGTGTGTGTGTGTGTGTGTGTGTGTCTGTGAGTGTGTGTGTTTATAAGTGTGCCTCCTGGGGGATAATCGGAGCTGCAGTGAAAATGAAAAGTACAACCAAGGAGCAAGTTTAATCCAAGAACAAAAAAGATACAGTTGTTTTTAAATGTGTGAAATTTTAAATACCCTGTGTTTCTAAGATCTACATACCGAAGAATTTATTCACTTATAACAATTATTTTGAAGGGAACTGTGAACAGGTATTATTTTTCTAGAAACGCGAACTGTCAGTTCCGTTTTCGTAATTGCAATTAATATTTTTATTTGCAAATAACTGATGTTCCAATCCATTTTTGAATCAAGTTTATAAAAATATATGAAAAAACAGCTGATACTCGCTTTTCTGGAATTCATTTGAAAGTGAAATTCTGAACTGAGGACATGATTTCAATTATAAAACTAATGCCATTAGATTTGTGTATCTTAAACAGTTGGAATATATCTTGTATTTAGATTAAAGTTTACTCAGGTAATTAAAGTAATTGAATAATTTGAACAATCTTTAAAATCCTGTTGTCAAGATGATTGTGTACATTTGAATACCCTTTTATAAGTTTTAAGTACTTACTGAGTATTTGAATGCAATGTGCAGTTAAACGGAACTGGACACTCACATAAGCACCCACAAGAATCCATTTATTGTGGCAGAGGCTCAAAGGATATGGAAACGAGTATATAAAACGAAATCGTAGACGCAGAGTTCATTGCATCGAAATTATAATGAGAGTGTATTCAAAAAGGTGCCAGATCTGTTCATATGAGAATACATCGTGAATATACAAACTTACTCAAAGAACAAATAGGAAAAAAATGAATATAAAATGCCCAAAACCAATGATGTTGACCACAGAACCAAGATGATATTCATACCTAGTATTTTGGGCCATTTTAGAGCGTAGTTTGAAGTGAATTTGAGTTCCATTACATGATACACACACATTTGCAAAATCAGCAAATGATGTGAAAATGTCATTTCCAGGCACCGGACACAGACACAGTTACAGATACAGATACATACACAGACTCAGATACAGATACAGAAGGTCGAGTCGCAATTGAAGCCAAAATTGGAGCCTAGTTGAGCTGTCGATGGGGCAACTGCTTTTGGTTATCAAATTGTACACACACACACACACACACACACACACTCAGACAGACATTGACAACTATGCCGTGCAGTAAATTTGTGGCTAGCGACGAGCAAAAAGCGCACAAAATACAAAACTAATGATGGGTAAAGGCGAGATGGGGGGAACGACGAGAATCGACGATTGAGCTTATCAAATTGACCATGCATGTGTGCGTGTGTGTGTGTGTGTGTGTGTGTGTGTGTTTGAGTGTGTGTATGCGCGTTTGAGTGTGTGGTAAGGAAGCAAATCAATTTAGATTGAAGCATTTGCCAATTTGAAAAAAACACGTCCAATAAATGTCGGATAGAACTGATCGACTATTAGATTCCTATTTTACTTAATTATATTGCTGCCACTTAAAATTTTGAAACTACTCTTTCTTTGATCAATTCAATAGCAACATGTGTAACTTTTAAATTTAGCAACAAATTTAATAAACACAAAACAAAACGACGGCATTAAGTGCAAATTTTTTGCAAAAAATATGCCATAAATGTTTTTGTGAGATTCAAAATATCATACTATATACGAGGTTTGATCAAAGGGTAAGTTAAATTTTGCGACCTTGATTTTATTTTTTTTATATTTTTATATTTATATTATACACATTTTCCGAACATTTGTTGATATGATCAGCCATTTAGCAATTTTTGTTTGATTTCGACAGATTAAGATTATTTTTGTATGTATTTGGCAATTTTTTGATTTTCGGGCTTAGCTCTCTGGTCATTGGTTTAACCCTTTTGAGCAAATCTGAATCGTCGTTGAAGTCATTCCAAAATTCCTTAACGATAATAATGCTACGGTTATCTTACTCAAAAATAAGGAATTTCGGTTCAAACTTTGTTAACACACTTTTACAGCCCACAACCTTCAAAAAAACTGCATTGCATGAGCCAACTGATATACCGACATTGTCAGAAACTTTCGAAACTATTAACATATGTGCGAAATCCTAAAAGTCAACTTACTTTTTGATCACACCTCGAATGCGACCTGCAAAGGGGTCTTGCGTGCGATAAGTTTCGAGAAAACTGTTGTTAAAGGTAAATATAATGGAATGACCTAAAGACTCATCCGGAATAATCTGTCTTCATCTGTCTTCTTATTTCGTATATATATATTTTATGTTCCAAATTTATATTTGCAATCTATCTGGCGATATATAGTATATTTTATAAGTTTAATTGGCAGTTAGACATCTACCAGTCTACTGGCGGGCATCTAAGATAAAATTCGCCAGTCCATCACCAGTCTTGGAGGAGTCTAAAGGGTAGGTCCAGCGGGTCCTTTCGAGTGGGTTAATGTGACCGTCCAGCTTGATAAAATTGTTGAATTTTTGTATTTCATTGCTGATGGAGGGTACATTAAGATCTCTATGAATTACGGAGTTTCTTATGAAGAACGAGGCATTGATAAATCGTCTCAAAAACTTGTTATGGCATCTCTTAAGAATATCTATATTCGATTTCTCCCAAAAGTTAAATGCCGTACGTCCAAAGGGTAAAGAGTGGCAGAAACTTGCTGTGCAGGCTGAGCTGTGACCTGTTTAAGATTTCGAATAAACTCAATTTTTCTTCGTATGTGTATCATTATTTCTCTTCACTTCTGGTAATGTTAAAGAGACTCTCAAATGATTTTGTGACACCTAAGCCTTATTTCATAGACCAAGTCTCATATGTATTTCAAATTACATGTTACTTTTAGTCACTTAAAAGTTCGTCCCTAAACGACCCTAAGCTGCAGGGTATCAAACTGTTGTCTACTTATGAGGCCAAAGCACTTTAGGCCAAAGTCCTGTAAGCGCTGCCACTTAAGCACATAAAAACTACAATTTATGGTTAACTACAGGCAAAATCAGTGTCCCAGCAATGGGCGTACCGAAAGGAGGGTGGACCATCAATTGAGTGTGTCGCAATCGGGGGGATTCACCAAAATGTTGCTAATTTCCAAAACAAAATATAGCCCCTTCCCCATCCAATATAAATAGCCTACACTTGAAGTTGTATGACTTTGTTTTGTCTGCCAACGCTGGACGAGTGTTTGATTGAATGAAGCCCACAAATAAGCTGGGGGGGGGTGCACCATGTGGCGGGAAGGTGAACGGGGCAGAGGCAACGAATCGGAAATGGCAACGTAGGCGAAAGCATTTAAGTTGTCTTTGATTTTTATGCCTTTATTTGTAGCCCAGTGCACTATGGGACCAATGACCAATTTCGTGACCTAAACCCAAAATTTCAATTTACGTAATTTATCATAAATTTTGTTTATTATATATAGGAAATACACCAAAGTATCATGTTGCGTACCAAAAATGTTAACCAGGAGTACCACTGTTAAGATAACAGCTGTTAAACACAGCTGTTAACAACCATAAGCGCGTGGTTTTTGGTAACAAATTTGCTTGTCAACTTCAGTAAATTATAGTTAAATAAGACTAAGCGTATGTGAAAAACTTTATAATGGATTATAAGCAGTGAGGTTTGTACTATATATTGGTAAAGCTCGTTTGTAGAAATTTAATGTGTTTTCCTTATTTTTATGTAAGTTAAAAAAGTGTCTCATGCAACAATTTTTTTAACAAAATTTGACTTTGGAAACGAATTAAAAATTTTGGCAGCATTTGGCAGGAATGCGACTTTTTTAACTTGGTGCAGTCATTAATTGTGATTGTAGATCAGTTTTTATAATTGTCAATTTTTGTCAATTTCTTCCACAAATCAAATTTTTAGCAAACGAGCTCTTTTTTAGAACGACCTCACTTTTAAGATATATTTAAAGTTTGGAAAAAGGTGAAGGGGCGAGTTGATCGGTAAAATGCAATTGTTAAATATAACCTACTATAAATATCAGTAAGCAATATCTAATTTTGCCGTTTTAGGTTAAATGTTAGGAAAAATGCTCAATTGTAATAAAAAAAAATGGTTACAAATAGTGGGAAAAGTGCCACGCCCACTTTTCATCAAAAACACTTATATTCATAATTTTAAATGTTATCCAATAAACTAGAGCCAAAATACTTGCCAAATCATTGCATTATTAATTTAGGCCACAAAATCGGTCATTGGTCCCATAGTGCAGTGTAGTGTGTATGTGTGTGTGTGTGTGTGTGTAGTGTTTGTGTATTAGTATGAAAGTTCTATACCATGGCCGCTTATTGACTTTTTTCATTTTGTGATGGCGTTTCTTTGAATTTCTCATTCGTTGCTTTGCTTTTCCCTTTCCCTTTCCACTCGCCGCTTGCCACTCGCCGTTATTCGTTAAATTTTCCTGCCACGTTCCTGTCCGGCTCCGTGCTATGTGTCCATTGACCTGCCTTGTTGTAGTATATTGTGCTGCTGTGGCTCTGTACTGTGTACACTCTTCTGTATTGCTGCTGTTTGGGTGAACAATTAATTTGGTGATTTACTTAATTTCTTTTCATTCTGCAGATTTTGCGGCGAACGGAAAACATACAAGAAAAACGCGCACATTTATACTACCAATTAGGCACCGAGTGTTGGCCAGGCCAGGCCAGGCCAGGCTGTCTTGGCAGTCATTTGTTTCGCTTAGTTTTCATGATCGATGCCCGACTTTTTTTCTAGTTTCCCCCTTTTAATGCGATACGTGCACAGACTGTTTGATACACTAGTAAACGAGACAGTCAGTCTATAAAGACGACAGCTTTAAATTAACTATTACACTAGTTTACAGCAAAAAAGGAGCTGGGCTCTCATGTACTTTTTTTGATGTATTTTTGGTCGCTGATTTCAAAAATGCAAACCATTTATTTTTGCAAAGAATGGTTTTCGAGAAAACCGCGAATAGCTAGTTTTTTTGCAGTCTTTCGATTTATTTGTTCATATGTACATCAGATCTTATTTGATCTTAAATAATATTACACAATTCAATTGATAATTGTATCCCCTTTCTAACGGTATGCCGCTTATGCGGATCGAATAAGAATTATAGCCATTACAAACCCTCAAAGTTGAAAAATGTGAACTTTTTTTGCATTTTTGAAAAATTGCTGAATTTCAATTGGTCTTTTAAAAATTTAAAAAATTCGTTTAAATACTTTTTAAGATTTATTATGTTAGATAATTCTTTTACGAATATTTTAAGTATACATTTGTCCAAATCGGTCAGTAAATGTGATAGTTATTCAGCAATTAGTAAAAACACCCAAGAAAAAATTTACCCTGTTCATCGCTTTTCCAGTCATATTTAAAAAATAATTTGTAAACTAGTGTTAGTTTGGCCCTGTTAGTTGATAGATTTCCTTCAACATACGCATAGTAACAATGCAGCTAAATGTTCGGAGTTGTAAGCATTTTTTTATGTAAAAGAATAACACTGATGTTACAACTATAAAGCTTCAAAAATGTATTAAATATGTTTTTCAGTCCTATTTAGATTACATGTGCATAATTCGATTCATACTCAGTTCTTGCTTATGTTAGAATTTTTAAGTTTACTTTTTAAATTTACTTTGTGATCGTCTTACTATATTTTCACTGTCAAGCACTCGGTGTTAACGTCAACAGTCTGTTAGAAATGTTGTTAACTGTTTCCAGAAGAGTTCCTCACCACTTTCACTTCCACGTCAAACTGTCAAACGAGGTGACTAAAATTTATTTATTTATTTTGGAAGACAATCAGTGCTGTTCCATACAATAATATTTCTTAAAAGTAATGAAAACATAGGAAAAGCCTAATGAAATAACATAAGTTTCAAATATTAATGACACTGACCCAGGAGATATTTTTTGTTATAGAAATATATATATATATATAGAAATCTCAAAACATATTGGATTCAGTGAAAAAATACGTTTTCCTAATCGCAATTTCTTGATCGCTTTCAATGACTGGAATAGTGATGAACAAGGTGAATTTTTTCTTGGGTGTTTTTACTAATTGCTGAATAACTATCACATTTACTGCCCGATTTGGACAAATTTATACTTAAAATATTCCTAAAAGAATTATCTAACATATTAAATCTTAAAAAGTATTTAAACGAATTTTTTAAATTTTTAAAAGCCCAATTGAAATTCAGCAATTTTTCAAAAATGCAAAAAATGTTCACATTTTTCAACTTTGAGGGCTTGTAATGGCTTTGTTTCTTATTCGATTCGCATAAACGGCATACCGTTAGAAAGAGGATACAATTATCTATTGAATTGTGTACCATTAATTAAGATCAAATAAGATCTGGTGTTGATATGAACAAAAAAGTCGAAGGACTGCCAAAAAACTAGCTATTCGCGGTTTTCTCGAAAACCATTCTTTGAAAAAATAAATGGTTTGCATTTTTGAAATCAGCGACCAAAAATACATCAAAAAAAGTATATAAGAGCCCAGCTCCTTTTTTGCTGTAAACTAGTGTTATTAATTAAATTTCTAATTAAGAAAAAGTATCTTGAAGCATTTAATAAAAATAAAATCAAGATTAATAACAAAATTCCATATTTCAGCTTATAACATTAATACAAAAAAATCAGTATTTTCTTTTCACCCAATTTTAAAAGTTAAATGTGACTATATATTTAAATTCTGTAATTTTTAACCAAACTTTTTGGAAACCCGAATGGCCAAACAAATAAGAACTTACTGCTTAATAAAAAGCTCATTATTTGTATTGGTGCGTCCTTAACATTTTTGGAAGTGGAATGTATCCTACTTCAATATTTGTTTCACACTCTGTTTTTATCACTAAGAACACTAGTTTACACAAAAAAGAGCTGGGTTCTTATAAACTTTCTTAAGTGTATGTTGTTACGCAGATATTTTATAAATACAAATTTATTATTTTCTTTTGTGTACATCTGTGCACTAGGTTTTTGTAGGCATTCAATAGACAACAATTTTAAGTTGAAATAAGTCCAAATTTATTATTCTTTTTCCTCCTTTTTAAAATAAATCGATTTTGATGCACAAGTTTCGAAATATACAATCTAAATCTTTACTTTTGAAACATTCGAATGTATTTAAACTTGTTTTAAGTTGCAAATTGTCTGAAACACTCTACAAGTCTACAACTATTATTCATAAGTCATATAAGCCTAGAAATGAGCAAATGCTTTGGCCAAGGACTAATTGCTGGTCAGACGTGAAGCATTATTGGCCCCTTGACCATTTTGCCAGCATTTGGTAACTGTTTGAAGGCTAACATTTTCTCATTTTTTATGTTTTTTAATTTTGCAGCAACAAATTTGAAATTTCATTGCAAATGGCAACTGACAACTGGCAAGTTCCATTTGTGTCAAAGTTGTTGCTGCGTTTTCATTAAGTCTGTTTCAAAGTGAAACTAAGGCAACAGCCAACTTGATTTGCATTCGTGTCCTGTGTCCTCTATCCTGTGTCCTATGTCCTGTATCCTGTATCCTTTGCTCTATTCGCCGTTTGCTGTGGTGCGTAGCATTTTGCAGTAGAGATTGCGGCTGAAACTCTCAGGGCAACAAATGATGCGTAAGAAATGCTTTAATAAACATGGGAACATTTTTTTGTTGGCGACTACGTGCCATTTCCATTTCCGGACCATTTGGTTTGGGCAACCAGAATAGATCGGATCAGCTTAACTCTTTAACTTGCAGTCTCTGAAAAAGTATTTTGGTTTTAAGGCTAATAAATATTAAAGGCTGCAACAGGAAGAGCAGCGAACTGTCAGGATAGCAGCAGGGCAGTGCAAGGAGCAGGGAATACCAGGGAATACCAACTGCAGCAAAATATGTGCAGTCCAAAATAAAAGAGCGAGCAAACGAGTTGAGTAAATCAAGCCGCACTTCCGCTTCAAGCTTCACTTGAACACATGCATACACACATGCGCATACAAATACAGACTACTATGGGGAATTTGAGCACATTTTTTGGGATAAATTCAATTTTTAAAGTTGTTAAATTTAAGTGTTGCTACAATATCAAACTGTAATGTTACATACCAAAACTTTTAACATTCGCGCTCACTGTTATGTTAGCAGCTGTTAAAATAGCTATTCCTAAACTAAAAGAGAGTGCTGCTGTAAAATATTTTATAATTGGTCAATGGGAAAAATCTTGAATCTTTAAATAAACTTTATAAATAGCTGATATGTACGTGTTTACCAGCTTTTTTTTAATTAAAAAATTGTCGTGAAAATATTTTTCTTTTTAATAAATATTATCTTTGGATAGACTTTTCTGAAATTTTAACATAATTTGATTTCTAGCACACTTTAAATTCACATCTACAGTATTGACAAAAATTATATCTCAAGAGTTCGCTTAATCTTATTATTATAATTATTTATTTACTTCAAAAAAGTGGTAAAATTATAATATCATATTATAGACCTGCTATACCAAGAAAATGTCGAGAATTTTCGCTTGAGATTTGCAAAAACATCTTTTCGACAAGTGTATATATTTTAATTTTATTACAGATGTACGAAAATTGTGTTCAGCATAATTTGTTCGTTTTCTTACTAAAACATCTTTAGTATTTTTGTTGCAACCGAATCTACCAAAATAAGTATACTAACTTATTATTAACCTGTGTAAATGTACTCTCAAGGTCTGCCTCATTGGCATTGATTAAATCGTTAAATTTCTGCATCAATTCATGGTATTCAGTTTTTGTAGCTGGGCTTAATTTTGACAACGCGGCTACGACTTCAGCCTTAAATAAAACATAGCGTTCCGTACCCCTTTGATTTCGGTTGGAAGTTATTATATCATAGGCACCATTTGTAAGTTGGTTATAGTTTAGTATTTAGTGTCAATGAATTATTAATCAAATCGATGTCAACCAAAAGTCTTCTACCGAATGCGCCTTCTTCTCTGTTTAAATAATCTTGAAGCTTGTCGATAATGGACTGGCTTGCAACCTTACAATTCACTATTGATTGTGCCACTAGCGTTGTGGAGTTGGCGTAGTCATCAAGGATTAACTTCATTGTATGCTTACAAGAATTGCTCAAATCAATAATCACCTTGTGATGATTGCTCGCAATAGCAAAAACAAGGTTCTGTAAAAATATAACAGATAGAAAACTGATTAAAACCTATTTATTATTCGAATACATACCATTAAGCCCAAACTTAATGTAATTAACAGTAAGGAAATTTTGAAGTACACTAAATAAATCAAAGATTTATGTCGTCTTTATATACTCCTTATGAGTACAACAGCATCAGCTTATCAGAATATTAAATATGTTCTAACGACATTGTATGGCGCACAATCCTTGCAGACGTCAAAGCTTTATTAAAATATTCTAAAAATATTTGCTTGTGTTTCCTAAAGAGTGTCGTAAAACTGTGTAAATGTATGTTGATAAGTATCAACAGTCGAGTCGATCTAGCCCTGTCCATTCGTCTGTCACACAGATCTCCGAAAAAAACCAGACACACCAAATTTGGTATGTAGGATCCTATATATCAAACGCAGATCCCTTCACACCAGTTATCTAATCTGTCTGGTCTGCTAGCTCTTCTCTCTATTTTCAGATATATCTATCTGAAAAAAATACTTCAAGAGTTTGCTTAATCTTATAATTGTTATTATAATTCTTTATTTATATCCAAAAAAAATGGTCAAATTCCCCATAGTGCACACTAACACTCGCAGCTGTTGCTGTATTATTTTGTATTGCCTGCTTTTTGGCGCCTGGCTCGTTGCACAAATGAAGCCACAGCCTGGGCACATAATACTGAGTTCTGCAGTCCATGCCACAAGTCCTGATGCCAGTGCACATTGTCCTTGCCCCTTGTTTTTGTCGGTTTCTTGTCCCGATCCTGTTGTTGTTTTTGATGTTTGGTTGTTGTTATGTTGCGTTGTTTCGTTGTTTCGTTGTTGCCTTGTTGCCTTGTTGCCGTCTTCTGTCTGGCGCCATCTAACTGAATGAAGGCCTTGGCGCGTTGACTGATTTCGAATGGATTTTCATGTTTTTGCATGTGCGAGAGACACAAAATCCCCATAGGTGCAAAATAGCGCACTCCAAGCAACGAAGCATGTGCACATTTCTGTTTTGTTTATATTTTTTTTCTCCTATTCGTTTTTGTTGGCTTTTCCTCGTTGCTTGGCTTCAGAGTTTCTCTCTTGTATTCCCAACAATGCTGCCTCAACTGAGGCTTGCTGTTATAATACCCTGTGAATTTTTGTTGCCGTTGACTGAAATTTCATAAATCCAAGTGATTTAATTACACTATGCAAGAAAAATTTACAATTTGTTTTAAAGTATGCCTAAAACCGATTTCTGATCTCTTGATTCACCTTATAAGAAAACTGTTTTTAACTAAATTTAATATACATATTTTGTTTGCACTTCTCTTTTTGATATACCCAATAAAAATTTAGTTAAAATTTTATTGCTCTTATATTGTCATAAATAATTAAAATGCTGATCTAAAGTTTTAAGTTATCTAAAGTCATAATCATGTCCGATGAACTGCTTGATGTTAAAATTCTGATTTGCACTGCTTGGTTTGAATGTGTATGTATATGAGTGTATATGTGCTTGCGAATGTCAGACTAAATACAGGGTATACCGTAATCGGGTATACTTAATTCTATTTGAGTTGACTTTCGCCTACGGTGTGTTTCAAAAATTTTTAAAAGAGATTTAGTGGTAAGAGGGGTGGGTAATGAGAGTAGATATAATCTAAGAGCGTCTTCTGTTCCACACTGAAAAACTATCAAAAAATCTAAGATGATCGACTCTTTAGTTAGCCCGAATATATAAAGTTACCTAGTTATATAATTAATATTTATAAAGTTACAAGCATTAAGTTTTATTTATATGGATTAGTCTCTTAATCTTTTCACATTTTTAATTTATATATATAGATTGGTCTTTCAATATTTGACATAAATTTAATAGCTTGGGCGTTATTATATTTGTTTTTACCAAAAATCTATATTTTTTCAACATTTATTTAGAAAAGGTTGAGCTCTTGATCTCAGTAAAATTTGAAAAAAAAAATGGTTAATTAAGTAATAAATTCATAGAGATACAAGGCCAAAACAAATCAAAAACAATGGTTAAAAAATATTTCGATTGGAGACCAAGTTAATGAAATTAATGGCTTATATAATTCAATGTAATTGTGTTATTTATTTTAATTTAATACATATATACAGCGAAATTTATTGGAAATATAGATTTTTGTCGGAATATCCTATTCAATACAAAGATAAAATTGGTCCAAAATTAATTTCTTTTTTATTTGCAATTTTTATTTACTCTCACAGCTTTTCACAAAACGATTGTTTCATTGCTGTTTTAATGTTAATTTTGATGTACAAGAAACATAATTAGCTTATATTTTTTTTAATTAACATAGCTTAATATAACAAGGCCCTATAATTTATATAAATATTATGTCAAACGTTCACCTTACCTGAAATAAAATCATTAATATTGTGTTTCGATGATTTTGAGTAACCAAAAAAGCTTTTTTCAGAATCGATACTATCGAGTCTGCCAATATTATGAATTAATTTTAAGCTTCTCAGCTGAGTCTTACTATGTTATAATTCCTCTGTACATAACTATTCCAATTTATATTGTGTCTTATATGTTTTTAAATTAACTTAATTTAGTTGTTAGCGATTTTCTTAGGATATTTAGAAGTCGTATATTTGCGGCACCTGCCTCATTCTCACTCATGTTACGTTGTGTCTGTTGTTGTTTCTGAAAAAATTGTGTGCGGCAAGATACAAAACAAACATACGAGTACATGCAACGGAGTTTGCCTGCTTGCCGCTACGTTGGCCTCTGGGTCAGAGTTGGGGATTGAGGGGAAATGTGGTGTTGAGAGTTAGGAGTTGGGAGTTATAGTAAACTTAACGATGTGCTTAAGCGGAAAACAACGTTTTGTTGTTGTTCTTACTATTGTTGTTGCTGCTGCTTGCCGTTGGAATTGTTTGCCGATTCTCAAAAAATATATTTTCGCAGTTATTGTAGTTTCATGTGCTTTGTTTAGATTTTTTCTTTGGCTTTGGTGTTTCTATTTTGCTTGCATGTTGCAACAATTGCAGCAGCCTAGACAGTCGCAAAAATCGTGGCTAGGTTCGCAACCAGCCAGTTGGCCAACGTCTTCACGTGCGCCAATTGCATATGCCAGGGCAATCTAATTCCAATTCCAATCCCTGTCCAAATTTCAATCCCAAGCCCAATTCCGGCAATGACAAGGTCTACGTTCACGTTCATGTCTAGCCGCAGACAGCTTTCAGGCTTTCCATTTATTGAGGTGTTAAGCCAAACATTTCAGCCACAAAATTTGTTGCTGCGATGAGCTTCTGGCCAAAGGACTGATTTATGCTTGGCCCACGTGGCGAATACTTGATATGTTTATGTACATGGTTATACACGATGGACAGGCCGCATTTTCCCATCTTCCCTTTTAAATTAGCCATCACTTTAATTTGTAGGCACACTCGATTATTGTGCTGTAATTAACTATATTGCAAAAAAAATTTAATTTGAGTTATGTTACCTTGCAATGTTTTTCGTATGGTATGACAACGCTAATAACAATTAGTGATTTTTTCGTCCTGAGAATATATATACTTTAAGTGCTCTGCTTCACTGCATTACACATTTCGAGACAAAATTATAATACCCCTTTGCAAGAGTATATAAAAGTCCTCGTTAACTAAGCACATCGTTTCATAAAATGTGTGCAATGTTTAAAAAATATCTCGATTCAAAATAAATTCCATTCTCAACGAAGTGCAAGCTGGCCTTAAACCACAAAATGGAAAAAAAATGTTTGCCAAAAAATACTTTTATTTATTTACATAGGCTTTATATATTTATTTATTTGTTATTGTTATTATTATTGTATTCTTGTGTTTGTTAGATATTGAGGTATTAAAAGACCCCGTTCCCAATCAAAATTATTAAAAGAGGATCATGAAACTGTATAAATGTATGGAATATGCTTAGGGTGACATCTTCAACCACATAAAGTATTTATATTCCCATTCAGGATCAATGGCCCTGTCGATCTGTCTGTGTGAAAGCACAGATCTTGGAGAATATAAGATCAAGTTTGTTTGAAATTATTTATTTAAAATTATATAAATATTTAAAATTTGTGTATACATTAATAGCACTGTGTAAATCCGTATATTTTATATATACAGATAAACATGTATATACACATACTAGCTTACCCGGCGCGCGTTGCTACGTTTTCATTCCCCGCTTCTGAAATTAGCCGTAGGACCGTGGGAGCCTTAAAACCACCCTGATATACAAATGACAAACACATGAATATATGAAATTTGCTAATAAGATTTTCAGAAAGGTTCTGAATATATTTTTCATAAAAATCAAGAATTATCTAACATAATAAATCTTAAAAAGTATTTAAACGAATTTTTTAAATTTTTAAATGAGCAATTGAAATTCAGCAATTTTTCAAAAATGCAAAAAAAGTTCACATTTTTCAACTTCGAGGGTTTATAATGGCTTTGTTTCTTATTCGATTCGCATAAACGGCATACCGTTAGAAAGAAGATACAATTATCTATTGAATTGTCTAACATTATTTAAGATCAAATAAGATCTCATGTAGATATGAACAAATAAGTCGAAAGACTGCCAAAAAACTAGCTATTCGCGGTTTTCTCGAAAACCATTCTTTGAAAAAATAAATGGTTTGCATTTTTGAAATCAGCGACCAAAAATACATCAAAAAAAGTATATGAGAGCCCAGCTCCTTTTTGGCTGTAAACTAGTGTTATCAGTGTAAATCCTTACACTATACTATGAGAATAAGGTCAATGATTTTGTTTTGTTTTGTTTTGCTGTTCAGTATTTTGAAATTTTTTTGAATGTTAACAACTTTAGCTTTGTAGGTACAGTTTTTGACAAAACATCGATAATTTTTTCCACAGTGCACTGGCCAAATTTGTAATAAAACTGTGTTACTTCAGTTTTATATTATATTGCCAGTGTCGTTATATACGAATTTAATAACTTTGCAAACATAATAATAAATGTCTAGGAAAATGTTAAGCATGAAAATCAATCAAGTGATAAAAAAGAGAACCAAATTAATTTATAACAAAATGTTCTAAATAAATTACGTAAGTAATCTATTGATTATTTGCGACAACTCATAAACTATATATACGTAAATATTTCATTATACCGCAAAAAGGATGCAATTATTTACTGTAGTAAACATGAATTGTTCGGCAACAATGTCATCGTAATTAAACATGCTTTTCACTCATAGACATATTAACATGCACATAAACATTTGAACATTGTACATTCAAGGACTCGTTCAGAGACACTCGTGAAGTGTCCTTGACTGAGGGCAGTATGGAAATTGTTTTTGGCAAAGTGCACAATGCACTTGACGACTGTCACTTGGACATGAAGGGGGTTGCACTTGTTGTTGTTGCTGTTATTATTATTTACATATATAAAATGTTGCACAACAATAACAAAAGCTGGCAATGGGCAATGGGCGATGGGCGTTGGGCAACGGGGACAGGCAATGTGAATACAACAATAAAAATTGTCCTTAAATGAAAGAAAATAAGGACAATTGCAATAAGTTTCAAGCAATTTTATATATGTATTTATTGAAACAATGCCATATTGTCGTTGATGCTGTTTTGTTGTTTTTGTTTTTGTTTTTATTTCTGCTGCTTGGGTCAGCGCAGGCGGCAATAAAAATTTGTCCTGCGGTAAATGAAATGGATAGCAATTGCGATTGCGATAACCGACGAACCCCGCACACACCAACGGACTTACAGACAGAGAAACGATTCAAAACACTGGCCAGAAAACTGAAATCACGATAAAAAGAAAAAAAAAATACATAAACAAAAGCAGAACAAATACGAAATAAAAATACAAATACAATAAAGTTATATGTATATATATATAGGTATATCGGCGCACTGGGTCGAGGTCAGTTGTCCTGTCCCCCTTTGGGATTTTGTTTCAGTTCGATTGGCTTTTTTCTGGCATTGCCTTTCGATTTTGCACTTGTGGCAACTGCTCCATTAGTTTTTTAATATCATACTTTTGGATGATAGTTCGTATGTGGTAGGTGCTGTTAAGTAAAAGTTGATCTGGGGCCGTTTAGTGGGTCAATTGGCTGTCATAGATTGCAGCTGTGCCTAATTAACAAAAGTCCTGCGAACAAAACGAACCGATACCAAGCCAAGCCACCGCAAGGAATGGAAAGTTGTTCCCGTGAACTTTGACATGGTTTCACGTTCGTTACGTTGGCATCGTTTTTGCGTAAATGAAACTGTGTCAGGTAATTGCGTTCAATAAGCAGGTCAACCTGCGACACACACAGACTCTTAAACACACACGCACACACAAACACACACACACACACACACAAACACTTGTGCCGCATAATTGGTATATCAATTGGCTGGGACTGGGATTGGGGCTTGGACTGGGCTGGGCTGGGCTGGGCTGGGTACTCAAATTATCTGGCCGTGCATTCGTGCATATAACTTCTTCTAAGCATGTCTCAGCCATTGCCATTGCATGCATAATTAAGTTTCTCCACTTTCGGTCAGCCAGTCGAGATCCTAGCGGGCCCAGCTATATATTTCTAGAATATACCCACTAAATATATATATATAAATGTATTTGAATGAGGCATCATCGTTCGACGTTGCCAATCAGATTCCGCCAGCGACGACCGCAAATTTTGAGTCGGGCAATGCCTAATTTATGCACCACTCGAAATGAAATCGTGCGAAAACCAAATTTGCACACCACATAGTTTAAATGTGCAGCCAATGGCCAGATGAATTTACTATGGATGCCAATGGTCACCCCGACAGTGCTCAACCAGGTGGAAGGTGGCACCAGCTATTCCTCTTAACCCCTATCCCTCGACAGACTCCAACAACTCTATGAAATGACAACAAGAACCAAAGCAATATCTTAAAAAAAATGTTTACATATTCCAGCTTAGTCAACGAACTTTGTATGCCCTTTACTTCAATTCCCTGTGACGTATACGTAATCTCTTGCTGTTGTCCACCTATTTCATACAATACAAACATAGAGAGCAATAGAAAAATGTGTTCAATAATTCAGAATTGGACCTGGAATTTAACTGCAAATATAATTTTCATTGTTACCCAAATGTAAATATATGTACATTTATAATACATCCAAAAATGTGTGTGTAGCGCTAAAAACCTAGTGCTTGTGCATCTATACGATAGTTTTGACTGTTATAGTTTCAAATATCGAGAAAATTGATAGTTCCGACACCAAAAATAAATAGTTTATTGAATTTAATTAATAAAGTTTATAATAATACTTCAAACTTTGACGAATTCATATCATTTAATGATTCCTGCAATTGTAGCTATAAATAGCTGAGAAATTTGATTTTATTTATATTTATCTATTATGTAAATCTAGCAGCCCCTTGCGAAAAGTATTTAAAGGTATTTAAAGACTTCGACTTTATATACCCTTGCAAAAGGGAATTTTGTCTCAAAATGTGCAATGCATAGAAGGAGACGTCTTCGACCCCATAAAGAATATATGTTCTTGATCAGGACGGCGAGCTGAGTCGATATACCCATATCCGTCTGTCTGTCTGTTTCTATGTTTACAAGTCTCTCAGTTTTAGAGTTACCTTGATGAAATTTGACACAAATGCTTCTTTCTGTTGCAGTCAGTTCCCAGTATCCCAAAGTCAGCCGGATCGGGCCACTATAACATATGCCTGCCAAAATATCGAAAACTAATTCACCAGTTTGATTTTTGGTTGGGCTGTAGCTTAAGTTTTAATAAAAATCGGGTAATTTGATCTTATAGGCCCCGTAGAAAATAACTTTTGCAAAAAAATATGTTGTAACTTTTTTTTCTCAACCAAACTTGCCAATTGTAAGTTTGATATTCCACTATATTATCGAATTAAATAAAATCAAAATCTGACGACTATATTGTATAGCTGTCGAAGGAATGATCTGTCGAATATAGAATTTGTTTTAAAAGAACATTGCAAGGATAAGGGTATATACAAGCTTCGGTATTGCAGTTTCTCTTCCTGATTTTCATAATTGTCGTTTTGTAATCGATTCTAGGCTAAAGTGAACTCAGTTAAAAAAACAATAACATGCATTTTTTTTAATTTTTATAAACATAACATTATTATGACAATAGATTTGTATATATAGATTATGGAGACAGTGCGGAACCAACAGATCTCATTATGATACCCTTTGAAACAGAGGCAATGGAATATAATAGGATTGCATGGCACCCATCTCTAACCCCAAGGCAAGGGCTTACATTCACTCAACTTTATTGCTGAAGTTTGCAATTGAAGCTATAGCTAGACACGGTTCAGCCCTGGCTGCACAGAATGCTTTTTCTCTCTCACTCTCTCGACCAGCTTCAAGGCAATCAAAGTATTTCGACTGGCCAAGAAGTGCACTTGCCTCTCCTGTCCGTTCCCTTGCCTCCGGTCTCTGCGTCTGCCACTTCCATTGCCACTCGATTATAAGGCCTCGAGCATAAATATTAGCAAGGCGTTGCCGTTGATGGAACCGCAGTCATTTAAATGCTGCTGACGTTCCTTGTGGGTGGTGCTGGTCCTTGCTGCTGCTGCTGCTGTTGCTGCTGCCATTGCTGCTGCTGATTATGCCATTGCCCAAAAGCTGTCAACGAAGCATCGTACACCGCTTAAACCCTGTCCCTTTGGCCCCTTGGCTTGGTCTCGTCTAGCGCACAATGAATTAAATGAATCTCAATTTCCGTTCGGTTTGCGGTTAAAAGCCGCAGCCGTCGACATCGTCGTTGTCGTTGTCGTTTTCGTTGTTGCTGTTGCTGTTGCTGTTGCTGTTGAGTTACCCCTTTTACGCTGTTGGCCCTTTTAGCAAATGCAAATCGTCGAGCAGCGAAAATGAAAACAAGCCGAAAAAGTCTTCGCAAAAACAGCAAATTCATGTCGCATTCTTTGGCGCGTTGCTTCAATTGCCAACGTCTTCAACTCCATCTCCAACTCCAGGTCCATTTGAAGTTGGTCTGATTCTCTTAGCCAAAGCGAAGGAAAAGCCGTAAATTGCTGCAAGATGCCCCGTACTCCAAGCTACGATTTTGCAGCTAAACTTTTCTTCCGGCAAAGCGACAAAAGTTTAAAACACACCACACCAAGCCAGGCCAGGCCAGACCAGACCAGACCAGACCAGACCAGACCCGACCAGGGCCATGTCACGCCAGTCGTCGGGGCCAGTACCAGTTCCAGATCAGGCAACAACCATTCTGTTCCGTTTCAGGCCAAGTCAAGTCGCTGGGTCGACGGCTGTAAAACTTTTGCGATTTGTTTGCGGGAAATAAACGCGACGCAGATAATTTGTGCAAAAGTTCTGTTACTTCGGTTACCCCACCTATTACCATATTTTTTCTTCAACTTACTTCTCTGTCTTTCTTTATTTTCATCTCTTTTTCTCGTACCATTGGTAATTTCTGTGCTTGACAAGGTCAAAAACTGATCAAGTATAACATTATATCAATCAATTGTAGTCTACCCGTTACAATAGATAGAGCCTATAGTACACTCAAATATTCGCAGAAAGAACTTAATGCTGTCATGTTTTCTTCGCTTTGTAGAAACTTTTTTAAGCAACAAATTATATTTACACCCTGTACCCATTGAAAATGGGAAAAATGGTGGTCATTAAAATGTGCAAATGTAATAGGTTAAACCATATCTATGTATGAAATCGGAGATCTCGGAGAATTTAAGACCAAGACCCACCAAATTTTGATACCATACATTTCAGATAGTTTACTGCCTTATTCATTCTACTTATTATTTGCAACTTTAAATCGTCATCAATTCATCTCTTTTACTTGCCGCTTTAAAAATATATCTCAACGCTAATTCAAGCATTCTATTCGCTAATTTATTTTACAGAGATTACACATAAAATTTTAACTTGAAAATTCGTTGACCAAAATTTGTGCCAAATAGCCAAAACTTGATTGCTGATTAATCTCCGTCTCCGTTTCTTCATGTTTCTTGCTAATTGTTTATTGTCGGCCGCTTGGATACTTTATTTTTCTTGGATGCATACATGCGCTCGAACTCCTCGGTGGAAATGAAGTCAATGATGGGCAGTCGCGTGGTCAGTGGTACTTCCATTTTGATATTATTGTGGATTTGTTTCTGAGGCGCCGGAGTATTGTAACCGTATCTGCCATAAGCAGCCGACTGGCCGGCGTTCAATTGTGGCATCGAAGGCTGAGGCATCGACATGGTCATCATTCGCGGTGGCGCCCTAGGCTCCTTCATGCTGTAGAATGAATTTGCACCCGCAGTTTGACGCGGTGTCGGTTGTTTGCGTAGCTGGGCATTACCTGGAGCCAACTTGGTCTTCGGCGCCTTTGGTTTTAGCTTCTTGACGCTTCTCACCGCTGGGCGCTGGGGTAGGTCCTTGACGAGTAACAGCGTTTGAGCTCCCTTCGCTGTCCTTGTTCTTGCCACGCGGCCTTTGAGCACTCTGGTCTGCTTGGACTTGGACTTTGGCAGCATCAGCGGCTGAAGCGACTTACGCATCAGAAGTGATCGGCGTGTCGGCTGCATTAAACGCTTTTTTGGTTTGCATTTCGAAGCGAGGACAGGTGACTTGGACTTCAACTTTGGCTTGATTGGCTTTGAAGTGGTTTTGGGGGTTGAATTCTTTTTCGTGGATTTGATTGGCGCTAGTTTTGTTTTTGCCATGTTGCTGAATAGTTTTATTCCAAAAGTTTGTTTGTCTAACTGACTGACTAAATTTATTGACTCCCTTAAATGTTTTGACTGCCTCGAATGCTTTGAATGCTTGACAGTCGGCCTACTCAGTATGATGATGACATGTATAGACGATGATGATGATGCTGTTGCCTCTAGCTGTCGGCAAGCTGACTGACTGTCTTGGCATAATAACTTGAGCACGTTTTGGCATTCGGCACTGTCAGCCCCATCAGCCCGTTTCAGCCCTTCAACATCCGCTTCCTTTCACCTTATGACTCGCTGAGGTTACAAGTTCAAATGTTACAACAACTTCAGGCCGGCTGGTGGTCCCTTCTGCCTGAGCTGGTAACATTTGAAATATTTTTAGTCAGCCTGCTACTTGATTGTGTCTTCCTGTTGTGTTTGTCTTGGACTGTGTTTTATGCTTTATGCGCTTGTTTGTTTTACTTTTGCCTTTGCTACCATCTTCTGATGTTGCCTGGTTGCACTTGGCTGCCACTTCATTCCCTATGCTCAATCCAGCTCCCATTCCCATTCCTTTACTCACTTCCTTTCCCATTACCCTCTTTTATTCTCATTCCCCGTTGGGCAACTTGAAATAAACTTCCGTTTGCTTTCTTAGATTTTTGTTGCTACATTCTTATTTGCATATGCTTTTCCACACACACACATGTGTGTGTGGAACTACCCCTTCAAAACGTGTACATATCAGACCCTCCAACCCTCCTGCCTTTCACAGTTGACTGCGCCTTAGCCCCCCTTCCACATTGCGTATACACAACGCGTGGCGGCATCATTTAAATTCATTTGCCCAATTTCATTGCATACTTTGCGGCAGCAGCTGGCTTTCTATTGATTTTTCTGCCGCCCCTCTTCCGTTCACATCACTGGCAAATGCAACTTCCACATCTACCAAGACAACAAAAACAACAACTATAACGACAACTACAATATCTAAGGCAGCAGCAGCGCTGCTAACGACTCATTAATAAAGTACATATACTCGTATATAAATTCTTGGAGCAATTTTGTTGCCTACTTTAGTGCGTTCCAAGAATCTTGCTTTTTTGTTTCTTTGTTTGTAGTATGTGTGTGTTTGGGTATGTGTGTGTGTGTGTGTTTGGCACAACTTTCGGTTAAATTTCAGTTTTCTTTGCGGCATTTTGGTGTCAAGTGTTGCGTATCATTTAATGTGACACACTCCGCATCGAAAGACGTTCGAGTGACAGCAACACATGTTTGCCTGCATGCTAATTTGCTGCGCTCAGCATTTGAGCATAATGACGCAATCTGATAGTCGAAACAAAAAGAAAGAGTAGAAAAAACTTATGTTCTTTAGGTGCCGAAGGCAAAATACCCTTCATATTACACACAATTGCAATAGGAATAAACACAAAATGGAAATCAGTTGAAAAAAGTTGAAACACGAGTCCAATACCTGGTAACTGTCAGAGTGTGTTAATCGACTTTAACTACATAAATTGCTTACTTATCGCCTGTGTCGTATTCGAGTGTAAAATGAAGAACGTCATTTCAAAATACTCATGGTTCTGATCACCAAGTGCAACTTCATTTTGAGTTATCTTATCTGGCCAGAATATTAATATATGTAGTATATGTTCAAATTCGATAATAAAAAAAAAGTTAGTTGAAAAGTCAAACCGTTTGTGTTTTATTCAAAAAAAAAGTTGAAGCGCTCCTATTGAAAAACCCTTTATATTAGTTTCTTAAAAATACGATGTTCCAGGTAACAACACTTCATATACAATTAATGCGGTCGGATATATTCCTATTAAAGATTTGTTAGCTACATTAGAATGTTTTCAGTAAGGGCTTAAAAATGCCAAAAAACTTGCCTTAGGTTAAACAGAAAAAGGCAAAAGTTTGTTGGAGAGCTAAACATTTGGAAAGCGACTGCCGGACATTACTCAAGAGTAAAAGCAACATTCACAAACACACATCCGCAGACACAACCAGAGACCGGAAATCAACATATCTATGTTCAGCTTGTATATACACACACACACACTAATACACTGTATATAAATGGCTTGAAGTCAGACTGATATATTTCCTGACTAAAACTCATATGTATACTTGAATGTTTTTGAGCAATGTCCGTTCTCATAATCGTGACCACTGAAATATTGAAGTGATCATTGTAAATGAAATGAAAACTAAAACTACAAATAGTTTCTCTACAAAATAGACTAATTTTATGTAAAATTTGTAGCTTATAAAAAAAGTTCTGATAACATTTTCAGTTGTTTTTTTGTATAAGTAGTTCTCAAAACATTTTATTATGCAAAAATAAATTAACAACCAACCAGCTAATAAAGCTCAAACTTTATATTAAACAAGACCGAACTCAAAACTTTAAATTAATAATAGTAAAATTTAATAATAATTTAACATTATATTTTATTTTAAGCTAAAACATACACGTATTTAATTAAAATTGCCTGAATGCCACTTTTTAACTCTGCGTGTTCTGTTGTTAGTCTTTATTTGATGTTTAGTGTGTTTACTGATTTTTTTGTCGTAATTTAAATTAAAGGGTTTATTCTGGAACGAACATACATTCCTGGCATGAAATGTGCTTAGACATATATTTCTATATTTAAGTATTATTTATCTATGCGTGGGTTGAGTGCACTGTATTATTTGATCAATATTGCATTATTAAATAACACTAGTTTACAAATTTTTTTTTTGATCGAGGGAGCTGGGCTCTCATATACTTTTCTTGATGTATTTTTGGTCGCTGATTTCAAAAATGCAAACCATTTATTTTTTCAAAGAATGGTTTTCGAGCAAACCGCGAAAAGCTAGTTTTTTGGCAGTCTTTCGACTTATTTGTTCATATCTACATCAGATTTGTTCTTTAATAATGTTACACAATTCAATAGAAATTTGTATCCTCTTTCTAACGGTATGCCGCTTAGCGGATCGAATAAGAAACAAAGCCATTATAAACCCTCAAAGTTGAAAAATGTGAACTTTTTTTGCATTTTTGAAAAATTGCTGAATTATTAACCGATTTGGACAAATTTAGACTTAAAATATTCGTAAAAGAATTATCTAACATAATAAATCTGAAAAGTATTTAAACGAATTTTTTAAATTTTTAAAAGCCCAATTGAAATTCAGCAATTTTTAAAAAATGCAAAAAAACTTCACATTTTTCAACTTTGAGAGTTTGTAATGGCTTTAATTCTTATTCGATCCGCATAAACGGCATACCGTTAGAAAGGGGTAACAATTATCTATACGATTGCGTCAAAAATACATCAAGAATAGTATATGAGAGTTCAGCTCCTTTTTTGCTGTAAACTAGTGTAATATTCAATCGTAACTTTTAAGCAGGTGGCTAGAGATGACATCAATAACAAAATCAATAAATTTTACAAAAACCAGGATGATCACAACTCGTAAGTGGTTCTATATGAAATACTGGAACAAAAGTCGCAGTCACAACAGAAAATTACCGAAAAGAAGAGGAATATGAATCCTCCGTCGCAAAGTAAATGCAGAGCATTAAGATGTAGAAAATAATATAAAAGTTATTATAATTCCAGATTCAAGTTTTTACATTTTCACTTTTTTTTTATTAATTTCGCTTAAGGTAAATACAAAAGAATCTATGTTACGACATGTCGAAAACACACTTGATCGTTTCTATGGCAGTAATCCGATTTTAATCAAAATTCAACACAATTTCATCAATATAGCTAGCATGGAAACAAGATAATATGTATATACTTTACGGGGTCGTAGACGTCTTGTTCTTTGCGTGACAAAGTAATACTATTAAGATTTTGATAGGGTATTAAAAAGAAAACACTAAACTGCCGAGAAAGGAGAGCTTGTTAACGTATTAAAGAGAATAATATGTAATTTTGACAACATTTTAAATATATCATGCTTATACTTATACAAAATATCTGGCCATGATGAGTACAGTTTTAAATTAAGGAATTAGGTCCACAAAAGAAAATAATAAATATGTTTAAGATTTAACATCCAAGATAACAAACAAGAAACTTTTCCTTTTTCCTAAAAAAAAACTTAATAAATGAGTATGTGGCACATTTGAATTGTATCTAATAGATAAGTACATGCCCATCTAGTATTTATATACGGGCATATTTGAATGGTCGTAGACAAGTAGGAGTATGTCTGCAATCTCATGCTGACAGTTAAGTTGGGGCTTATGTTAAGTACAAAATATGTGGTTGTGTATAAACATTAGTTAAGTTGTATCTCACTTATCAACTGCCAGACTTGGGGGTCGGGTCGGGTAGGGTAGGTCCTGGCTCTGGTCCTGGTTCTGGAAACTGGTCCTGGTAGCTGGAAGTGACCGCGTAAGCACGTAATACAATTCATAGCAATTTGAGCGTGTTGGCTGATTCCAATTGTTTCGCAGACAATGAATGTCATGTGTGGTGATTAGCATTTGAACTGCACTTGCAACGGACGCAATGTTCTGTAAATTGTTGAACTAACAGAGGCATGTGGCATGTCGCACGTGGCATGTGGTATGTGGCATGGTGGGTATGGGACGGCCGATGAGTTTGTCGCTGACAATTTGCTGGCTTTGGTCGTAATTTGAATGCAGACTTGAGATTGTCATTGCCACTGAATGTGACTTTATTGTTGTCATATCAAATGTTGAGTGAAATTTATGCTGACATTGCGAAACATATGCGAATGTATATATATATATATATATACCATATACACCAAAGGACACGCCTCAATTCCATACATGTGTGTGTTGATGGGCGTGTGCACTTAATTTGATAACATAATATTTAACTAATTTATTTGATATATTCTGTTGATAAATGACTTTGGATAGTGTGTCCTATGTGCGTCCTGCGAGCAAATGCATTTAAATGCAAATACATATGCAAATGCCCGGCAAATGCAATTTATGTCAAAGGCATTTCGAGACATGTCAGACATGTGCCAAATAAAATTGTTGCAAATTGAATGAATTCCAAATGAGCAAATTGAGCAATTGGGCAATTGAGCAATTAAAATGTGCCAAACTAACGCAAACTCAATAATTTTAATATTTTTAATTTTCATATTCAGGGTTTGTAACTTATTCTCAGGTAATTAACTTTTGTAAACAAAATTTCATAGATTTCCACTAGATTAATATGTTAATATCAAGCGTTATACACCTAAGTAAGTTTTATTCACTTTGAAATACTTTTATTTTTTTTTTTAGCTTGTGAAACTTTGTTACATGTTATTTGTGTGGTTATTTTAAGGAGGCATCTCCAACCATATAAGGAATATATATTCTTTAACACGATTAGCCGACTGGAACGCACAGATCTCGAATACTGTAAAAGCCAGAGGCACCAGTTTTTGTATTTATGTTCCTCTACACCACAATTAAATCGACTTAAATTCGAATTTTCACAATTTAATAGATTGTTCCTTATTTTCAAAAATTGTCCTCCTACACTTTTCAGCGTAATTTCGTGTCATCTTCAGGGATATACACTTCGTTTCACTTGAATATCACACCCCAAAAGCTTAACTTACTGTCCATATATTTTAAAACAAACAATTAATTGTTTGTATTACTAAATTAATAATAATAAAATTATTTTCATCTGTTTAGCACAATTTATGAAATTAGAATTTGTATAAAAATACTGCAAAAAAAACAGTTTAATTTCATTTCCCTTGAATATCCCATATTGCTAAAAACCTGCATGAATTATTTATATCATAAAAATATTATTTTAAATGGTCAATGAAATTGAAATTTAATATATTCTGGGTGATTTCAGTAGTTTGTCGTACCTCCCTTAATTAAAATTATCTCGTATACCCGACTTTGAGTTGAGTCACATAGGCATTTTAGATAATTCAGGCCATACTAGCTGAAAAGCGTCATTGAGCATAGTTTTAGATAAATAACACTAGTTTACAATTTATTTTTTGATCGAGGGAGCTGGGCTCTCATATAATTTTTTTGATGTATATTTGAGCGCTGATTTCAAAAATGCAAACCATTTATTTTTTCAAAGAATGGTTTTCGAGAAAACCGCGAATAGCTAGTTTTTTGGAGGTCTTTGGACTAATTTATTTATATCTACATCAGATATTATTTGATCTTAAAGAATATATCGCATTTCAATAGATAATTGTATCACTTTTCTAACGATAATCACTATAAATCCTCAAAATTGAAAAATGTGAACTTTTTTTGCATTTTTGAAAAATTGCTGAATTTCAATTGGTCTTTTAAAAATTTAAAAAATTCGTTTAAATACTTTTTAAGATATATTATGTTAGATAATTCTTTTACAATTATTTTGAGTATACATTTGTCCAAATCGGTCGGTAAATGTGGTAGTTATTCAGCAATTAGTAAAAACACCCAAGAAAAAATTCACCTTGTTCATCACTTTTCCAGTCATTGTGTAACATTATTTAAGATCAAATAAGATCTGATGTACATATGAACAAATAAGTCGAAAGACTGCCAAAAAACTAGCTATTTGCGGTTTTCTCGAAAACCATTCTTTGAAAAAAAAATGGTTTGCATTTTTGGAATCAGCGCTCGAAAATACATCAAGAGAAGTCTATGAGAGCCCAGCTCCTTTTTGGCTGTAAGCTAGTGTAATGCTTAACAGATTCATAAACCCTCCGAACCCGCCATCTCCAAACATTTTCTACTAAGTTCAGGTCCGATGAGTACGGTGGCCAATTCAAATATATTAAAGTAAAATCACGATTTTACCACTCGAACAGTATGAATGTGTGCATTGTCATGTGAAGAATGTCTAAAAGAATCATCATATACATATATATATAACACGTACATATTATTTTAACAAGTCACAATTCATAAATTAATTACATTTTAGATGTACATATAGATTTATTTTAGCTGTCAAATTTTGTCAGTGTCGTTAACAAAGAAAATTGACACCAGCATTAAATTTCACTTTCTCTCAATTGTCCAAAAATAGAATTTGCTCAACAAAGCTCTTTATTCTAAGGTATACTCAACTGAAACCTAACTAATGCCGCTTTAAAGAAAAGTTGACTTTATAGTTAAGGACATTGTATCAATTGTACTCTCTATTAAATTAATTTTAAATTTTTTTTATAAAATGAATTTCTTTAGATTTCATTGGCATTTATTTTCATATTATCAACTACTAACTATAACTGGGTAACAAATAAATAAAGTTGACTAAATAAGCTGCTCTCGGAGAAAAACAAATTGAAAATAAATGAAGCGAGCTTTTCGAACTCTGAAATGTTTTTTAAAACATTTTGTTTTTATTTTGATTTGCAAATTATTTTATTTTTCTTTTAAATACATATCCGTGTAAGCTACAAAATGGAAAATATGTGGACTTGTAAAGTTTTAAATTCCAATGTACATACTACTCCCAAATATCTATTCTCACTTCTATAACTTTGCAAAATTTAAAATAGTAACCTTTTTTATTTATTCTATTTTTGGTTGGGTTTTTTCATAAAAAGTTTATTAGAATAAAATATTTGGAATTCACAGCTAATTTATCCCTAAGTTTAAATGAATTTTTGTTTTTGTTGGATGCGCGGGCTATAAAGAATTCTAATCTTCTATTTGAACATTTCTTTGAACCTTTCCCTTTGGCAATTGGAATTAATAAATTTCAAACTAGAAATTCTGTTCTTCACGCAATTCAAACCAAGGGTTTCAGATTCATTTGCTGTGCACACAACGCACAACACAGAATTCATAATGAATTAAATGCGCCACATGTGTGTAGGTGTGTGTATGGGTGTGTGTGTGTGCATTGGGGTTTGTGGGTGTTGTATTTACCTAAATTCTAATTGTGGGCAAAGTGTGTACCGGATTAGGGGTTTTAATGGGGAATGGGAGGTGTTTGGTAAAATGAGTAGTTACAACAACTGATTGAAGGGTGCGAATGAAGTCTGTGTGTGTTGGCCATAATATAATCTTAAGTAATAGTTGGTAGTTAATCTGTTAAGCAGTTAAGCAGTAAAGTTCCATCCCTCAATTACGCGGACGATGATGAAGCTCGTTTAGCGCTCATCAAACTCAAGTGCTACCGCGGCTAATTGGAAAATCAGCGGGATATTAAGTTACTGCACATGACCAGTTAAGGAAGCTGAATGACCCCTAAAGCATGTCTTTATTATACCAACGTGTCAATTAACAATTTGTGCGCACTGTTTATGGCTCCCATGAAGTCAAATGGCATACTCCTAGCTGGGGAACTGTTGCTCTTCACTTAACCAATTTATGCTCAACGCCCATCTTATTAGCGCCAAAATTGTGGTACTGTGGCTACAATTTGTTTATGATCATGACCGTGCAATAGTAACAAACATAAACAACATTAACAATAAGCAGGAACAACAATAGTAACTTAATTTACTCAATTTAAAGTGACTTGAAGTGAAATAAGTATTCGTACTGGGGTTATATAATATATATTTGGCCTAGTACTAAAACAAAAAATTATTAAGGGTCGGAAATGATTTTGTTGTTTATGTATTTAGTATTACACTAGGTAACAAAATTTAGCTTTTTTTTTGTATATTTGATCAAACCTACTTTTTCGGATACATATGGCGCCCCAGATGACGAAAAACCACTTTAAAAATTTTTTTATGGTAAGACTTTTTTTTAAAAAATTTTTGAAATCTGGTATTTATTTTTTAGCTTTTTTTCGGAGGCAAGCCTACAGATTTTAGCATTACTCGAGAATCTTACAGCCGATTTTTAAATGCTCTACGTTTTCTGAAAGCTAATGAAAGGGCCTATTAATCATACATATACTTTATTAAGTTTAAATTACTAGTTTTGCAACTATTTGATTTTGAATTTAGAAAATTATGATATTTTGTGCGGTATTTTTTACGATTTTTTGACTAATATAATTAATTAATAATTATCCCTCAATTTTGTATGCACCTTTTTTTCGCGAATAAGACAACTCCATAACGTGTACTTTAAACGCTTCGAACGCTTCTTGGGTCGTCGAAAATCTCTGAGCACGTAACTTTTGCTTAATGTACGGAAACAAATAGAAATCCTTGGATTCAAAATCAGAACTATACGGCGGATGACTCATTAATTCTATGTTTTTGGTCCTCAAATAGTCACTTGTGTGACAACTCACATTAATGTGATAAAGAAGTATTCTTCTATTGCGTTTCGTTATCATCAATTCTTCATACATCATCGGTAAACATATTTTTAAGTTATTCAAGTAGTAAAGTGGCAAGTTGAGCATTATTTTCGAAAAATTAGGCAACCATTTACTTCGATGAACTTAATATACGTACAACTTGTGTTGGGTTGATTGTTGCTTATTTTTGGACTCATACGCAGATATTTAAGAATTTTAAAGTATAACTATGTATAAAATAACTTTTAAAGCACCCCAATGGAATTTGTTGTGCATTTCTTTTCTTCAATTGACACTATATTTTCGTTTTAACATTCAAATGCTCAGGCAATATTTTATTTTGTTTTATTGTATATAATCATCATATTTATGGCCAAAGATGCCTCTATCTCACGATAGATCACGCAGTAATTTTTCAAAATCTAAATTCCACTTATTTGTCGAGATGAATTTTTCAGGTTAATGTATTCAATAAACAGAGTTACAGAAAAGTAAAAAATTGTCTTGTATTTTAACGATTAGCTCTATGATGATCAGCTGCTATTTTATATGTGAAAGTATATATGTAAATATATGGTAAATCTTCAACAATATCGATATTTAAAGTATCCAAATAAATTAAAAGCCTCTTTACGCTATGAGATGCATTTGACATTTTTGGTTGAAAATGTCAAATTTTCTGAAATGTCTGTTTACACTACACATTTCAGCATTTAATCAGCTGTTTTTGTTTTGATTTGATATATGTGTATACTTATACATTTGTATACACAGCTGAGTGAATTTAGCGTTTAAGATATATTATAAACTTTTTTAAAAACATAAACACAATTTTATTGCAAATATGACAAGAAGAGGACGAGGCCAATATGATGAAAGAATATTAAACAATACTTGTTCGCACTCCACAAATTACTTTTTATTCAAAATTTAAGATCAAAATTTCAAGATTTCCAGACTTAAAAAATGGTACTATCGAGTTGAAATTTGCAATCATCGATAAAATCGTAAATGTGAGTTTGTTTAAAATGTTGCATTTATTATAAATTTATTATAAATGTAGCATTTCGACATGGTCTACAACAAAAACAACATGTAAAAAAGTCGCATTTACACAGAATATTTCAACGTTTCTCAAAAATGCTGAATGCTGCCTAGTGTAAAATATCATATAATTTTAAAATATTTAGTTAGCTGTTATAAAAATATAGTTCAATAATAATATCAGAGACAAAAACCGCTTCAACTAATCTTACCGTTGAGAATAAATAGCAAGAACTGTCAAAATTACCCAAAGTTTTAGTCATTTATTATGAAGTACGATTATTAAATCTTAATCACAAATGCAGCTTTAAGGTCATGCTATTCAATCATATTCATTGAATTGAAAATCAAAATGCAGTCACTTAATATTCACTTGATTGCTTTCCTACTTAATGTGAATTAATTGCTTCGCTTTTGTTGCATGCGTTTAAGGCACTTAAGCAATTTAACTGGCCAAATCAGAGCAACAGTTGCATTAACGGTAAATCCGCTAAATCACCACACTACACCCCGCAACCCCCCAATAGAAGCCATCACTAAGTCTATTGAAACATGCCGACAAACAGTTCAAAGCGGATCCGCAAGCCAACAATGGAAGCGACCATGAAATTGCTATGACTGATGTAAAGATGGATTGATGGACTGGTGGACTGACAGACTGATAGAATGATGGAATGACAGGCATGCAACGAGCTTGAGCTCATGAAATGAATGAAATCGTATTACAACAATTAAGGCCACTCACAGGCACAAAAACCGACACTAACAATAGTTTCAATACCCTGCACAGACACATTGAAAATGTACTTAGGACACTGAATGTATTTTACTTGAATATTGAATATTTTTGTGTGTATTTTGAAAGTCGAGATATACCATTAAACATAACAAAAGATTGCTTGGATGTTTATTTTTTATTTTATAAGCAAAGTATGTGATCTATTAAAATGTCCAAAAGCATTATTCAAGCACTTTTCTTCGTAGTCTTCTTAAGATTGGTATTTGAAATAAGTTACTTAGATAATACATAATATATTTGATATGATGTTAGTGCAGTTCTTCAGGGTATTTTATAGTCTAGTAAGCTTTTTCTTTTCGGGTAGGGTTTTTTTCTACTGCACGCCATTTGGCTGCAAATTGTCTAACAAAGACTTAAAGGCTTAAAGCACAATAATCTCGTTTGTCAATTGTGTGGTTGGCTTGTCTTAAACCCCCTCCCCCCACCCCCTTTCTCTTCTATCTCTATCAGCTACTATCCACCATCCCCCCTTCCTGCTGTCTAACCCCTACCTCTAGCTATGTCTCTAGCACTCACATTCAATCAACGAAAATGAAAACGATGAGCAGGATTGCCAGTTGGCTGGAAATATGTGTGTGTGTGTGGGGTATGTCGTATATATATATATATATATATATGTTATGTGTGTGGTGTGTGCGTACTTATTCATTCATTTGTATACTAATAGGCGCACAATCAGACAAAATGACAGACAATCAGTCAAACAAACAAACAAACAAACAAACAAACAACGCGGGTAACGATAACGGCAGGCAACAAACGACATTATCCAAAGTCAACAGCACACACACACACACACACACAAATTAATCATATGAGTAGCCCGGACTGTGGAATAAATGTATACTTTTTGGGGCAATAATTAATTTAGACAGGTTAAAAGCCACCTAAGTTCACACTTTATAATTTGAAGCCTAATTTAGATGGTTTCTCATAAAGCAAATTATACATTTTTTTTCTGTTCTTTACACTTAAAATTCTACAACTTGTTAATAATTTGAAAATTGGTAGTTGATTTTATGCTTCATCATATGTTATGCTTCATGAATAAAAAGTCACTTTATTTTCTTGTTTTTTCTTTATTCATATATATATATTATTTGGGATCGTATCCATATACCTCACCACAGATTACATATTATAATTTAAAGATTGATGCATGTATTGATATTCATTTTGTCTTATTCCTATCTATACAGATTTTATTGTAAATAATAATTTAATAATAAATGTAAAATAAATCAAAAAACTTTCAAAAATTGTTTTTGACATATTTTCTTGCATAAATTACAAAATCAATCAATCATCAATTGGCGACTCAATTTCGTCTGAGCGAGATACATCTACAAATGTTAAAAACATGAAATTATGCAACTATTCAAACAACAAATTCTACGCACCTTAAATTTCTTGAATACCCTGTATAACTTGCATTGCTTTTAAATCACAGAGCATATCCAAACTCACGCAGCATAAGCACATTCACTGACAACAATTATACAAATCAAATTGTCAAAAAAAATACACAAAAATCAGCTGACTTTGTAAAGTTGCTACGTTCACGTGGTTGGTATTGCAAATTTGCAAAGATGCAATGTTGCTAGGCCACGTGAATACCCAAAATTTCTTGAGCATTTTTTCCTCTAAAACCTGAATTATGGCTTTATATTTCTCTTAGGAACTGCAAACGTACTAATTGATCGAAAAACACAAGTTAAATTATATTTTATTAATAAATATTGGAAGTAAAAGTTATTTCGTTAACAGAATCCTTCATCCTAAATTACTATATATGAGATTTTTCCATCTATCTAACAAGTTTCTTCAAGCTTGATTTTATGAACTCATAACTCTTATTTGCGATATCTGGAAAAAACCATAAATTTTTTAGCGGTTGACAAATATAAAGGGTTTTTCAATAAAAGCGCTTCAACTTTTTTTTTGAATAAAACACAAACGGTTTGACTTTTCAACTAACTTTTTTTTTTATTATCGAATTTGAACATATACATTTAATTATGAAACTCGATTTCTTTCGCATGACCACCGCGAGGACGTTTTACGAAGTCCAATCGTTGAACCCAATTGAAAGTTGAAGCGCACCTATTGAAAATCCCTTTATAAAATATAAAATATTTTTGGTTGCGTTAACTTTTTTTATGTAATCTTACAGTTATTTGATAGCTGTTAACTAAACATTTGCTAGATTTGCAATTATTTTAGATAATAGCTGTTATCCTTATCAATTATGGTTAAATTGTTATACTATGTGTTTCTTATGTTTTATCAAAGGAAATTTGCTTACCAGCATTTTAAATGCCATAAAACGAATACCTTTATCCATAGTGCACTGTGGCTTGTCTGCGGGCAAAAACACATATATATATATATATATGTATATACATATAAATATACATACACACATAGACACAGACACATACGCATTAGGTGCGCTTTATGTTTATCTCAAAATGCGATGCTTGGCTGCTGATGAGTTCTCTGAGCTGTACACAGAATCTCCCTTTCTTTCTGCCATGTTCTGTTCTGTTCCCTTCTCATAAGATGACGGCAATTCGTTGGCTCTTAACTTTGAGTTGTTGTTGTTGTTGTTGTTATTATTATTGTTGTTCTTGTTGTTGTTGTTGTTGTTACTGGTGTTGTTGTTGTTGCATAAACCGCTTAGCGGCGTAATTTAAATCCCTTTTGTGTTCAAAAACTCGTGCAAAGCCTTTCATAATAATTATCATAATAGCAAATGGCTTTTGTTGTTGTTGTTGTTGTTATTATTGCTGTTGTTGTTGATAATACATAATAGGCTGGCACTTAGAATTGTTGTTAATGTCGTTTTGCCTGTTGGCCTATCACAATGAAAGCGGCAAATAGGAAACAGATTTCAATTTGTGGCCAAGAATGCTGCATTGTTTATTAATTTACTTACTAAGTATATATATTAGAAAATAAATTAATTGATGAATAAATTTGATCAACATAAGTAATTGTTAATTTACATTCGCAATACCAGGGTTGTCATTTTGCACACGTGAACGAAGATCTTAATATGAATATAATTTCGAGCCCCAATCGCTTTCTTACAAATTACCGATTGAAATCCAAACAAATTAAAGATTATTTTATATAAAATCAAATTATAAAATAAAATAAATAATTTAAATAAAATAAAGCAATGAATATACATAAGTCGAGCTGCATAAAAAACAAATTCTTGCGGAGAACCTAATCATCTAATGTAAACAGAAATATTAAATTGATGTCAGAAGAGAGAAGAATTTTTTTAATTTTTTGAACATTTTTTCAACATCTTGCTGTATGTATATGTATTTAAAAAAGTCGTCTTTCCTAAAAATGTCTTCAAAGTGTGCAAAAATTAATAAAAAATATTATTTAAATATTACTCATCCGTTGTAGCAATCGTTTAATGCTCTATGATCATATTTGCTGGCACCATAAGTGATTTAATATGGCACGTAAATATAAGAGACTCTTTAAAAGGGACTCGTTGCCCTGCTTATTGTCAACTCTATATAATTTTGTTGTGATAGGCACCTATGTCTTAAATGTTGAAATTAGTATTCAAAAGCATTCAATAGCTTGAAATTTGAGGCTGTCAAAGGAACTTCTACTTCTATCCTTTGTCAAATGCAGGCGCCCAGTGCACAAATCACAATTAAAATGTCTGCTGGCGTTTTCACAAAGTTGCAATGGCAATTTCTGATTGGCTTTAACATATTTGAAATTCGAATAGATGTGGTATTGGGGGCTTAAGAATAGAATGCTGCGCTTGTTACGTGGAACAAGTAAACTTGGCTGCCCTGTGAGCCCAAGGGCCGACTTTCGCAAACCTTAACAACTATTGCCACCCACGTGCCTTCCGCTCCACAGCCCCATAGACATGTCAGTTGATTTTTACACCCTGTACCTATTAACAATGGGTAAAGGGGGTCCTACAACTATACAAATGTATGTAACAAACAGAAGGAGGCATATCCGACCAAAAACATCACATTTTTTCTTGATCAGGATCAATAGACGAGTTTATTTAACCCTATCGGTTTGTATGTTCGTGTGTCTGTTCGTCTGTATGAACGCACAGATCTCTGAGACTATTAAAGCTAGAGACACCAAATTTGTTAAGCTGGTTTCTGTATACCATATAAAGATCGAGTTTATGTCGAATTTCTGATTCTCCTTCGTTATCCCCGCAAATTAAAGCATAAATTTTAAAGTTATAATTTTGATTTTTGTGAAATGTTATTGTCATACTTACTTGCGAACAAATAATGAAAAGCAAAACTATTTAAGATTTAGTTTAAGTGGAAAATCAGCTGGCAGCATCACAGCCGGCAGCGCAGTCAGAAGCCAGCGCAGAGTGCCGTCTGAAGTTCAAACACACAACTTCAGACATATATGTGAATACGCATATGTCTTTGCTGTTTGGGACTGGTAACAGGGTATACCGTAGTCGGTTATGCTCAACTATAGCATTGTTACTTGTTATATATGGTTTGCTAGCAGTTTCTTGTTTGGCTGTGGCCGGGTGGAGAGGGGAGGGAAAGGTACGAGAACAAGGCAAGAAGTCTCTGCGCCGATTCGAAGTGTAGTGCAATTTTCATGTCTGCGACTATTTTTATTTTATTTTGTTGTTGCCCAGACTGCCAACACGACTTTCTGCTGTTGCGGGGGCGTGGCAGCGTCCATGTCTGTCTGTCTGTCTGCCATGGCTGTCTGCACGCGATATTTAACGTCTGGCTGCTGCTACTTAGGCCCCACAGGCTCAGAGGAGCTCAGCACATGCCACACGGCCAGACGATAGACGATAGGCAAATGCAAACATGAAACTTTTTGGCTAAAGCGAAACCGCTGGAGTGACGGAACCTACGGACCAATGGACTGACGGTCTCAGGACTTTCCAAACTCACAATCTACCCTCTTTCCATGCCCAAAAATCTTGCCAACCGGCACCGCCAATCATTGGCGTAAATTGAGCTCATTGTGGCCTAACACCATTACACGGCCTTAAATATTACTACGGGCACATGTATACATATATACATATAAATGCATATGTATATGTGTGCTTATGCTTGAAATTGTGGCTGGAGTCAAGAGGCAGGAGTTGCCAATTCCAGCAGCTCCTCCACAACTTCAGTCCATGCAACGTCTTGGGTTGCGGCTACGCCAGCTCCTGTGTGAAGTCGTTAAATGCGCCAAAGTAAAATAAATTGAGCCAAGTCATGTTTTGAGCATGAAATGCATTTTTATTGCTCTTGCAGCTACCAAATTCGCCATGAACTATTGAAATGCACAAGATATTGACTTCGACTGTCTCAATGTGTTTCGTCGCCGGTTCCCGGTTGCCGGTTGCCAGTTGACAGTTTAATATTTTGGTCACATAAACTAAACAATTTAATCGAATAACAAACTCAACGCTCCATAAATGTGTACAAACTTTATTCTTATTTGCATACTCGAAACAACAGTTTTCCAAATATTTTCCTTAAGAGTTATGTTTACTATTTATCAATTATGAAACTTTGTGCTACTTAAGTCAAAAGAATTTAAATTTCTTTTAAAATTATTCTGAGCAAGTTTGGCTGCTTTTTATTTGGATCCCATGTCCGTTTTAATTTATAAGCTAATTAAATAAAATTTGGGCCCTATGATTATACTTTGATATTATTTTAAATTAATGTATTAAATGTCTGTTTTGGACGAATTTTTTTTTTATTCTAAAAATGTTTATTTTTTTTATTATGTTCATCTTACATATTACTTGAATTTCTGCACAGCATCTGAGTGGTGTCGCTGTAATAAGTTAAGCTAAAAAAAACATTACAAGCAGATAACACTAGTTTACAAATTATTTTTTGATCGAGGAAAAGTGATGAACAAGGTAAATTTCTTCTTGGGTGTTTTTACTAATTGCTGAGTAACTATCACATTTACTGACCGATTTGGACAAATGTATACTTTAAATATTCGTAAAAGAATTGTCTAACATTATAAATCTTAAAAAGTATTTAAACGAATTTTTTAAATTTTTAAATGAGCAATTGAAATTCAGCAATTTTTCAAAAATGCAAAAAACGTTCACATTTTTCAACTTTGAGGGCTTGTAATGGCTTTGTTTCTTATTCGATCCGTATAAATGCATATCGTTAGAAAGGGGATGCAATTATCTATTGAATTGTGTAACATTATTTAAGGTCAAATAAAATCTGATGTTGATATGAACAAATAAGTGGAAAGACTGCCAAAAAATTAGCTTTTCGCGGTTTTCTCGAAAACCATTCTTTGAAAAAATAAATGGTTTGCATTTTTGAAATCAGTGACCAAAAATACATCAAAAAAAGTATATGAGAGCCCAGTTCCTTTTTTGCTGTAAACTAGTGTAATATCTAGCGAATATATGCATAAGATATTTTGTATCTGAATATGTTACTTAATTCTTGTTGAATAAAAATTTATATATACATATGTTACTTAAACAATATTGTGCTTGAAGTAAAGTCATGTAATATGTATTTATATTTGATTGTTTTTAAAGTAAAGCCAATTAGAAAGCCAGATATGATTTAACCATCCTTTTACAATTTCAATTACTTTTAAACTTATTTATAAACATCTTTATTTTAAATATAAAATCATTATTAAATACTTACAAAAATGTTATCTGCTTATCTCTTTACAGGTGAGCTCACTGAATATGCCTAAATACTACAAAATCACAGCCTCAATCTGGCCGCTAATTGCCATAGCCGTAATCCTGATTCCGGTCCGTTATAAGACCAACTGCTCGCCGCATTCACGTCGCGGCGTTTCAATGTAGCGAGTTTTGTTTGTGGTTATTTTCAGCTTTCTCTTTATTTTTTTTTCTCTTTTTTGTAGTTGGTGTTTTTGTGCGCCCCGCGGCTTCATAAATTTTAATGTAATATTTCTATGTTATACATTTTGATGGCGCCAAAACGCTTACAACGCCGAAAATTATGCTATAAAAATGCACAACACTAATTAGGCCAACAAACATGGCCAACAAGCAACCAAGCAGCCATCCAACGAGCGCCAACAGCAAGGAAAATGCGTTTTTAGAAATGTTTCTCTGTCTGTCTATCTGTTCTGCTTGTTGTTGTTGTTGCCGCTTTCTTTGCTTCCGGCCCTTCAATCGCCGCCTTCTTAACGGCCGTATATTTTTTTTATCCATTTTGTATACCCTATAATTTCTTTTCCCCCGAAAAGTGTAACACATTTAAGGAAATAAGTATATTCGATGTCGAGGTGAAGCGATTAATATATATATATATAACTGTTGAACCTGACTGACTGATTGGTGATTCACGAGTAGACCAAACGGTAGAAGATAAAAACCTGAAACTTTTATATTTTTATATCAGGTTGGGACTCTGAAAAAAAGTTGTCAAAAATATATCGCGAAGTGGGTGGAAAATGTCTGAAAAATTCAATGAAAATCTTAGAGAAGGCAATTATAGTGACATTGAAGAAATAAATTTTTTTTGGGTTTACATCGAGACCGTAGCAACGCACGCCGGAAGAGCTAGTTTAACATTAAAATAACCGAAAAATGTATATGTAAAAATATTTTCAAATTTCATTGAATTAAAATGGGTAAAAATAGACAAGGCTGTCATAAGAATTTCTGGCAATGAACTATAATTAAAATTACTTAATGTTAAACTAGGAAAAGGAAGATATTCGATTGAAGTTTAACTATGGTATTAAAATTCGGTATGACACTAAAATTAGTTTAAACAGTGTTGTTTACAGTACTTTAAGCTGTGCAACTAATAATTTCTTAATATGAGCACCTTCGTTAAAAAACTTTACAAGGGTATTTGATCTTCGACACTCAGACGATAATATCCCTACTCTAATTTGTTGTTTTTTTTTTTGGTCTATTCAGGACCCATCCTCCTCTTGTTGTGCACCACTTCAGCTGTAAGTGTAATCATCGCACGATGAAAGCCGCTTACAATAATTGCCCCGCGTTGTCCGACATCCTGTCCTGCTGTTCCTGTGCCTGTCCCTGGCCCCGCTCTGAGTCCGGGCATCCAAAGGGCGCGTCCATTTTGCTTTGGCACTTCTTTTGGAGCCTGTGCAAGTAACTGGTTCAGTAATCAGAGTCGGGGCACTTTTTTTTCTGCTTCCACTTTTGGTTAATTCATTGAAGGCACTGCACAGAGCGCAGAGTTTTGTGTTGATTTCCGAGAAAGTGCACAAAAGTAAAAATCGTAATGGTAATCGCAATTATAAGTAGGTTGTGGGAAAGCTGAAAGCCAGTAGTCCCAGTGCTGGTCAAAAAGAAAGCAATATATGTAAATTGAAAGTAGTCTTTGGAGGGATTCCAACTGATTTAATCTGTGCGGCAAGATAAGCACAATTAAGTAACTTGTCTAGAGTAGTTGAGAAGAAGGACATAGATAATAGCTAAATAAGATTGGTCTTGATATACTAATTTAAGAGCTTATTAAAATATTAATTAATTTTCCTACGATATCCAATTATACACATCCTTTGCATAGTTGCAAGCAGTAATAAACTTGATTTAATTGACATACATCGTTCACGTTTAGTTCAAGTTATTTGGTATATTTAAATATTTGCAAAAGCTCACAATAGCTAGCTCTTTGTGAGTCATAAGCAATTAACTATTGCTGAATGTTTTCATAGGACACTGCAGTTGCACATACGACGAAGACATTAGTATTGATTTCCAAAAAAGGATGTGAAAGGAGCGGAGCACGGACAAAGCTCTAAAACATATTATACACCCTTTTAAAAGGAGATTAAGCCATCGAACGATCATCTCTTAAAATATAGATCCAGAATATCGCTGATTCAACTCTTAGAATTCCTTATAGCTATTGTGTTTATACTCACAGTACCATCAAAAAAATAAGAATATTATAAAAAAAAACAAAATTTATTTAGTAATATGTATGAAAATGCATGGATTAATAATATTATGTGTTTACTTAAACTCAACTTTTGGTTTTTTACATTAAAATGATGCAATTAAGATAGCATTATATTAAAAAATTATCTATAATCTATAAAACTTTTATATCGCAGCTTGACACTTTGACAACAATTTCTTAAAAATTATTCGAAAAGTGGATGAAAAACGCAATTGCCAATTTAAAAAAAAAACTATTTTTGTTCCAATTTTTTTGTCGAAAACTCGAATTTTTTTTTTTTGTATCACTCATTGGATCTATAGACTTACCAATTTAAAAGCCATTAAAAAATTGTATAAGTGTAGGTTGACAAATGTGAAAGTTATTAGCCTAAAAGTCTTACGTTGTATTGTGTGAAAATCGCTTTTTAGAGGTTCATGGATATAAGACAACGAAAAATTATTAAAAATATTTGTATCCTGCACTTTTTGCAGATAATTCTTAAGTAAGAATGCTAATTGAATTCGTAAATTAGGTCAATAAATATAAATATGGAACAGTTTGCAAAATGACAATTTGTGTTTAAGTACACAATTTTTTTCGATAAGAATGCAGTTGGATTCTTTTTGATGCATTTGTGTCGCCAAAAACAATTTTAAGTAAATATTTCCGACTTTAATTCATAAAAATACATTATAAAGGCGTCAAATATGGTAGCGTTCGTTAAAATCCGTGAATAAATGGCAAATTTATAGCCATTTATAGCCAACCTACCCATTAGATTAGCCCGTTTAGTGTTAGATTGGTTTAAGGTCTATACCTTGGCCATTTATTTATAGATTTTAACAAACGATACCTTATTTGACGCGTGTGGATCCAGGGACTCAGCTGACGATTTTAAATTAATTTTTCAAATCAAAAATATCATAATTTTTACGTTAAAAATTTTCACACAAAAATGAAAAATTTCCATTTTCCACTTCTTAGTTAATAATAGTTTTTTTTTTTTTAAATAGTATTTTTTTGGCAAAATTTTCATTTCAATCCGCAATCACTACTAAGCCAGAAATCTAATTAAATTGTATGGCAGGTTGCTAAGCCATTTTATTATCTTTTCAAAAGTATAAACATTTTTAATACGATTAAAGTATGTTCGGAGTTATTTTCACTTTACCAAGGTTACCTTTTTTTGAAAGTCGAAAATATTGATTTTTCTATCTTTTCTCGAAAACGGTCCCGGCAAACTATTTTTTTTAAATTTTTTTCGGAATCAGTAATTTTTTTTACATATAAATCGACTCTAAAAAATCCGGGATACAAAATGCTATTGCATAATGTAATTAATCGTTATTTGTGAGAAATTTTAAACAAGTTGCAACATTAAAAATTAAAATTAAAATGTATCGATTATTGTTAGTGGATTCTATTGATATATTTTTCTTAATCCATTTGCTTAAAAGAACAACTACTTCAAGATTTTTTTAACATATAAACTGCTCAACATTCTCGACATTAATTTGTAGTTTTTTATTACCAGTACTATTTGGAAAACTTTAATTTTTGCAATTTAATCTACATATTAAATTAAGTAGAATACATTTTTTGCAACATTTTCAGTTTCTTTCATGACAAATTTGATTTCGTGTCGCTTCACTGGCCGCTAACTAAAACATTTATAAATAATTTAATTTATGTAAGTATTTTAAGCCAGTCATAAATGTTATTCATGTGCTGGCCCACTCCCTTCTGAGGTCCTCCCTGATCCACCCTGAACCACTCTTCCTGACGCTGTCGCTTTTCATGAGTTGTTGGTCAGTTATGGAGGGAATTCTGGCAACAGGAATCGTGAACACAATATTTATGCCTTTTGCTTTGTTGGCCTGTCAATGTTGTTGTTGTTGTCATTGTTGTTTTGTATCATTGTTGTTATTGTTTCTGTAGTTGTTGTACCTAGACGAGGGTCGACATTGCGGCTACGCATTCGGCTTTTATTTTGTTTTTGCCATCATATTTTTCCCACAAAAAAAAAAGAAGAAACATTAAAAAAGTAATTCAAAAGGTTGCCGAGTGCTTGTGACTTTGATATACCCTGTTTGCCATTTAGGTTAGGGTGACTGATACGTCCAGACAGACATAGGCCATATTTGGCCCGATGTGACATAAAGTATTGATTATAGTGAAAACTGCATTCTCAACGCATTAAAGTTGGATGAAAGAGGTCAAAAAATATATATATAGATATGTATATATATATTCTTAATCCAATTATTTTATACGTCAAAATAATACTAGTCTGAATATATCGACCGAATAATAAACACTATTATTAAAGAAATTATTTGATGATTAAATTGTGATTTACAATGCTTTATTTGAATGTGCATGTTCCTTTTTTTGAAATATATGTGTTTACGGATTTCGGACTAGGTACAGGGTGTGCCGTAGTCGGGTATAGCACTGTTACTTGGTTCAGTTTACAAACACGAAGGCTTTTAAGCCAAGCACACCCTGTTTATGTTGTCGACTGCGTGGTATAACAAACTTTTGGTCATTTATGTCATTTCATATTTAATATGCGGTCTCCGCATAATTGGCAACTCTGTCTCTATCACACGAAACCGAAGCCTCCTGCCCGCCCCCCCCCCCCCCCGCGACGCGTCGTCGCCATTTTTGGCCAAAGTGCACCACTTTAAGCCATCTCCCAACCGCACATCTGGCACTTGAAAACCGTCGAACCACATGGTACGATGGGACGACATCGTGAGGTTGCAGTTTGCAGATTGTAATAAAATTGAAATGGGCGTGTTAAGTAGCGCATTAATTGATTGCACTTTAAAGTGCAGCCTCTTTGTTTTTTTGGAGGTTTTGTTTCTGTTGTTTAAATAAATAAATGCATTAAACTGGCCACAGGATAGCGAAAAAGCTATTAATTGACCTGCCGGCGGTTTATACACTAAAAATAAAATGTATGGCAATAAAAAAATAAAAAATCTTGATTTAAACTATTTTTTGTTCATACTTTAATTAGGATCAGAACAATCTAGAATTTGCAATTATTAAACAAAAGACAATGTGATATTAAATATAGATTTTAACTGCTTGACAATTTAATCGTACCTTCTGATAAATATAATGAGTTGTACTGAATAAAAATGGTGTAAAATTATGGATATAGTTAAACCTTTTCAGATTAAATCCTTTCAACATATTAAAAACTTTAATGTGCATTTCTTCAGCTAAACAACATTTTTAACAACTTAAGAACTGCTAGTTTGAAGTATAATTAACAACATCAAGTCAAAAGACCGTACAGAAATTGTAATTGAATTATTTTACTTTATCAAAACACAATAATATATTTTATACTAAACACTTAGTTTGAAATAAATTTTAAATAAATTTAAGATCATAATTTTTGAGACAAAATACTGTGTTGTAATTTTTCTCAGTATAACCATTGCCTCTCAACAAGGCAACAAATGCAGATTTTTTGCTTGGATTGAGTTGGATTGCGCCTCAGTGGACAGGCATACATATACTATGTACTGCATATTGAATAGCATGCACTTACTGAATATCACGCATACGTCATGGAGCGCTGGGGCAAAACCACTCGCCTGTGCTTACATCCCACTTATGGCAGCTGTCTGGTCTGATTGCATCATTTTTGGCGCACTTGACTTTGACTTTGGCACATCGAATCCCATTTGGCAAACTGAAACTGCATCGAATTGGGGTAAACAGCGTAGACTTGTGCCCTGTTTGCGGTTGCTTCCCAAACTCTGTTTCTGACTGACTGCGGTTGCCTGGAAGCACTCGAAGCATTTGCATATTTTATTGTGTTTTAATTAACTAAAACTCTACATTGATTTTGTTTGGCAACCCGAGTTGAATTCCTGCATTGCTGAGACTTTCACTTCGACCACGTTTGGTCGTCCTGATCGTCCTGCGGTTAACCAGCCACGCGTATGAGCCGCGTTGGGGTCTGAGATTATACACTCGGTTGAGGGCATTACTGTCACAGCTGTGTGAAAAGTGTTGGCCACTTGAGTTTGTGGTCGATAAGCTGCTGAGCATTCCGAACAGCCAAGCAAAACGCATTCTCTGGAATGTGTTCAAATCCATGCCAACATATGCCAATAGTAAGAAAGTTACTTACTTGTTTACTTTAAGAAATGTTTGAAAGATTGCTGTAAACTTGTGATAGAATTTTATATGCGGTATTCACAAACTATGGTTAACAAACATAAGTGGCCTAACTTTATATACAATTTCATGTAAAACTCAAAAAGTTTGCAATATAAGCGTTAGTAAGGTTTAAGGGCTTGAACACTAATAATCGACTTCACAAAATAAATAAACTAAGTTTTAGCCCAAGGGTTACTTATATCTCATTAAAAGGCTTAAGTTTCCCTTGTGTACAATATACAATAGCGTTAATTTGAACGGAAGCTGTTGAAAACTAAGAAATTATTGATCAAAATACTTAAAGAAGATATTTAAATCTAGCATGAGCATTTAATAAAACTTTGCATCGCTCCTTTTTTCAGAAGCGTTAAAGCCATTTATTTTTTCAGATTTATTATGGCTAAAGGGTTAAATCGATTTGGCTATTGCTACTGATCAAGAACATATAAACTTTATATGAACGGATATGCCTCCTTATGCCTGTGACATATCCTTTCTTACCCATTTTAAATGGGTACATGTAATAAAATTCAAAAGCTACAGGAATTCTTTTTAAAATCTGTTAAATAAGTGAAATTAGTAAAAATACAAAAAAAAAAGAACACCAGCTACTTAATGATCCAAATGTGGTGTACATGCAAAGGCCATTAAACTGCTTGATGTTTAAATTCTAGTTTGAACTGCTTGCTTTGGTTGTGTATGTATGAGGATCACAGAATAACTACAGGGTGTCTCGCAATCTTCGGCTGTACTGTACTAAATATGACAATCTTTCTTAATACTTTTACGTGAAATATAAAACAAATATTTTGATAGAATTCAAATCATATTTCTCGGCATTTGCTTGATTTTGTATCAGAAAAACTCTTTTAATATCAGACCACAGAGTTAGTTCCAGTTTAGCTGTGGCGACTTGGCTGGCCACTACAGGATATCAAGCAAATTGTCCAGTAACCTTTTCCAAGTTATCCTTTTGGTGTGTTAGGGTGCACTAAGAAAAAATAAATTTTTTTAAGTATAGAAACACTTTCGAAAAAAAAATAAAATAAAATTCTACAAACAGAGTATAAATCTCTACAAAGAAGTGAAAATTTCCACAGTACGAATATATTTTCTATGATATGAATAAACGAAAAAAATGATGGGTTTATAATCGGAAGTATGGATTTTCTACAATATGAAATCCAGGTGTTCTATGAAATGAATATAAAATTCATTAACCTGCAGAAAATTTTCTATGCTCAATATAAATTTTTACAAAATATGTTGACTTATTTCTTTAACCAAAGTAAAGTAATTTTTTTATTCAAATTTAAATTTTTTTTATTATGGACATACAATTATAGATTTTTCCATGTTTTGTAGAAAAAGTTTCCTCGTGTTATCGAAATAATTAAATAAAATAAATAAAACAGAAAATTTTGTCTGCCAGAGTTACAACATTTTCTTCACTTTGTGGTAATTTAATCTATAGGGCATAAAAAAATTTCTATGGCGCTATTTCTATCCTGTTTTTCCAATCACTGACAGTTTTCACACAATTGGATGTACACTTTTTTTTGAGTGTGGACTTAAATGTGTATGAATTTGTGAATTCGCTTATAAGTCTGTGAATTTTAAGCTGGGTATAGCTCAGTCTATTATAACTTTTAAACGAATTATCTAATATAAGTATGTTGTACGACAGTTTGATATGCAATATCGTTACCTTTTCAAAAAGTTAAAAAATTGTAAAGCAACTGAACTTTATTAGGAGTTATTTGCATTTAACTAAAGCTACCTATTTAAAAAGCCAAAAATCCAGCTATTTATATCGAAAACAGTTCCGTCAACCTATATTTTTAAATATTTTTTTTGGAGTCAACGACCCAGCGACTACCCGCTCCTGTTCTTAAAAATATAAAACAAATAAATAATCATATTGTATAATGTCACTATTATTGTAGCCTAACCTGATAAGCTCCATCTGAGATTCTCATATTCATATTTCATACTTTCCGATATATTTTTAATAAAATTTTTCCAGAATGCCAACCTACGTTATAATAGTAGTAAGCTTTTGCCACAAATTTCAGATTTATAGCTTCTACCGTTTGGTCTGCTCGTGAGTCGCCAATCAACCAGTCAGTTAGTCAGTCAGGTTGAACAGTTTTGAATATATATTATATTAAATAAAGGACAGGTAACAATTATTTGTAAAACTGTTGCTTTTTTTTTTGCTTATTTAAATGAATGTTGTTATTATTGTTGGGAAAATTAATTATGCAGATTAAAATCGTTTTAAACCTTATTTGAATCGATAGCAAATGCCATTAAGCCTGAGTGTTTGTTGCATATAATCAAATAATTTTTAAGGTAATTAGTACTAATTGTTATTAAATAATTCGCGCATTTAAATACTATGTATGTAATTGGTACAAACAACTTAAATTCAGCTCATTTTAGATAACTTTATTATTGTCGTGTTTGATGAGTAAATATTTTGTTAGCTTGCAAAAGTTTTGGCCAAATTGTTTCCATTGTCTAAGGCTATAAATCTGCATTAAAACTTCATTTGCATATTTGCCGACAGTAGGCAAAACAGTAAATTGGCAAACAAATAGGGTAGCAAGCAGAGGGTAAGGGATTGTTTTTCATTCCAGCCGACTGGCAACTGGTCAGACAGTCAACAAAAACAACAACAACAACAACAACCACCAAAGTCAAGGAGATTTCAGTGTTGAAAAATTAAATGTCATTGCTAAGGCCATGGCTAAAAAGTTGTTAGCCATCCTTAGAGTCCTGTCAGTTGCCACTTGTTTCACTTAGCGAACAGAGCCAGGCAGCGTCCAGTACGGCTATATGGAACCAGTTAATTTATCAACAAATTGTTAAATGCAACTGACTTCAACTTTTAGACAAGTCAACGAACAAACAAGCTAACACATTAAATCTTAAATCCTTGCTTCACGTGTAGCAGAAGCTGCTGACATATTGACAAATTAAATATTGACTTCTGAGCTAGCTACTTGTCCATTCATCCAGTCGTCGTCAATCCTCCAGCCTCTCATCCAGACAACCAGTCAACCAGTCATCCAGTCAGTCAGTCAGTCACTCAGTCAGTTACACAGTTAGTCAGTCTCTGACAGCAGTCCATCAAATTGTCTCAATCCTAGATCTGATAAATGCATTTTGATGGCTTTAGTATTATTTCTGTTGCCTGTTTGCCCTTAGGCTTAACAATTCTCAAATGACCGAAGTGCCACATAAAATCCAAAGAATGGTGTCTTTCCCTTTCCCCCTTACGGTTACTCCTGCCAATTCCTTGGTGCCTCACAAGTCGCAGCTGCACGCAAATATTTGCCGCACTTTTTATGGGCGCCTCTCGGCACTTGAAAACCCACAAAAAATCTTTTTTATGCGATTTGTTTTCCATTCGCTTGTCATAAATTTAACAGCAAATAAATATTTGATTTGATTTGATTTAAATTTGAAGTTGAATTCGCTGCCAGCGTCTGATGGGCATTATCAGTTGATTAAATGCCAATTGCCATCATTTAAACTTAATGTTTCGTATTTAAGAAAACACAAAAACTCTTACTGGAATTTAATTAATTAAATCCAATTTAATTTGATTGTTTAAGGTAATCAAATTAAATATTAGCAATTTAACTCATTCAAATTCTGGAGACGTACAGCAATATCAGTTCTACAATTAATTCAATTTATTATATGTGGACTTCGTATATATATTCGATATACTAGTATATTCGATATACTATGTCTACTATCGGTCAAGAAACGAGAAGATAAATGAAATTTTAAATAATTTTTTAATTTTGTTATTTTATTATTATTATTTATATGATTATATAATTATTTTCGACATAATAGTTGTCACCATTTATAGCACTGTGCAAGTCGGAACTATCGGCTTTACAACTTTAGTCCTAAGAAATCGATTTTCGCGGTAACATGAAAAATTTTCCTACGAATCTCATTTTTTAGAGATTTTAAATTTTCTGCCTATTTAAACCTTGGTAATGGTTAGTATTGTGTTTTTGTCGAAAAACCCACTTCAAAAAGTTGTTTAAAATATACTAAAATGTTCCTGACCATACCAAACCTTAAAATTATTATTCTGTAGTTTTTTGGGCTTAAATAATAAAAAAAACCAATTTTTACATCCTTTTTTTTAGTTTTTCGGGTAAAAAATTAGCTGTTCTATATAAGACATTTTTGTTTTTCAAGATATGAAAATCATACTTAGCAGTATTCTGCAGTATTATGATCTCAAAAAGCTGATATATATTGAAATCCCATACATTTTTGATGTCCAAATATCAATCAGGTGAAAAATTAATTGAAAAGTGTTTTGGTTTTTAAGATATAGAAACCGAATGTTATTATGACGTGTAGAAAAAATGGACTACTATATCTTATAAGTCCCGTAGGGACAATCGCTGGAAAAATGTGATATATGATTAACTTTTCTGTTATTTAAGATATGATAACTAAGCTTGCTCAATCTAAATATGAATATCCTTTAAAATAAAGGCAAAATATCAAAATCTGACGACTATATCATGTAGTTGTCATAGGAACGATCTATCAAATTCTTCAAATATATTTTTTTTTTTTAAATTGAAACAAAAATAGTTATAGGGGTAATTCTTGTAAATGAACATAAATCTCTTTTCTGACGATTGACGGTGATGCGTAGAAGGGCTTGACGGGATTGGATCACTCCCAATCTCATTTCTATCATTAACTGGTAGATCCTGGCGGGCAACTGTTCCGGAAAGTATCTTTTAAGACGTTTTTTTTTTGTTTGAGGAATTATCTTCGAAATATTTTCTCGTCGGACTATTTTCATGACTGTCTTAATAAATTCAATTATTGTAGGAATTTTTAGATCACGAAAAATTATAGCATTCCTTACCAAAGAAGGATTTCCAACCAAACTTCGCATTATTCTGTTTAATTTTTCCTGAAGTTTGTTAATATGGGATTTAGCCTAAATTCCCCAAACAGCTGCTCCGTATATGCAAATAGGCAAAATCATTGTTTTAAAAAGCAAAATTTTATAGGAAAGTCTTAATTAAGTCGACGGCTTCTTGAGCCAATCTAGCCGCTGCCTTCTTAACATAACAGCCGTTTTAATAAATTTAATATGCTTTTTGAAGGTGAGACTTTAATTTAGCGTAACGCCAAAATATTCCTTAAAGGAAGAGGCTCACCAGCTATGACAACACTTGGACAAATATCTTTCCTTTTGGTGAAATTAACTTGAGCCTATTTTCCTTCCGACAAGACAATATTCCAACTTGCCGTCCGGGCAAGAAAAGAATCTACAAATTCTTAAGCCATTCTAGACGCCTCTACATGTCTATCTGCGCTGCAAAGAATAGCAGTATCATCCGCAGGATATAAATCCGTTTGTTTTTAAATGTTTTTTATTCCTAAAGTAAGGTTAACCCGGTTAACCGCCATGGCGATATCACAAAGACCTAAATTGGTCCTTAGGGTTACCGGTTACTTATGGTCTTTAGGAGTCTTTGGGATTCTGTATAATTTTAATAAGATAGCCCGATACCTTCTTTAGTTAGGCGGTCTGCGATATTGTTGTCTTCAATACCTCTGGGAAGCCAATAGTTCTGCACCGTCCTAGCAAACCTTAGATCACCTAGTACCTTTCTGCTTGTAAAGTTCATTTTTGGTACTAACAGCAGATGTCTTCTTTTGTTACTGACTGTAAATATTATTCGGCTTTTTACAGTTTCTTTAGTATAGAATGAAATATTTGTATTCAAGTCGATCCCGTCTTAATAGCTCATAGTCATTGACAGATTGACAGAGCAAAATATCCTAATATTAAGGCATAATTTGCCGTACGCATATCACGATAATTCTGAAACTTATGTGCCCAGTGCTGACATATTAAAGTGTCTCTCATTTAATTTCTTAGCAACCTGCGCCTTTCATCACTACACACACATGTTTGGGTGCAGGAAAATGAGCATAAAACAAAGTTTATGTGCAACTTTTTGATTACAAATGCAAATTACAGCTTCTCTGCTTCGCCGCTGACTTTGACGTCGACGTCGACGTTGGCAGCGGCAGCGGCAGCGGCAGCAGCAGTTCATGTTGAAGCTGATGCTTGAGAACTCAGCAAAAAAAAGTAAAAGAAAAAAGGAAAAAGTTTTTGATATTGCAGCAAAATTGCGCCAATGTTTGTTTGTTTGCTACGTATGTGTATGTGTGTGTGTAAGTGTGTGTGTGTGTGTGTGTGTGTGTGTGTGTGTGTGTGTTTGAGTGGCCTTGCATGCCATTAAGTTGTGCGCAAGTTGACAAAACATTTCATTTGCAGCCAAAAATGCGTAATCATAATGTGAGTCAGACAGAGACAGACAAATAGAATAAGAGAGAAAGTGAGAAAAGAGCAGAGCGGTATGAGTTAACCTCTCCCTGTCTGCCCCCCTACAGAAACGTGTTTAATAGGGTTCATTTTAACTCAGTTTATATAAAGTTATGGCCGGGGGTATGGCACAGTCTCCTAAATAAGTTTTACCCAACAGTTCAGCTCTTTAATTGTCGTTCCATCACATAACATTTGGAAGCTGGCATTGTACGCAATTTAAACTGATTTGAAAAACTCAATTGATGATAGTTTAAGAACTTTTAAAGTGATGTGCTGAATTCTTTTTGTCTTTTCCTAGCCAATATTTTCAGCATAGGCAATAATAATGCCGTCAAATCTTACAAAAATAAAATAAAGTACATAGCTATTAGAGTTTATTCTTTCTTTTGATTAGTTATATTCGCCTAAGATACTATCGAGAATACTACAAAAAAGCAATAAATGTATTAGCAATAAAAATAATTAATAAAAATATTCAAATGATAGGAAAGACTTTTTACAGTTTTCAGTGATTTTCATAGTTGAGTTTACTAAGAACTAAAAAGATTTATTGCTCGATTTCTTGTGGTTTCATTGAAAATGATATAAAGTAGATAATATTGACATTTTGTTGATAACATATGACTTTACAAATACATATAAAAAAAATAAAAAAATCCTTAAACAACAAATATTTAAATTTTAATCGAAATACGATTGAGCTCTTGTTTTTATGTTGGTTTTTTTTAAATAACACATATAAGTATTACTAATTGGTACAACATAAAGTCAAAGCTTAAATGTACATTAACAATTAAAAGTACATATGAAACTTAATATTTCAACTGCCGACAATACAATCAGATCAAGTGAAGCGATATATTCTTTATATATATTATTACAACTGTCTCCCATAAATTGCCGACAACAATAACAAAAACACGAGCCGCAAGCAAATAACACTATGCAACAAATTTTGAAAAATTAATGTTTCCTGAACTTATCAGAGTCAATTCTTATGTTAAACTGGTCATTGACTGCGAAAAATTAAAAAAAAGAAGGGTAAACGAACCGTTTTCGAGTTACACCAAAATGGTAGATAGAATATTGACATTTCAAAAAGGAAAATAATAAATAAATTGCCAATAGCTTCGAACAAAATTGAAAGCAAAATTTTAAATTCAATATCCAATAACTTCTAAAAGAATAATATAATTTAAAAATGTTGTAAGACAAATTGATCGACTATTTTATTACCTATTCAAAAAAGTTAATATGCTTAAACTATGCTCAGAGTTATTAAGCCAAAGCAACCTTTTTGAAATGTCGAATGTCGAAATGTCGTTTAGCTTGAAACGGTCCCGTAAATATATATATATATTTTTTATATAGTTTTGCGGAATCAGTGACCGATTTTACATGTGAATTAATAGCTGTTTGGCCTATAAATTGCTGTTGCATAGTGTAATCAGCTCTGACATTTAACATCCGCTTGAAATTGTTCAACGCATTTCCCTTTTGGGAAAATGCGACCTCCGAGCTCTCGACCTGCAATTAAACGCTTATCGAAAAGTTCGCACAGACAAACAGTGACACACAGAAGGTGAGGAATAAAATGGTATGAACAAAGTAAGGTAAAAACTGACAGTGGAGGCCACACAAAGAGCTCCTGCTGCATTTAATTGGGGTTATGGCACGTTATGCCACCAATCTGCACACTCCATCTCCTTTTGACCAAGTTGCATAGCAAAAGTTTTGCCAGGCAAAAAGTTGAAATAATGTGACACACTCCAGACCCCACCAGCTACCACGCAGTGCACCAGCTGGATGCATATGGAATATCTGCAGAGACAGCTTAAGGAATTAATTAGGGCGCCATCAACGGACAGCTAGAAAAAAAAAACCGGATGTCTGCGTAAACAGGTGCAAAAAAGGCGACGCAAACAAATCGACTCATTCGCATGGAAATTAATTGCTACCTGTAGTTTGTATGGGAAGAGGGGAAACTGAGAGACAGGCAAAATATGGAAACGTTAAAGGACAGACAGACAAATTGAGTAATGATGTTGACAATTAAAAAAATGCAATAGAAAAAAAAAGTAATGCTTTCCGACCGTGACAGGACTCGAACCTGCAATCTTCGGATCCGAAGTCCGACGCCTTATCCATTAGGCCACACGGTCACATGTATGGCAGTTCGCCAGAAGCTTTAAATGAGATACGTGGAATGACGCAATGCCGCTGACGTGGCTGGAGCTAAAACCGACACCATGGCCGGGGCCGGGGCTGGGGCCGGGGCCAATGGCACAGACAAATATAGCAATGAGAATGACCATGGGGAGTAGGATTTGTAGAATCGGTTGTGGAGAGTGGGATGGGATGTGGAGAATAGGAAGTGGAAGTGTGTGCAAAACAAAGCGCTGCGCTAATTAAGCGACGCTCTAATGAACAGACAGACGCTCCACCCCGCAGTACCACAGTGCACAGTAAAATACGGGCAGGTACGTAACATACATGCAAACATATTTGTATGTGTGAACACACAATAGGGAGACACATTTCATACATACATATACAGCTGCGGACACAATGCAACATAAAATGCTTAAAAAACTTGCCGCTGAAATGAGAATGTCAAGGAAATGTGCAAAATGACTTGTAAAGTCGCATCCCATCTACCTTAAGTATTCATTGTGCTTTCCATTGTTATTGCCATACCACCTACATAAGCAACAACAACAAACCACATGCAATAGCAGCAAACATGTTCTTGGCATGGCAATGTTCTTCCGGTAGCATCGTTAACTTGCGAGCGTTAATTAGCGAGCGTTAAAAAGCTTTAGCGCGTTCGCCTGGTATAAAAGCTTTTGCATTCGCAGCGATCGTGCTTGCCAAACTGTTTGTGCTTATCTATTTATAGATTGAGTAAGCCTGTAAGTCTATGTAAGCTACAAAGCTGCCGGTTGACAATATGGCCCATTAGCTCAGCTGGTTAGAGCGTCGTGCTAATAACGCGAAGGCCGCGGGTTCGATCCCCCCATGGGCCAGTTTCTCAATATTTTGCTTTTTTTTTAGGATCATTACTACATTTTATTTAATTTTATCTTCAGATTATAATTAATATAATAACTATTTGACAATTTTACAAAGAAATTTAAAAATAAATATTATTGATTATTATTATATCCGTCAACAACAATAATAACTGATTTTTATTTAATCAGTCTTGAAATAACAATTAAAACTGAGTTTTTAATTTTTTATTTTCTTTTTTTTAAGTAGTCATTTAAGACTTATATTTAAAATTTTTTTTTATTATTAATCATTCAAAATTAATAATATTGCAGAGGGGCGTTTCAAAATTGACACACCTATGAAATGTCTTATTCCTTTTCTATACTAAAAATTTGGTCCTAAACAAATAACAAAACTAAAACTGAAGTAATTTAACAAAATTAAATTTTTTTTTTGTTTTTTTTTTACAAATAACAGTTAAACTAAATAAAATTAAATTCAAATTTAATTGTTATGTCGAAACTGCTTATGTAAAATATGTTATAGTTAATATTTTTGACGGATATATACATATACAATACAAATCAGTACACAAACTTTTTATACACTTATATTTTGTGTAGGTTGCGAATCTATATATATTTTTTAGTAACATGTATTCTTACTTTAAATTTCCAAGGCATGTATTCAAACACAAATTTAGCCTTTTTTTTACATCTGATTTTTTTAATTAAAAATAAAATCAATAACAGTTATTTTCGGTGCCTCCATTTCAACGTCGTGACGTCAGGCTGTCAGTTCAGTAGAACTTGCAAATTTTTTGTGTTAATCTATTTATAGATTTTACGATCGAACGCTGCCCCTAAAAATATACTATCTAAATTGTCGGCCGTCGGCAACATGGCCCATTAGCTCAGCTGGTTAGAGCGTCGTGCTAATAACGCGAAGGCCGCGGGTTCGATCCCCCCATGGGCCAGACTTATTTTTTATTATTATTATTCTTTTTCAAATAAATTAAATATGTTTGGCTAAAAGCTTATGCGTTGCAAAGATTATATTTATTGTCCATTTTATTGCTTACTTGTTAAGAATAGCTTCACTATATCATTCAGCAATCTGTAGATGAGATACAAGTAAACACGATATATTAAGTGCCATTTACATTTTATAATCTTCATGTGTACTTTTAAATGTATACATGGCTTTATGTAAAATTCCTATTTAGCTGAAATCTCATTACATTTATGGCCTTTTTTGCTTTTGGCGGCATTTTGCTTAAGTGACACTCCCACACAAACTCCTCGAGGGAACAGAAAGAAGAAGAGGAAGAAGGGGATTGGAGGAGGAGAAGGTAGACGATGGTATAAATACCAGACCAAATGACGTTGATAAGTTGCGCAATTATTGCGCTTCGCTGGCAAAGCTGCCGCTGCCGCTGCCGCTGCCTCAGCCACAGTCGAAGTTGACGTCGCATTCGATTTTCCACAATTGAATTCAATTTCATTCACAATAAAATTCGTTGGCATCGTCATTATCATCATTATCAACATCATCATCAGCATCATCGTCATCAGCCGGCTGGCAACGACCCGTTGTCGCATTCGGACTCCCCGTACATTTCATTTGACTCAATCTCAATCTCAATTCCAATTCAATTCATTCGATTCATGGGCTAACAATTTGCAGGCGCCAACGCCGCAGCTCAAAACAACATGAGCATATTTTTCTCTTTTTGTAGAGTTGGGGAAAGATTTCAGTTTTTCTACCATTCCGGGGAGGTCATAGGCCGCTGTCAGTGCCTTGTAAATGTTTTCATTTTCGTTGATTTTTTGCGCCGCTTTTTGGCAGGCATTCAAAATGAGCAGCAAACAAAAAAACGAAGCCTTAAAAAACTGCCAAAAAAAAAGCACGATAATGCGCATCAAATGAGCTGTGCGCACATTTCGCAGGCGTCGCATTGGCTATTGAACTTTATTAGCCTTGTAAGAGTTGAGTTTTGCCTGTTTAAACGTGGCCAGAATTCTGGCTCAGTTGTGGCCAGTTACCAATAATCAGCAGCCAACTTCCAACAACCAGTTACCAGTTACTACGGGCTAAGTTTCTAGTTGAGCGGACCAGTTTATCAAAAGCTTAACTAAACACGCATACACGCAGCGCAGGACATGTTCCGGGTTACAAAAACAACAACGATAAACATAACAAAAAGGCATATCAAATGAGCAGATGAATGTGCAGTTACCCTACAGAAATAAAACCCAATGGGGTCTAATCAAATTTGCATTTAACAAAGCTTTGGTTACTGTGAGAGATTCGTTGGCATTAGTTAATCAATTGTTAATTCTTTATTCATTACTTGCATAATGATTTGACACGTATTTAAAATAATATGTAATATTAGATTGTAATTTTTAATATTATATGTGTTTTTTTAAATTATTATTCTTCGGTTCAGCAGCAGTAATTATTATGTAGTAATAATCATTTACATATAGTATTCGAATTCAAATAGCCGATAAGCTAACATTACATTTTCTTGTTCATGACAGCTGATCATAACAGCTGTTAACAAGATGGCAAGCCTTTCCATGTTACAGCTCTGTTAATTAACATATATAAACAAATACATAAAGTATTATGCTTAGACTTGTATTTTCATGGTAAATCGTAATTTCGAAAAAAAAGCATTTAAACCATTGTTGAGAAAGCCAAAGTTTATTTAATTATTGGTAAAAGTTTCCAAAACAGTGGCTATAAACAATAAACAATACAATATAAAACAAGAGCAACTCAACAATTATAATTATTATTAGTCTTATTATTTTTTTCTTGTTGCTTGGCAAGTGTTTAAAATAATATTACATATATATTATTTTAAACATTGTGATATTAAAGGGTGAGTTGTGAAAATCCTAGGGATTACATAAATAATACTATGGGGCATTGCCTTGTATTTAAAATATGTGCAGTTCTTTGAAATTTTAAAATAAACTAAATCCAATTAACTCAACAGTGCACACTGGACCGGATGGTCAAATATTTCGCATAAAATTCAAAATTTTGTGGAAACAATACTAAATTTGAATATAATATATTCAAACTATATTCTCGAAATATATAGAATCGTTAAATTTTCGTGCTTCAAAGTTAGGTGTTTATTAAGCTGATAGCTTTGATCAAATTGGCGGGAATTTTTTTTTTTAACTTTGTGCGCTTGTAATTTTTAAACCTTTGGACAATAAGTTATTGCAAATAATGGATATAAAAGGCCAGGGTATGTAAAATGGATTAACCAAGAAATATTTTGTTAATATTTGTTGCATTTAATTTATTTGTAATTGTTTTGTATTGTCTTAAAACAGACAAAATTAATCCAAAGTGCTCGTCTTTTGGGAACTAAAAAAATATGTTCTATCACTTTCTGCGATGTGTAATGTATGTCAAAATAAAGTAGAAAGTGTATTTTCGTTGTATTTAATAATGGTTTTTGCGGCTCTTGCGGTACTTTTAAATTGAATGTAAGCTAACTTATATACAACTTCGGTAAATTATTACGTATCCGCAATGTGGTGTTATATGGGCGGTAGGGTGGTAGTGGTCAAATGAACTGAAAATTTTGCCTAAATGTTTTACTGCCCATAATTATAAAATATACCAATTTGAACTTGATTTCTGCAATATTCGATTTAATGTCAAATATTTGGCCATCCGGTCCACTGTGCTGTGGAATAAGTAAAGTTTATATTCAGATAATGAAATATATACACATGACATACATATGTACATACATATGTATATTGAAAGCTCTCGTTAGAATTCTTTTGGCTGCATGAAGCTTAGTAAACTGCTTTACAAGTTTGCAGAATCATTTCGAATATCCTTTTCGCTTCTAAGGCACGAGTATGCCCCATTTGTCAATAGGGTATGCAGATGGCTACAAAATACACACGTCATTCTGGCTGGTCGTGCATGTTTCATGTCCACTTAACTTAGAAGACGACGACAAAAATCCCATTGCCCAGTCTCCGCACTCTCCCACCCATCTTTGGCTTCCGTTCCGGCCTCGGTCGTGCTTTAGAGTTTTTGTTGCCGCTGGCACTGAATTACCCCTAAATTATGGTAATTTATTTTGCCCCAAAGAGCGATCCAACAAGACGACATCCAATGTCCAATGGCCACCGGCGTCATTGTTGTTATCGCTATGTCAGCCACAGTCACAGTCACTGCCACATCCATATCCACGTCCATGTCCCTGTCAGAGCCCATTTCTATTCCCGATCCCATTCCCAATTCGAGTCCGAGTCCGAGTCCGAATCCCACTCTCAATCTCACTCACATTCCATTTTTACTCGCATGTGCCACAACTTTGTCTTTCCATTTAAAATGTATGCGATTTTGGAATAGTCCAGTTATGAAGTGGTTCTGGCTTTTGCTCTTGCTCTGGTCGTCGTCCTGGTATTTGTCCTTGTCCTGCTCCTGGTCCCGGTCACGGTCCTGCGTTGTGGCAAATTTTTGGCGACTGACTGTCTGTCTGCCTTTGACGCCTTGTCAGCGTCTTGATTTATGTGGCCGCACTCAATGAATGAGCGCAAAATAAAATAAACAGAAAACTGCAGCGCTATTATCCTTAGGAAGGGACTCGTAATGCCGCGGGGGCAATTAAAACACAAAAATTGCGGGGCTTTCAAATGAAATGCAAATACCCGCAAAGTCCCCAAGGTGGTGTACGATTGCATTTTGAAACTGGGATTAACATGTTGGTCGCGTGGGGCTCATTAAATGCGTTCCCCTCTTTCCTTTTCCCCCATTCTGTATTTCCCTTTAGCCTGTTTAACGACTGACTGACTGCACACCCCTGTGGCCATGAGTGTGTGTGTGTGTGTTTGTTTGGTGGGTGTGTATTTGCTGATGTGTGTGCAAGTGCTTAGAGCACACATCAAACAAAAAATTAACGCCAAAGGCACCACTAAACCCACTGGAGCAATATTTTCGCTAACTTTTCTAGAAAATATATGCGCTCAGTGAACGCTTCATATATTTCTTAATTGCAGACAAAATTTCTTATAGTTTTTCTTAAAAATGTATACATATATTCGAGTGTATATAGTTAAAAAACGTGAAGCGAAGTTTGGCATAGTAAAGGGAGAAAACTTAAAGTTTAATTTAAAAATAAATGCTTTAAAGTAAATCAACTCAATGCGTGGCAAAAGTATTCATACAAAATCAAAATAATAATTTTAAAAATGTATAATTATCAACTTGATGTTTTCCATATTATTCATTATTCAAACCTTCAGTTAATTTAATTTAATTTAATTCATAATTTAGTTCAGTTTACATTCTATGCTGTGCAATACATTTCTGTATCCAAAACTATTAAGTCAATATATACATGTGCATAAATGGCCGCAGAATCAGAAAAAACATTAAAAAATACTTATGTTACCAGCTAAACGAAAAACGATAGATTTTTGACTTATAATTTGGTTACTTAGCTTAATTTTAAATAGCTTCGAACATTTCTCGCAAACGCCAATAAAAAAGCCTTTAAAATTGTTATATAATATATTTGAAAATTAGATTATTCTTTAAAAAGACAAATTTTAAACAAATTTATTTTTTGGGCAATTTTGCATTTTTAAATTTTAAATTTTTATTTTAAATCAAAATTTTCGGTTTTTTTATTTTAAAAAATATTTAAAGGTTAAAGGTTAAGACAATGTAAATGGCTTAAAAATAATTCCAATATTTATTTAAATTATTAACATTAAAATTTAACTATTTTTAAAGAAATTTTTCATTTACTACCATGAAAATATAAAATGAATACCATAAAAATTTAAAATTAAACTATTATTTATTACTGTGAAGCTAAGCGAGTTTACAAAATTTTATCCCACAGACAGTCATAGGTGTATTGACTAATACTGACCAAGAATATGTTATATATTACCAAAAAAAAATGTAGGGCAAAATTATTAAACTTTCTTTCACTTATAACTCTTAAAGGAATCCGTGCAATTTTTAATTAGGTATTAACAAATTTCTAAAGATTTCTCATTTTTTAACTGCCATTTCAATAATATTTCCTAAAACATTGCTGCCAAACTATAATATAATGTTAAATATTGACATAAATAAATGATTCTATCAACAAATTGTTGGTGACAATTGCTGTTCTAACTGATAAATCTTTTAATTGTTTGTAAAAAGCTTCATGCAAGCAAATATGAAATGTTTGATTCAATACGAATAATTACTTGGTTCGGTTTACACATTATTCTATAACATAAACCAACATTTAATGGTACATAGTGTCCTTTGAAAATCTCAACATTGGCAGGCTGTTTATCTATATTTATGCTGTCCTGAGACCACCTTTCAATCGTTTCGCAAAGTGACCCTTATCCTGCATCCACAGCTCTTTACTGATGTGGTGGCGTTATCCAGTTGCCAGTTCCCAGTTACCAGGTAGCAGTTACTAGCTACCGGTTACAAGTTACAAGTTAGCAGTGACTGCTGCTCTACTTACGACTCATTTGCGTTTGGCGTCCGTAAAGCAATTATGACCCAATTGGTTTGGCTTTGGTTTGACGTAGATGACGCTGCCTCTGGAATCATTCCCTGCTGCATTTCCTCGTTTGTGTGCTCATCGTGGCACGTAGCACGTAGTTCGGTGCATGTGTGTTTAACCTGATTTGCCCGCTATACAAAGTCATGTGTGCACCGAGAGAAATGTTTACAGTTGCGGTTAGTTCACACAGTTGCAAAATTCATGGATCAGAGTTAAAATTTATTATACCTATACATGTTGTTATTATAATTTCTGACTTGTTACAACAGTAGAATTTAATTTAATTTCTATTGGAATTATAATGAATTTTCGATAGAATGTCTTTGTCTTCAACATTGCATTTAATTCTAATTTCTTTTTTTTTTGATTTGAATCTTTATCAGAAAAGAAAATGACTTAAGTGGATTGTAATTTGATATATTGTGCATGAAAACTGTTTTCCAAAAAATTATATTTTTTTAAATGAAAGATTAATTAATTTAAATTGAAATAAATATATATAAATTGATTTACCTCAGTGTACATTAATGAATGTGTATACAAAAATACATTTTTGTATGTACATTACATGTGAGTATGTATGTTTTATGGCAGTACGTGCACTGTGCACTATGGGGTATTTGAATACTTTGCTGCATTAAATTCATTTTCTCACGATGTTAAAGTAAACATTTCTTTCGGTAGTAATTTTGTAATTTTAATTGGACTTGTCAAAAGAACCTCCTGGTTTTAGTTAATTAATTTTTAGTTAAAGTAACTCACCTTTTTGGGATTAAATTTGTGATGAATATTGATCAGTGTGACTTGTAGTTTGCGTTGGAATATCTGTGTTCTTGGCCCAATAGTATATTGCTTTTTTTTTCGAATATTTTTATCTTTGGTAGAGTTTTGAAATTGTGTCAACAGTTTTCACCTATATATATTGAGTCATGAATTTTTAATTCGGAACAGTTAAGAAATGGATAGGTATTACATTGCACTTTAAAGTCATATATAGATAGTGTTGTTTTTTCAAAAAAGTGGTAATATTTTCCATTGTGGCACACATCGTGCCCAGCTGGCAAAGCGATTTTTTCTCATGGACATACATAGATACACACACATATGAACACACAGTTAGTAGCTTTGTGTAAGCAATGAAATTATCACTTTCAATTGCAATTGCAGCTGGCAATTGGCACAGACAAGACCGACAGTTAGATGGATAAACACACACACAAACACACACCCACAGACACACAGGAATATACTGAGAGTAAAGCTGGCAGGTGTTGAGTGCACGTAGCAGCCACGTTTTCACATGCTGCAACTTCGAGTCGTGCCACGTGCCTCAAACTTTGACTACGAATAAATCTTTGCAGGCAACTTTGTAGCTCGTTCTGTCTCTATGGTTTCGTCTATCCCTTTTATTTAGTTTGTTTTGCACAAACTGCCTGTTGTGGTATTTCTGTTTTGTGTGTTTAATATTTGCATGTCTCGCTGTGCGCCATTTTGTTTAGAGCATTTGCCATTTGCATTGCATACTTTTGTGCGTTTATTTGCCATTTGCTTTGCATACTTTTGTGCGTTCATTTAATTGCAACGACAACGACACAGACAAATGAATGCCAAAGAGTGAGAGAGTAATGAAGAAGCAGTAGCAGCTTCTAAAAGAAGATAACTGAGAATTGAAGGTACATTGGATAGCCCCTCTCTTTCTGTTTATCTCTGTCTCCTTCTCTCGCTCTGCAGACCGCCTGCAACTGCTGTTGACTGAAAGATATATGATGCAAATTCTAAGGCAAAATTTGTAGCTCTCTGTCCGTCTATCTTTCTAACTGTCTGTCTGACTCTCTTCTTTGTAAGCATTTTTATACCTTATACCCATTAAAAATTAATAAAAGGCTATGATATATTTCTGCCAAATAGTGAAAGAGGCAGTAAGAAGGCATATCTGTTTCTATAAGGTATATAAATTCATCTTCAGCAACAATCTGACCATAACCCAAAATAAATTATACATTATTGCTTTTTATATGTTTTCGTCCATCTGGCAGAGTTAACAACAGCGTGGTTACAGGGTATCTTTTAGTTAGGCTCACTTAAATAATTGTTTAACTTGTGTGTGTATTTCATTCGGCTTACCTCTGCTGTTGCCCCATTCTCATTATCATTTCACTTTTGCACAAATTAAATTTTCCACCATGCTTTCGCTTTTTGATTTGCGACTCTCTGCAATTTGAAATAAGTTCTTTAAATAAGTTCTTAATCAGGAACGGACTGTCAGCAGCAGTAAGAGCAGTGGGAGCAGCAGGAGCTGCTGAGGCTGCAGGAGAAGGACCAGAAGCACCTAGAACTACACAAAGAGATTCCCCATTGAGAGTCTGCCCCATAAAAAACACAAGTGTATATACATACATACACATATGAAGCTAAATGGAGCAGCATTGCAATTATGAATGCATTTGCATTCTATGCAATTGTCAACTCGGAGACACAGTCATTCCCTCATTCATGTAGACCGTGCTGCTCTTGAAAATCTACATTTTAACTACGTCTATATCGGATCTATGAAGTGTTTATGATATATGTTTCTGTTGTCACATATATCTCTATAAAAACAGTATGTTTTTAAAAATAAAATGTATGTGTACAGCCAAGGAAGTAGTTAAGTGGTGCATTAAATATATATATATACATTCAGGAGAGATCAAAGTTCGTAGTAAAATTGTTCAGTTTAAGTTCAGCTTAAAGTTTCCTACATCTTTGTTATAAAACTATAATTGAGCTCAATCTTAACTGGACTATGTATTTTAAAATGAAATTAACTATTAAAAAGAAAAATGTTTTAATTTGAGTCCTTATGATTTGAATAATGAGAAAAATGTTAACCTTAGTTGAAAATTTTAGTTATTGCGATTATTGTTTATTTGAACATTTTTAGGAATTCAGAACGAGTTTCTATTACAGGGTATCACATAGTCAGATACTTTTCAACTCCCATTGACGCCTTTTCTCTCTTTAATACTAATGAAAATTGCTCTGCAGCTCAATTTCTCTTCTTGGATAACTTACATTTAAACTTTTGTTTGTATGTTGTTGTTTTGTGATGTTGTTATTGTATTTGCTGTTGCATTTTGCATTCGTTTAGCGTTTTTAATGAGCATTTCATTTCATTTATATTTTATTTTATTTTTTCTGCCATTGTTTATTACTTGGCCTTGTGCCTAATGCGACCCATGCACAGTGGTCCACAAGTCTGTCAAAATTTTAATGAATATCGGAAAATGCTTAAACGCTGTTTGCAACGAATTAAGAACAGTTCTTATTGGAATTTACAAAAAAATAGTTTTACTTCTAAGCACATATAATTATATTAGAAAACTCTTAAGGTCATATTACAGTGAATGCTCAAAATACAAGCAGTTTTTAGCACGGCATTCAAATCAAGCAGTGCAAATCAGTATTTGAACATTAAGCATTTAAATTTCCATGTTTCCATCCGTCGGTTGCTTGTTTCTTAAATAATTTATTATTTATTATAGTCGTTATAAAATTTTACCAGCATATTCAAGTCGGAATTAACATGATGTATAACAAAAATTAAAGCAATAACCTGAAATTTGCTTGTGTAAATAGTTTATATCGATTGCGGGGAGTATCGGTTTGAAGGAGCATAAATATATGCCAATTTTTGTCGAGATCTATGCGATTATACAGACTAACAGACGGACAAACAGACAAGCAGACGGATGGCGGGTAGATAGACAGGGTTAGATTTCTAGTAAAAGCTTTTAGTGTCGCTTTACGATTCTACGATCGCCAGCAGATAAAACTAATGGTTTAAATATTCAATTGTATTTTATTTAAATATAGAATGTAAAAAATTAAATCGAATCAATATTATCAAATTAATTAAAAATATTTATGGAACTGAGCCTTGATTGAACAATACTTATGACAACCCTGTGGTGATCATAACGGCTCATTTATGCGTAATATTGCTCATTCTGCGTAATTGTGTCTTTGCCTGTCCAATATATAAGCAAAATGTTAAAATAAATATTAAAAATGCCAAAAGCCGGTATAAATGTTATTGATTTTTGTCGCAGAAGGCAATTAAAGCCAGAGAAAATACAGGTGAAGAGACGCATAGGAAAAAAAAACACATATACCTGCCAACGTACTTAGATAATTTAAAAAAATTAACTTCAATTTATACACAATGAGTTGAGATAGAAATTAAAAATATCTTTTTTTATATATATATATATTTTTTTATATTTTAAAATAACACACAATTCAATAATTATTTATTAGCAGTTTATCGAAAATTGAATATCGCAATTTTTAAAATTTCAATTGCAAGTAAGTTGACATCACTTTTTTCCACATTGTTTTAATTTTAAAAAAATTCTTTATATGTGTATTTACCTATATCTCTAGCAAAAACAGTAAAAGTCAGTTAAGGCATCGACAGGAAATTTCTCTGATCCCTCCCGGTTGAAATAGATTTGTGTGACACCTCTGATTCCTTTGCACAGCTTTATGACCCTCGTTTCACCCATATTTAATGGGTACAGGGTGTAAAAAGGAGTCTTAACCACTGTGACTGAGCGCATTTTACTCACTGTGCTCATGCACTCATTAGCAGGTCAAGCCCCAAGGCGTTGCTTTCTTTTCTCTTTCTCTTTCTCTTCTTTCTTTTCTCTCGTCGCGTCCTTGCTTCTAACATGCTGTTCTTCTGTTTTTACCCCATTGCCGCTGTTTCATCGCTTTAAAATTTGCCAGTCATCTTTTGGGCAAATTTGTTGGCCCCAGCACGCTGACAAAAGCAAAAGTGTTGAGCTGGCGAACTGGTGAAGGCTTCAATTCCCATGCCCATTTCCATGCCCATTCCCATGCCCATGCCCATGCTCATGCCCATTCCAATTCCCATTCTCAACCTCATCTTTAGCATGCTTCAGTGGATCCTTTTGGGTTTGGGCCATTGTGTGTGTGTGTGTGTGTGTGTGTGTGTCACTGATAGCGCAAAACTGCCAGATGATTATCGTCGGCCCAAACGTTTTTTGTCAACTTTATAAACGAGCTTGCAGCACGCAGAATGCAGCATGAGGCACGAGGCACGTTCGCTTATATATATACAGGACTTGAACCCTTGCCGGGGTCTTCTAAGCTTGTTGGTCACTGTATGTGTGTGTGTGTGTGTGAGAGTGTGTGGGTGTGGGTGTCTGTGTGTGCACTTTGCCTGTTTTGTTTGACTTGTGCTTTTCTTAACAGCTTGCCCCAAACCCCAAGCCAGGGGTTTACTGCCTCAGTTGCTGTTAATTGGCTGCCACAATTTGACTTTTTGCGCCTATCAGCACACAAAATCAAGCCAAAGGCAAAGCCCAACTTAAAGACAGGGCCAAAAGGCAGGGGCAACCCCAAAGCCAAACCCAAGCCCAAAGCAAAAGCCAATGGCAAAGGCAGTGAACATCATCATTGCCACACCCACTAATGCCTCCCATATTGTGGTGCGTGACTATCGAGCTGTGTCACAGTTTTGCATACAAAATTGAAAATTTTCACTTATTGTTTGTCTAGCTATGGCCAGCGTTGACAGACAGCCGAACAGTTTTCCGCATTTCTTTTAACATTTTGGCTTTTATTTTTATATGGGTTGGAACGCCTTCTTTAAATTGAACTTTCGAATGCCCCTATCCAAAGCTGGCAGCGCATCGATAAAGCCACAACATGAAAGTTTCGATAGTGATACCTTAATCTTTCGATACCATGATACCAAGAATAGACGCGACTAGATAGGGCCGAAACATAAATGTATATTTTAGTTTTTATACTCTCTGAACCCATAAGAAAGGATAATGAAACAGTGCAAATACATATGTGTAACAGGCATAAGGAGGCATATTCGACAATTTTTAAATATCATATATGGGCAAATCCTGTGTGACGCAGCTTATATTCGTATGCATTTTTGAATTACAATCTAAATTTTTTTCTTCTTTTAAAAAAGATAATTTTAAATATATAGGATGACTAATAGTACTCGGGAGTACTTTCAAGTTGCAATATAAATACAAATCCTTTATGTTCAATTCGAAAAATTGACGCACGTTCCAAAAAAAAAGAAGTGACAAAAAAAGGGATAATACATTCACGAAACGTAAATTTAAGAGGATTTTAAACAACTTTGAAAAACTTTTTTTCGTTTTCATACAATTTTTTTTACTAGATATCAAAACCTTACTAAGTAGATCGATGAACACGTTAATCAAGTTTGATTAAAGTCGAACAACTATATCATATACAGTTGCGGTCAAAATAATAGTAGTGCGTGTAATGCAATGTGTAATGTTTGACGGCCTTGGAAGTGAATCTAGGCTGACATTCGGAATTTTGTGAATGCCTTACATATTGTCGAGATCCTCGAGATCCAAACAACACAATTTTGGACTCATCCAACCACAATAGTTCTCCATTTCTCAAGCGGTCATTTCTTATGTTCTTTAGAAAACCGTTTTCTCTTTTGGACAGGTATTTTATTCGAAAACGGAACTTTTCTCAAGCTTCTTGCTACTAGATTATTTTTCCTCAAAAATCTACGAATCATTTCTATAACTTAGTCCATACCTAAGTCCTTTTTTTATAGGTATTGCAAGACAAACGTGTCGCGCTTCGAATACATCTAAACATTTGTCACTGGTTTTTAGGACATGATTCGAGATCTTCCACTTTTCTCTTTTTTTGGCGAGTACTTTTTTGATGGATCTTATCATGATTGACGAGCCTTCAATCAAATTTTGCACTTCTTTCAAAGTTTTCCCTTCAAAAATCAATATTTTAATAAGAGCACGCTTCTCAGAAGTGTAAGGCTTGCCACGCCCCTTTGTTGCAAGTCTAAGCAAATAAAATTTTATAAAATATATTGTAATTTATCAAATTACAATAATAAATACCAAATCATAATCTTTTCTTGCTTAAAATAATTTTTTTTTAGTTTTAATTAGTTCACTACTATTATTTTGACCGGCTCAAATTAAGGGTTGATCACGAAAAAGCGGAGAATCTTAAAAATGAAAAAAGCTTTTATGTCCTAATGATACTTTTTCATAAAAGCTTATTCAACACTATGATCTGACAATGTCAGAAAACAAAAGTTCGAATGTACCTACAAAATATCAATGTTTTAATTTTATGTCTAGTGGCACTATTATTATTTTGACCGCAGCTGTAGCTGTCAAACGAACTATCGGCTGAAAAATTAGTTTTTCTATGAAATTTTTTTTTTAATTTTTCAACATTAAGAAACTAAACTAACCAATTCGATGTGTTATTAGGAATGATTGATTGTTTATTAAAATATTTGTAGAAGACCATTGCAAGGCTATATAGCTTCGACATTTAAATCAATTCATTGGCTTATTTACACCGTTCACGAAGTATAAATCTATTGTATATACTATCGATTGTGTCTCAGATTTATTTTCAACTTTGCGCTGCCAGGAACGCTTTATGGAATATTACTTTAAGTACAGTTGTAGCTGTTCTGCGAGTGCCTGGAGCCACTATATAAATGGGGATGGGGGCTGCTGGCAGGATGCAGCTGCATCTATGTGCGCCACTTTAACGCTTTTATGCACTCAGTAAACGCTCATCCGCCCTGTGAGCCCAGACAAAAACAATTTCAAATATAATTTCATTCAGCGACATTTCCCAGTGGCATTCCAAGCCACACCCCTACCGCCCAACTGCTGTTACTGCAGTTTAGTGTAATTTTAACAAATTTTAGAGCCTTCAATGTAAACAAACACACACACACCCACTTACACACACACACACCCGTATGCGGACAAAAACAACAAAAGTGTAATAAGAAGGAGCTGGTACCGCATGGACTTCATTTTATATGATTTCGCTTTTGTTTAATTTTTCGCTTTTTGCAATTCCCTCAGGTGCATATGGTATATGTTTGTGTGTGTGTGTGTGTGTGTGTGTGTGTGTGTGTGTGTGTGTGTGTGTGTGTGTGTGTGTGTAAGCGAGCCTGTGTGTGTGAGTAGTATTATAAACTTATCATAAAATAAAGTTACCTGCTATTCAAACCGCAAAATTTGCAGCGTCGCGTTATTAAATCACCAGGCAGCAACGCTGCAGGTGTGTTATATGTGTGTGTGTGTGTATATAAATGTTGTGTAAAAGTTGGTATGTGTGTGTGTGCGTGAAGTGTGTATGTGCAACTTAACAAAAGCCAAAAAGTCAATGCGCTGTGCTCGATCTGAAGATATTCTGGGAATCAAAAAAAACATTTGATAACATTTTTTTTAACTAGATTCAATTTTGACGAAAAATAGTCAGTAATTGATTTTGAACTGCAGTTAGGAACGATTTTACATCTGGTTTGACTTAAATAATATTGCATCAGCTTAGATATCCATTTTCATTTGTGTGTGAACTCATTTTAAATCCAGTTCAAAAAAAACTTTAACTGATAGAAACAACTTTAAGAATATATCTTAGCTGCTTTTAAATCATTGCTAAACAAATACTGACTTTGAGCTGAATTTAAAGTGGTATTTAGACGATGAATTTAATCCACTGTTTGGAATCAAGCAAAGTTATTTACATTTGTAAAATCAGCAGTGGTTCCAGTATTTTTTTAAAGTATTTTTTTTATTAAAAATTTGCTTAACATTTTGTCATAAAGTGAATAAAGACTCTGGGTTGAGTATATACCCTTTGAATAGAGCGGACAGGGTAGAGCAAGTGACGCAGCACACATGTGCACACAGCAACTTACCAACACTGGCACACCAGCTGCATAAAATGGCTGTCGCTAAACGAAACGAAATGAAACAAAACGAAACGAAACGAAATGAAACGAATGGGGCAGGTAACAAAATCAAGCGACGTCGCAACGTCGCAACGTCGAGCAAAAGCAGCAACGTTGACATTTTCTTCTCAACTTAATTAATTTTCAGCTACCCCAACTAATATAAGCACACACACTTACACACCCACATACAGTGCACGTACACACACACACACACCATTTTGCTTAGATTTTGCCTTATACTTGGCGCTTGATTAAATTTTGAAGGCAGCAACGTCAACGTCGCTTCGTGTCGCGTCGCTTGCAAGTGGCAGCATAAATATTTCAATTTCAATTAAAATTAAAATTTAGAAACGCCTTTTTGTTGCCGAGTGTTTGCTAAGCACTGCACAGGGCAGCAAAAAACAAAAAAAAAACATAAACCAAACAACGAATTCAGCCACGAATACATTTAAGGGATTAACATATAACATGTAGGTATATAAGCTACATTCAAAACCTTGGAAAAGAGTATAAATTTTTCACGAAATTTGTTTATATTTTTATTATTATACATCAGCCCGCTTTATGGGTTTTTTTTGTATCATTTTTTCCGCTTTCAAATGGTTTATTTTGTAGTATTAATTATTTTTCTAAAACAAAATAATAAATTAAGTAGAAAATGTTAAGTCGTCTGTAATCTTTATGGAAACTTTATCATAACCCCACTCGTTAATCCTTATTATGATCAGTTAAGTGAATAAAACGGAATTGGATTGAAAAGATATCAACCTTAATGTTCCAATAAAAAATAATTCATATTAGAACTTACAATTTTTTTGTTTGCTGCACCATTTTTGCAACTTGCCCATAAACGAAATTTTTGTAGACAGATACACTTGTAGCTCGAAAAATCGAATTTGTAATATATTTAAAGTTTATAATTAGCAATCAAACATTGATACATTCATATGCAAACTTAGTAGGAATATATATTCATGATCAGCTTAAGCAACTTAGTCGACCTAACCAGAATCGATCAAATTTTCGCCACAATTTCAGAGATATATTCCAAATATAACCGCATCCTTTATCATCATACATGGTCTGTTAAAACAAGATTTAAGAAAAAGTACCGAAGCTCTGCTTGCATCGCCACTGAACTGCTTGTAGTGCAGTTATTGCACTGCTTGACTGGATGTGTGTATTTGTATGTGTTATAAAGAGATAAATATAAGGAGAATCTCAGACCTGGAAATGAAAAAAAGTGTTCCCACTTAATTTAAACACATGTTTTTTTTGTGCAGTTGATTTAAAATAAAACTGTTCGTTCTTTAACATGCAAAATAAATCCCAGGCATGTGAATTGACGATTGACAGGCAAGGGATTAACTCGGGTCCCTGATTGTCATATGTTGCCGTAGGTTAACATGTATACAAAAGAATTCCTTGATAAAGGAAAATCTAACATAGCGGCATAAATATAAAAATGTTATATTAGTCAGTCAGCATAAAGAATATTGTAAAATTCTCAACATTTTGAATAGAAAAGCATATTTTCTAGGACCTAAAACAAAAAGTGCGAATTAAAAAACCAAGATCCTTACTTGGCTGTTTCTTAAATGTTATCCATAATATTGATTCAGTTTATTTAATATTCACGCTATAATCAGAGCACTTAATAGTATAAGAGCACTCGATGTTTTATTTGCTAAATACATATTTTGCTTAGTTGTTGCTGTAGTTGTAATTTTGTTGAGGGCTTCAGTTGATTTATTTACGTTTTTTCGATCAACTTGAACAAAAGTTGAAGCCGCACTTCGCCGGTTGCGCTTCAACGGCTCGGAATGAGTGGATAAACTATCAATGGGCATGGGCGTGGCTTTTGGGAGGGGCTCGTGGAGGAGATGCAATGGATGGCTGCCTATCCACTTGCTTGTTTTACACGCACACACATACAGAAATTGGGAAAAATGGGCGCTAGTTTTTGTTATTTGCTGTAGTTATTAGCTTTTACAGCTAAAATGCGAGGGTTACTTCAAAATTTGCAAAATTATATTGGGAAAAAGGTACAAATCGTTTTAAGAAGTTATAATCAAAGCTTAAGTATTCAACATAAACAAATTTTATGTATACAAAACAATGGTTGATTTAAGGTTTACTTTAAAATATATCTTAAGATATTAGATTAAATAGTAATCAACGAAATTAAAATAGAAATAGAAATTAGTTTTTTAGAAATTTTTTTTAACAGCAAAAATTTTTCTTAGGTATTTACAAAATTTGAAGAGAAACAATAAGTAATCTTTTATTTATCTAAATTAAATTTGAATGTAGAATATTTTTTTACCTAACCACATCTATTTGGAAAAATTATATTTGTTATGTGTGTTTGGCTTTGAAGTCGGTTAAGTAACATGAAATGTATTTGGTTTTTTTTTTTTTAAGTACAAAAATCTATCATTATAAAAATATGAAAATACTAATTGCATGGACGACCCTCGTTTGTCAAATGCGTATGTGCAGCCCTGGCGGGCGAAGAAGTCCTTCGTTTAGTCTACACTCTTGCCTGTCTGGGTACGGAAAGTCAGAAAGTTCTATTTGGCTGGGTGTTTTCTTCTAAGTAATAAGTATAATAAAGTTTGCTTCAGCGCAAAGCGAAATTTCCTTTTAAGTGCTTAAAGCATTAATATATCGAGGGAATGCGAAGAGGGTTTGGCTGTACGGTCCTGGGTGTCCTGGGTGTGGTATGCCTGTGCAAGGCTTGTTTTGTAATCATTTCATTTCTTAGTCAAAGCAGCAGGCAACCGGAAGTTATTATTTGCCATACAACTAACTAAAAAGCAGAATTTACAAAGTGCACCCAGGCGAAATTAGTTATAGAATAGGGCAGCAAAGGGAGATCACAGATAGAAAAAATGGTAAAAGAGAAAGCAGCAAAAAAAAAATGGAAGCCCAAAGTCTGGAGCGAAAAAATGAAAGCAATTTTCTAGTATGTCCTACAATGAACAAAGTTTAAATTGCAGTTGCGGTGAGGGTTTTCGAGAATTATTTGACCCAGGCGATGGAAAATGCATTGGTCGACTAATTGATGAGCTGCTGGCCTTACTTCTTGTCCAATGTGTTTCGGAATGAAGTAAGAAGCCATATTATGCATACGCCATGTTGTCAATAGCCTGAAAGCTCTTAAGAAGCCGCGTGTGGTAAATAGAAATTCATAAATTGAAAGCAACAGCCAACCCACCCAAAATGCGGCAAAGTACTCCAGTCCTGTCTCCACTTCGCCCTGGCCTTTGTCCTTGTTCTCAACGTCATATCAAAAATCAAACAACTATTGAACTTTGCTTTTGAATTCCTTGCCTCAGATCGCTGGCATCTAACAAGTTGCCGTTGCTGTTGCCGTTGCTGTTGCCGTTGCTGTTGCATTTGCCGTTGTAATCCACTTAAGTCTTTGCCAGTGTGCATCCGTATCGGCATTCCGGCTGCTTTGTAGTAGAAGCAGCAGCTGCCAAGCGATTTCCATAATGTCATATAGAAAGTCAAGCAGATATATATATATATATATAGAGAGAGAGGGAGAATGTGATGGGGAACGACGGCAGCTCAGCTACAGTTTAGCCCAGCTCAACTGTGAACTGTGGATAATGAACAAGGGATCTGTGCCCAGGTCTGGCTTCGTCCAGGTCCAGGTTCAGGACCGTGTCCGTGTCTGGGATTTCTTCTTGTGCTGGACCTTCAGCCATGTAGCTAGTTTATATTTTATGGCATTTTATTTACTAATAAAGTCTTTATGAAGTTAAGCGATAGTTCGACATTAGTTTCATGTCCCCATCTCTCAACTAGCTTTTTCTATTTGCCAACCTTTGTTTTTGTTCTTCTGCCTATTATTTGAGCCATTGCATAAATCATTTAAAATTTGTTGGCATTTAGCTATAGAAAGTCAATTAAAGTGCTCACAGTCATAAATTCATAAATATATATTATTTAAGCCAATTCGTGTCAAATTAAATGTGCATTAAAAGCACAATGCCACAAAATGAACAACATTTGAAAAGTGCAACATAGTTTGGAATGTGAACTGCAACAAGGTTGCTGGTTACTGGTTTTTGGTAACTGGTAACTGGTAACTGATTTTCTGGTTAACGGAAACTGGTTACTGGCCACATTTACCGCAGAGTCAGTGCGTAAATTCTACTTTAGTCACATATCCTGACAGAAACACAGAAAAACAACAATGGCATGTGTCAATATGCTGCCACTGCTTGAACGCTTATACTCTGTTACTAATGAAGAAAAGGAGTATACTGGATTAGAGCACACAAATTTTTTATTTTCTTATGATGCAGAACTTTTTACAAATTCAAAAAATAAACCCATTTATCTAATATACTTAATTATATGCTTAAAAGATTAGACTAAAAATATTTGCGACACATCCTTTTCTGTTCCAGAAAAAAGCAAAACTTTTAATATTATATTATCAATTTTTTATATAAAAATTCATTTTAAATCTTATTTTTTATATAAATAAAAATAAAATGAAATAATAATTCCATTTTAGTTTTTCATTTTAAAATCATAATATTACACTAATTTTAAATTCGTATCATAAAAATACAAAATTGTATAATAAAAACTTAATATTAAAAGTTAGTTGGCCATTTTTATATTTTTAAAATATTTTGCTATAAATCAACAAAATTATTTTTATTTTTAAATTTTTTTTTTTTTAATTATAACCGTTACTATACCTGGGATAAATATACATACATATATACGTATTACACTAGTTTACAGCAAAAAAGGAGCTGGGCTCTCATATACTTTTTTTGATGTATTTTTGGTCGCTGATTTCAAAAATGCAAACCATTTATTTTTTCAAAGAATGGTTTTCGAGAAAACCGCGAATAGCTAGTTTTTTTGGCAGTCTTTCGACTTATTTGTTCATATCTACATGAGATCTTATTTGATCTTAAATAATGTTACACAATTCAATAGATAATTGTATCTTCTTTCTAACGGTATGCCGTTTATGCGAATCGAATAAGAAACAAAGCCATTATAAACCCTCAAAGTTGAAAAATGTGAACTTTTTTTGCATTTTTGAAAAATTGCTGAATTTCAATTGGTCTTTTAAAAATTTAAAAAAATCGTTTAAATAATTTTTAAGTTTAATTATGTTAGATAATTCTTTTACGAATATTTTGAGTATACATTTGTCCAAATCGGTCGGTAAATGTGATAGTTATTCAGCAATTCGTAAAAACACCCAAGAAAAAATTCACCTTGTTCATCACTATTCTAGTCATATTTGAAGATGAGAAGTTCCAACTGACAGGTAACTTTAGCTATTGCGGCGATTTGAATGGATTGTTTGCTTTATTTAGAGAGAATAATGATAATAATAATAATAATAATAATTTGTAAACTAGTGTTATTAGTAAGAATTATACATATGATATGATGATAATAAAATAATACAAAATAGGTTAATTCGCTATGAAAAGAAGTATCTCTACGTTAAAGTGTTACATATAAACTAATTTTATTCTTAAGCAGCAAGATTAATTATAGGTTTTGGAGCATACTACCTAGTATATGCATTAATGAGAGATTAAAATTAGGCATTTGGTTAAAGCTTAAAATTCTATTTGACCTTTAAAAACCAACTTTATCTCTTTGAAATGTTGCGTAGCTGCTGCTTTTTGATAAACCATTAACCATTCGATTATCCCTAGTTGAACAAGCGTCTAGACTCTAGAGTGTGCAACAACAACTGGCAACTGTCCGACACTTATCATCATCCTATCATAATCATCAACAATCCTGGCAATGTCTGTCATACATTTTTCATGCGTTTTCAATTTAGCAGCAGTTCAAACCCAACTCTAGTTCAGGACCAACTGCAACTAAATTAAGAAGATCCATCATTGTGTAGAAAGGACTTGGCTTGGGCAGGGATAGCAACAGGAACAGGAACAGGGACAGTCGACAGAGGACAGGTGCCATGTCCACATCCTGGACGCACATGTTGGCGCTCCCACGCACAAAACTCGAGGCCATTGTTGCCGCTTCATCTGCCAAGTGGGCGCCAATTCATCATTCAATTGTTTGGCCCCGCCCCTACTGGGTCCTGCCTCCTGCCTTATTCTATCCTATATTTTGGCATTCTGTCGTTTCCTGCCGGGACTTAGGAGCTTTCCGTTGCGGATTTTGGCGCCGGATCATTCACAGAGCTGCATAAATCCCATTGAAGATGATTTAAGGCAACATTCTTGCGCCCCTTTGAGCATGCAAAGTTATTGGCAATCAATTAAATACTGTAAACCCAATGCAATGTGGCAATGGAATTGATCCTTCTGCTCCTTACATATATCAAAGATGATTTGTGAAATGATTAAAGAAATCAAGCAATCGATTTGCATTTTTTGCCAGATATTTCACTTTATAGACTTGGCCAACAGTATATTAAAAGTACTTTTTATTGATATCCCATGATTTATTTTAGAATACATTTGGATTCATGTAAATGCTGAAAATACTTTGTTTAAGAAACAACACTTTAAATTTATTAGACAACGTCTGTTTTTCAGGCTCGTCTTAAATTCATGCTGAAACAAGCCAGATAAATATTTTTTTTTGCAAATCATTGAAACAAGGATTGGGTATTACCTTGGGATATAATTGGATTATATCTATCGAAAGCTCTATGTTATTTTACTGAAAAATAATTGAAACTACTTTAATTCATTAAATTGCTTGTTTCTCATTCATTGCACATACATAAGTAAGTACATTTTTCATTTGTTCACAATGTTTTAGTTGCTCTTTCAAAATAGTTTTAATTAATTGCACAATTTTGACAGCCAATTTGCCAGGCACAACTAGAACATTGAATTTTAATTCGTATGACTACACACACAACTAAACCGATAGAAATCACGTGTTCGCCCAGTCGAATAATTTAATGGATTTATTTCACATCATTTTGTAGCTTTATTGAGTTGAAAATTCATTTATTTGCAGCTTGTTGAAATACTTTGAAACTGGTTCATTTCAATTAGTATTAAAACTAGTTAAAGTTTCTATTATGGCTCTGCCATCTGCAGTTTTTGTGTGTTCTGCTTTCTTCTCAGCTTTAGGGGCTATCCTTTGTGACACACTATCATCCGACACTATACCGTTCCGTTCTATTCCATACGCTGCCCCACACATTCAAGTTTTTAATTAACTGACTTTCAAAGATCTCGTTTTTCGGGTAGATTGTTTTTTTTTTTTTCTGTTATTTTTCGGGTTGCCTGGGGGGCCTTGCCACGAATTGACATTCCCTCGTTTGCTGTCTGGAATTTAATAATCCAGAATTGTTGGCTATCCGCCATGCCAGAAACCCGCCCTCGACAGTCCGCCCCCCTCTGTCCTAAATTTGAAAAAGCGCGACATTTGCTAATTAAACTTTTTGTTAAACGCTGAAAACATATGGCGTGTGCCAATATCTACCACTCCCGATTCACAATATCCCCCTTTTACTTCCCGAAGCCCCCTGCTGCTGTTAATGACAAATGGCTGTCAGTTTGTCAGTTGCCGCCAGCGTTGCAGCTGCTGCGCCAAATGCCACTTAACAATTGGCCGACACGAAAGGGGGGAAACCCTAAAAAATTTAAAACAAAAAATTTAAATGCTCTTGTCGAGTATACAGCACTGGAATATACCAAACAGCCAGTTCTGAAAATCTACAACAGAGCTTGATAGAAGTCAAAGAATTGAAAAATTTGTCCTTTTCATCGTTTTTTTTGGAAAGCACGATACATACAATCAAATCAATATCAAATTGCGTATTTTTCGCTCTTAAAGTTTCTGAGATTAATTGTCTAGATATATTTTTCAAACAGGGTCAGAGAGGATTTATTCAGCCCGATACATGCACCGTTAATGGACGGGTACAAGTAAAAAAAAAATATTTTTAAAAAAAAGTCAGATTGAAGTTGGAAAAAAACTAGTGTTGAACTTTTCATTTTCACCTATGTAACTAGTATATAGTATACCTGAAGGGAGTAAGGAGGTTGGGGTTGGGTTGGTCAAATTTTGAAATGAATTGAAAGTAACGAATGAAGTTGGAGCTGTATATAAGGGGCTTGTGTGGGAGTTGGTTGGGACTTCGCTGTCCAATTACTATAAAAATGCTGTCACAATATTTAAAACTTTTAATTGTTTGATTAATTGCAAATGCAGTTGCCACAACAACGACAACAACGACAACAACAATGTGACGACAAGAACTTTGCTTAAAGTTGCAACTTAAAGGGGTAAGCGTGGGCGGCATAACGTTGACATTAGCAATGTCCGCATTCGCAGCCGCATTTATATCCGCATCCGCGTTGTCGTTCTCCGGGTCGTGTTCGTGCTCGTTGTCATCATCAACACAGTCGTCGTTTCGTTTCGTCTCGTTTCGTTATCGTTTTCGTTTTTTGCAAAAATAATTTAACATGAATATATCGCATTTCATGGAGTCATACATCACACAGCGGCAGGCAACATGCGGCATTCGTTGGGTCGTCAGGGGTGTCAGGGGTATCAAGGGGCGTCGGGGCGTTGCACACTTGAGGGAGGGACAGTGGCAAGCGGCAAGCGGCAAGCGGCAAGCGGCAAGTGACAGTACTAACATAAACCACAATAATATCCAAAGTCATGAAGGAAGTAACCAAGTGTGAATTTTCGGTTTATGCCTCGCGAACCACAGCGCTGCCGGCGTCGCTGCCAACGTCATATGCACCCTACAATATTTAGGATCATACAATGAAATTTGTAATGTTTTAGTTACTTGGCAGTTTATCATACATACAATATTGAAAACCTTTTTGGGGCAACAATCAGAAATTATGTGTAAGCAAAAGAAGCCGAAATGATTTAAAGGCTAGTGAAATACCAATCCATAATTTATGCATGTGAAATTGTACCCCAATACATTACGAAGCAACTGATACGCTTCGTCGACGAAAAGAGACAACACGAAGTGTTTGAAGCAGTTGTACGGTTGGCGAAAAGAGACAACACGAAGTGTCTGACGCAGTCGTACGGTCGACGAAAAGAGACTACACGAAGTGTTTGACGCAGTCGTACGGTCGACGAAAAGAGACAACACGAAGTGCTTGACGCAGTCGTACGGTCGACGAAAAGAGACAACACGAAGTGTTTGACGCAGTTATACAGTCGACGAAAAGAGACAACACGAAGTGTTCGAAGCAGTCGTACGGTCGACGAAAAGCGACAACAGGAAGTGTTTGAAGGAGTCGTACGGTCGACGAAAAGAGACAACACGAAGTGTTTGACGCAGTTATACGGTCGACGAAAAGAGACAACACGAAGTGTTTGACGCAGTTATACAGTCGACGAAAAGAGACAACACGAAGTGTTTGAAGCAGTCGTACGGTCGACGAAAAGAGACTACACGAAGTGCTTGAAGCAGGCGTACGGTCGACGAAAACAGACTACACGAAGTGTTTGACGCAGTTATACAGTCGACGAAAAGAGACTACACGAAGTGTTTGAAGGAGTCGTACGGTCGGTTATACAATCGACGAAAAGAGACAACACGAAGTGTTTGAAGTAGTCGTACGGTCGGCGAAAAGAGAAATTGCTTACACAGACACGGAATATTTTGTACAAAGCCAAAGACATAAGTGCAGGAGTACAAGGGCGTTGGGCATTGTTGTTGTAAACCATCGAAAAAACTAATATTAAAGTTATCCTTACGACATAAGTATTCATTCCCACGAATTCAATAAAATTGACACTTTTATATTAAATTAAGCGAAGGGTACTGATATGAGAAAAAATAAATCGGTCGTTTTAATCGATGGTGTCGATTATTACTAATGAGCAGCTATCGATAGTTTCAGTCAGCAAAATTAAGCGCTGAAATTATAGTTAATAACTGTGATAGCGTATTAATGAGTTCCTTCTGACCGGTCATCTGCTGCTTCAACTCTTGATTCTATTCCTGTATGTTGTGTCCTGTTCTGGCTCCCTGACGCTGGGCGCCCCTTGCAGTTGTTTTAGTTTGTGCTTCCGTTTCGCGGACAGTTTACTTTACTGTTTTTATTCTTGTGTGGTTCTTTGACTACACACACACACAAACTAACAAACACACATACATACACAGGAAAAAAAATGTTGCAACAAAACATTTACGACGTCATCGTTTCACAATTTTCGTCCAGTTGTGTTGTATCTTAAAATAAAAATGGTTGTTGTTGCACACCCCCCAGCGGGGCACATGAATGAACAGCTCGGCAAAATAAAAGAAAGATAAAAACAGTGAACAGCAAAGGAGAAAATGAGAAAATGAGAAAAAAGAAAGCAAAACCTCGTGTCATTTATCATGCATTTCCACTTTTGGCTTCCGTCGCGTCAGCCAGGACATGGCCCAACACAGACGAGTGCACGAAACGGACGCAGACGAGAGCATGGACAGCTGAGAGTCGAGTGTGAGCAGGATCAGGAGCAGGAACGGGAACGGGACCAAGAATACTGAGAAACTGAAATGATGTGTGTGCTGCTTTTGCCGCAAGGCAAAACAAAAAACAATACAATACCAAAAAAGACAAAACACATTTCAGTGTCAGTTTTTTTTTTTTATTATTTTTCGACCACTTTTATGCCTCCAGCACCCACACCAATACCGACTTTAGCTGCAGCTTTCTCCACCATTGCCTTTCCAGCCCGACTCCAACTCCAGCTCCAACTCTGCCTGCGGCGCCTGTCAGGGCTGCGGCCATCCAATTCGTGTTCATTTCATAGAACCATAGTCGCTCCGAATCCGAATCGCATTCTGCTGGACAAATGAAGCAGCGCACAAATCATTGACAAGGCGCCCAATTTATCCGCTTTCATTTGGCCAGCAGTTTGGGTCGCTTTTCATTTTCATTTCCTGTTCCCCCCTGCAACGGTATGCAAAATTAATAAAAAGTAAATTCGCTCAAATCGAAAGAAAAACAAGAAAGAAACTTTTATCTTCAACATGTCGAAGCTATATACCCTTGTAATGGTCTTTTAAACAAATTCCAATATTGCTTCTATGAAATTCCCTTGATTTTCATAAAATTTAATAAGATTATTAACAGGATAATCAAATTAAGAATTGGCAATCTTAGTTGAGATATCTATAAAAAAAAATTTCTCATAAAAATTGTTCATTTGATTGTCGTTATGCATCCCACAATATATATATGTATTAGCCCGATTTTGATAAAATTTGGTACATCAGAATAACATATTGACCAAGTATATTTTTCAATAAATTGCTCCTGTGGGAGCTATAAGATATAGTGGTCCGATTTTGATAAAACTTGTTGTATTCAGCTTACATATAATACTACAACGATCTGTAAAGCTTATATTTGATATCTTGAAAAACAAATTTACATGTTATATTTTTACGACCCATCGTTTCTATGGCAGCTATATGATATAGTGTTCCATTCTGGCTAATTCCGAAAGCCGAGAAACTAGTTTGCATAGACAGACAGACGGACATGACAATATTGCTTTAACTCGTCGGCCTGATCAGGAATATATATACTTTACGGAGTCGTAGACATTTCCTTTTATACGTTACACATTTCGTATCAAATTTATAATAACCTTTTTTAAGGGTATAAAAATGTACTTGCACAATATACATACACACCAAATTCTCTTCAATTAATTTCCTTTAGGGCTAAGCAAAATTTTCCCCTTGACTGCAAAAAGATGGAGAAACTTGCGCCGTCATTTTAACGGCAATTTGAATATGGAAATGGAGCTCGTTGGAATCGGCAATTCCTTTTACTTTTAGCTGTGTGGCCCAAAATTATGAAAATATTTTAAATTGCTTTCATTCAATTTAAGCGCCACATGCAAAACAAAAGTATTCCCAGCTACAACTGCGATGAGTTGTCAATTTTTTGGGCCCAATCAGCTTCGCAGTTTAATGCAAATCGTCAATAAAATTGTTGAAATTTACAAAATATTTTGTAAAAAATGGTTGAAAAATTTTGTAAAGAACATTCTACCAAAGACATTCATAACAATGTGACTTTGTTCGATTCTATTGTGTTGTCTATTGTGTTTTTAAGAATTTAATTGAATAAAAATTAAACACTGTCATATAGAGCATTCAGAACAACACAAATAAATTGATAGTGTACATTCTCAGTACCATAAATCTTTAATTTGATTTTATTCTTCTATCTGTGATTTCGTCGTTTAACCTAAATAGCTGGAAAAGCTGATTTAACTCACAAATTAATGGATTGGCGGGAAAAATCGGCAAAGAATTGAACTTTTGTTTAAACCGTTCTTTTACTACTAAAAGCCAAAGCAATGAACGTCATCAACAAATTTTTTAAAGGGTCTCTAATTACTAAATTATTTCTCCGACTACTGCTAAAAAGAGACCCTCTTATGAGAATATTCCGCGAGAGTTATATAAGTGAAAAGTTGATTTTTTAAAAGAACAAACTAATTGCATTTTGCATCTCGATAATCCGACTATCAATTCATTTGAAAGATGTAGAAAAAATATAAAAAATTTTCTAATTATGAAGATGTTGAGCTTTTCAAAAAGAAAGCTTTGGATAACCAAAAATAGCTCCGAATTTATTTTAATCATATTTATATATAACATTTTTAAATTATTTTATCTGATCAAAATCACAGTCGAAAAACGTTATTCGTCTAGAGAACTTCGCTGTGCAAAAGCAAACTTAAAATACGGGAAATAGTTTTTTTTTTAAAAACAGACTTAAAATCGACTCATCAAGAAGAGTCGTGGCTATGGTACTACTTTCTCCCGACAAAAGTATCATTTAAGATCAGAAAACGAGGGAATTTTTATTTATTTTAATCAGACAGAGAAAAAGATTTGATTTCGTTCAAAATTTATATGGAACTAAAAATAACATGTCCATCAAAGTAAAAAATGCAAATTCTGTAGTGAAATTTTTTCCTTGCAAAAGTGTATTATTTATTTATATATATAAGGTTATCACTAGACCTCGGATTTTGCATATTTGCATATTTTTGCATATGTTGCATATTTGCATATAATGAATATGCCAAAAATATGAAAAATATATTCAAAATATGCAAACAATTTTTAAGTTAAACAAATCAAAATATAATATAAAAACAATTCAAAAAGTGGGATACATATTAAAATTCCATTAATTAATATACCCTTGGCTTCTATATATATATATTATATTTATAAAATCGAATTTCGAAACAGTTGCCGGAATTATAACTTCCTTAGAAGCCAAGGGTAATTTGTAAGTCTAGTATATAATATCTTATATATTTCATATTTGCTATATTAATTAATGAAATTTTAATATGTATCCCACTTTTTGAATTGTTTTTTTATTATATTTTGATTTGTTTGCATATTTTCGATATGCATTAAAATTTGTAATATTTGAACAATAAAATGCCCAAATACAAAATTAGGTACCAATCCGATGAAAAACAAGGAAGTATGCAAAATCCGAGGTCTAGTTATCACTAATCATCACCAACCCTATAAAGAATTTATTTTTTTGATAAGGACGATGAGCAGAGCCGATATAGCCATGTCCGTCTGTTTGTATGTTTCTATGCAAACTAGTCTCAGCTTTTGAGTTATCTTGTTGTATTTAAGTACAGATGCTTCTTTTTGTTGCAGGCAGTACATATGTCAGAATCAGTTGGATCGAACCACTATATCATATATGCAATGAAAACGTTCGGTTGCATTAATTACACTAGTTTACAAATTATTTTTTGATCGAGGGAGCTGGGCTCTCATATACTTTTTTTGATGTATTTTTGTTCATCACTTTTCTAGTCATATTTGTCGAAGTGATGAACAATGTGAATTTTATCTTGGGTGTTTTTACTTATTGCTGAATAACTACCACATTTACTGTCCGATTTGGACAAATGTATACTTAAAATATTCGTAAAAGAATTATCTAACATAATAAATCTTAAAAAGTATTTAAACGAATTTTTAAAATTTTTAAAATAGCAAATAAAATTCAGCAATTTTTCAAAAATGCAAAAAATGTTCACATTTTTCAACTTTGAGGGTTTATAATGGCTTTAATTCTTATTCGATCCGCATAAACGGCATACCGCTAGAAAGGGGATACAATTATCTCTTGAATTGTGTAACATTATTTAAGATCAAATAAGATCTCATGTAGATATGAACAAATAAGTCGAAAGACTGCCAAAAAACTAGCTATTCGCGGTTTTCTCGAAAACCATTCTTTGAAAAAATAAATGGTTTGCATTTTTTAAATCAGCGACTAAAAATACATCAAAAAAAGTATATGAGAGCCCAGCTCCTTTTTTGCTGTAAACTAGTGTTATAAATTTATAACTTTTTTAAAAATATCAAAATCTAACTTGGCAGTTCGATTTAGAATTATGGCCTGAACAATCTGATGTCGCTAAATTCCTGTGCAGTTTATGCTCATATACATATATGTAGGATCAAAAATTATGGGATCTGTAATCCATGTTGTTAGAAATGAAGGTGAGATAAATCTGTCTAGGGATTCAGAAACTGACTATCGATATTTTTTTGAAGTCTGTTGATGCTTGGCGAGCTATGAGCTTTTGTGGAAAGTGGCCGTTGTTTATGCCCAAAGGCTCCATGCCCCATGACACTTGGCACTTAAAACAACAAATGTGGCGCAGCTGTTACATTTTCTGCAGTCCTGGGCAGGGGCAAGGGGGTGTGGGCGTGCCAATAGGACAAATAGTAAAGTCAAGGGGAGCAAAGAAAACTGCGCCAAGCAAATGCGACGCCATTTGGTCTGGCTCTGGCTCTGGCTCTGGATCTGTCTGTATCTGCTTCTGACGTAAATAACCGCAATGAACTTGAGCCCAGTTGTCAATGTGATAAATAAAGTTGGCTTGGCAAGAGTCCTGGCCCAGGTTCAGGCTGTTTATACCAGTTTGCGCAACGTATAAATAATATGAAGACATGTTTATAAATCTGCCACTAGCTTGCTAAATGTCCTGTTTACTTCTCTTTACAGCAACAACAACAACAACTACAGCTGTGACTACAATTCCCGGATCTTAAAGGGGTTATACTTGCAACAATATCAAAAATGGGTGTAGCACGCCTCACTCTAATGCTGCTGCTTGCGGCTCTGCTGCAGCTAAACTATGTGGATGCCTATTCCAGTACGTATCTGTAATATAGCACTCAATATCATTGAATTTTTGTGTCCTTGTTGTTTATCACTTACTCCAACCTCTTAAACTTTCGGAGTGTTGGAGTCTTGCACTTTGTCAGAGAGGCTTCCAATATCTGAAGCTGCTGGCTAGAGCTTTGATTGCTCTATCTCTGTCTCTGTCTCTCTTCTATTTCTATTTCTATTTGTCTATGTTTTATAACTATTTGTGTACTGTATAAAATATCATGCAATCATCATCATCATCATGATCTCAACATCGTTATTATCGTTATCGCGTCCACGTTTTATATTTTAATTTGTATTATTTAAAACTCTCCTGAACCAACAACAAAACACTCAACAACTGCTCCCAACACCAACACCAATACGATTCCGTCCTCGTCTCCGATTCGGTGACCTTTTCCGTTTATGATACGTATACGCAATGTAAAGAATATGGACGCGGCTGTGGCGACATCGGTTGTCTACCCACTGAGGAGTGCATCATCACCAGCGACTCGTGCAGCTATAATCAGCGGGATGGCAAGGACTGCGGCAGTTATCCGACCTGTAAACGCAAGAGTGGCTCCAGCAGCAACCAGGCCAATCCCTCCTCCTCGTCGTCAGTTAATCCGTCAGGTATTTATTTTATTTATTTTCATTTACGATATTTGTTTTCTTTTTTTTGTACTTTGTGGTCGGGCGGAGCTTTTTATCAAATTGATAGGGTGAAGAACGTCTTCCACAGATCGACAGACGTATGTACAGATTGTGGGCATTACCTCTATATATGTTACTTAATTACTTGTTGAAAATTTGCCATGATTGCATATAGTTTGCTTTAATTTTTTTTTATGTTTTTTGTGTGCAATACAAATACAATTCAAGAGCTTTATCTAAACACACGCACAACAACACGCTACAGACAAACGCTCTGCTTTACATACCTGTAATATACCTTACACTTTATCTCACTCTAACACACTAAACTTTGGTTTTGGTTTTCATATTTTTTATCTCGCACTATCGCCCGCTCATTCATTGCCTCATACTTACATATTCACATACATATGCATATGTAAGAACTGTTAATCACGGCAATTATGATCACGTTCTTAAGTCCTCACTCACTTTAATCATGAAGTTGTCGAGTAAAATGGTTTGTCCGGATTGATATTTTTACACAACTTTACCTGTATCAGGCTGTCCACATATTCACGGACGGCTCAAAAATGGATTCGGGAGTCGGAGCAGCAGTGTACTGTGCAGAGCCGGAACTCAGGCTGCCGTACAAGCTGCCTGATTACTGCAGCATATTCCAGGCAGAGGTTTTTGCAATACGGAAAGCTGCAGAGGTAGCCCAAGAGTGTTCGGTGGAACACACAAACACATTAATATTTTCGTGGATAGCCAAGCGGCAATAAAATCTTTGCAGGCATCTGCCATTAGTTCCAAAAATGTTCTGGCAAGCAGGGAAGCATTAGATGACCTAAGCACTGCTAGAACAGTGCACATCTATTGGGTTCCCAGCCACCGGGGTTTCGATGGAAACGAAATGGCAGACCGCCTGGCTAAAGAAGGTGTCGGGCTATCTCATGAAAATACGGAGATTATAGATATCTCCTTACAGTCGCTATATAGCGACCTAGAGAAAGTCGCATTGGCTGCAGCTGATAGGAAGTGGAAAAACACACCAAGCTGCAGAATATCCAAAATTATGTGCAAAACGCGTCAAGAAAAACTCACTCACTTCCTACTGCAGCTATCAAGAAGAGACTGCAGACTACTGGTAGGAGTACTAACTGGTCATTGCCTGGCAGCAGCACATGCTAAAAAACTAGGAATAACAACAGATGAAGGCTGCCGCAAATGTAAGGTGCCAGAAGTTTCTGAAACACTGGAACACCTGATTTGCAGCTGTCCAGCACTCGCTCAACACAGGCTCAAATACTTCAATGCGTATTGGCTCGCATCATTGGAAGAAGCGGCCGAACATTCTCCAAATGCGCTATTGTCTTTTGCAAAGCGCATACAAATACTAGAGGACTACAAAGCTTCCTAAGATCTTCAGTATCCGGCATCACTAAGGACCAGCTTCGGTCTATGTGTAACCACCACGATGGTTTACCGGCTCAACCTAACCTAACCTACCTGTATTATAATGTTTGATCGCCATCATGATTGCCGTGAGTGCTCACTTCAACTCATTTGCTTTGCTAACTCGCTCTTACACACTCACACATGGAATTGCTGCGGCTGCTGTTAGATGGCTTGAACTCAAGTAATGTGAGCGAGTGAATGAGCTTGTGAGTGCTTCAGCTTACAAGCTCCTCCACTTGATTGTTTCAACAGCAGCAGCAGCAGCAAGCTGACATACAGCGCTGACTAACCAAATATGTTGCACTCTCTTTTCTCACTCTGCTCTTGCTACTCTCACTCATCATGGTGACGGCTTATTATTAACAGGATCCAGCCTGAATACGGGGCCTGAGAACAATATATTTGCGCCCGCCTCATCGAATCCCACACTTAACACCTACACATACTTTAATAATCACAATAACAACAATCACAATAATAACAACAACAAAGCGCATCAAAATGGCAACCAGCAACAATCGTCGAACGGCCAATTAAATGGTGGCCAGGGCGGCCCACACAATGGCGGCCAGGGTGGCTCACAGAACGGCAATGGAGATAGCAGCAATGGGGGCATGGGTAACACTAATGGCGCCGCTGGTGCCTCTGCCACCGGCATCGATCCGCATTATGTGTTTGGGGCAAAGCTTCATATGCCCTTAATACCAAATATGCCCATATTTCCTTATAATATGCCTACGCAAGCGCCCTCGTTTCAACAGTTTCCCCAACCCAATCATCCAGGTAGCGTGCTCAATCCGGGCTATCCCATGCATGGCCTACAGCCGATGAATCCCAACAGTCCACCGTTCATATTTGGCCAGCTGCCTTTCTATTCGGGACCGGCCGGCACTGGTGGACCGCCTGGTGGCGGTGGTGGCGTCGGCATGCCCAGCTCCAGCATTGGCATCCTTGGAGGGGGTGGCGGAGGTCTGGCCCCCTACGGCAGCAACTATCAGGGCTATCAGACCCATCATACGAATGCAAACATGTACAACAAGCCGCCGCCACAATACCAGAACCAGAATCAACAGAATCCCTACAATCGTCAAACCCAAGCACATCCTTCGGCAGCGGAGCGACGCACCAACTCCAACGTTGGACTCCTCAGCCTTTTGACAGTAATGGTGTTGTTGCTGGCCAACAAAGGTTTCAGCAGCATTATCAGCATCAGCAGCACGTAATAAGATACAAGGGCAGCTATTTCAACTGACCTTTTAAATCCTAATCCTGCAAGACGACGACGATCAACATGTGAAAATCCATTTCTTTTGCTTTAATTTACTTACTTTTTATTTAAATCAATGGTTTTTGGGCACTAGTATAAGTTACAAAAGGGTTGTAACACCAGCAACAGCAACGGCAAAGCTCCATCATCAGAGGACAAGTGAAAGCGCATTTGCTTTCTTTCGCTTGATATAGTTTTATGCGGCCCATTCACGATAAACATGACAATGCGCATATGTTTATTATTACTCAAGCTTAAGCATATGCAGAATGATATTTGATAATGCGATGTGTATGTTGCTGTCTGCTTGAATTTAAAGCGGCAGAGACAATATTATATCGAGTTAAATTATTGCTTTCAAGGTGAATTTAAGACAGCATTTGCATATATTTATGTAAGTTGTTGAAAGCAGACAAATTTTTGGTAACTACTGGCTCTATTTTTTTTTTTTTTCAAATTCTCTGTATGCCACACACAGCGCGTATACGTAATTTCAATTTAATGTTGTGCGAGTATGCCGCTTTCCTTATGTGTGTGTGTTTGTGTGTGTGTGTGCTTATATGTGTTTGTATGTGAGTTCATTGTATGGTCTAACTATCAGTCAGTAGCTGGTTTAGTCCTGGCCCTGAAGGCTCGCCGCTCTTCAGTCTCTGTCTCCGTTTTTTGCAGCTCAATTAAATTGGAATTTAATTTCGAGCTTAGTCCAGTGCCTGTGCCAGCCGCAGACCTTGGTCCGGACCAGACACATACACACTCACGCTAACACCCACACTTTTATAAACATATACACATATATGTGTATATATATAAAAATGTATATGTATATATATATATGTTCTGGTTAGATAACAACTTTGATGTTGATGTTAATTTCGTTTGTGTTGTTGCTACGAATTTTGTGGCAAAACGAACCAAACCATATTGGGCTTTCAATAGGATGTTGTTGCTGTTGTTGTTGTTGATTTAAATACAAGCCCAGGCAGAGTTGTTGTAGATACAGATACGCATGTCAATCAAGTGCATAACGAGCTGCTTTTTAGGCTGCATACAAGTAATTACAAAGGAAAAGCAAAAAAAAAAACGCTCTAGAATTTTTAGAAATTTAGAAGTCAACAGCAAAATGCTGTACAGCTAAAATGTGCACGAAGTGCACAATTATACATATATATAATATATATTTTTTTTAATAAAAAAAAAAAGCTACAAAAGCAATAGATTTTAATGAACACACTTAAAAACGTAAACTTAAAATCAAACTGCAGCTGAAGAATTCATTACAGACAACAATAAAATTTGCAAGCATTTAAAATGTAAAAAACATGGCTAAGATTAAGAAAATACTGCCAGCAATTAAATACAAACAAAATTTATATATATACAGAAAAAAATAATAACTAAAAGCCCAAAGTGTCAATGAAAACTCAAATCAAACATTCAAGCCACGGCAGAAATACATCAGCATATTATATTTTTAAACCGAAATTTAATCAGTCACAAAGCAAACACCGAATCTCTAAATATTATCGGAAATCTCATTCAAAATTATCTTTTTAATTAAATATTTGAAATTTATTGTATAAAAAATCATTTCCTGGATATTTGTCATTATTTTTTTATTCTTTTTTTAACTGAACAGATTTGTTTATACATATTGTATATTCTTTTTTAAATTTCTTTGTGTTATGCATTTATTGGTGAATAAATATATATACTACAAATATAGCAAAAACAAGAAAGAAACGGTTATCTTCGGCATGCCGAACCTGTATACCCTTACAATGGTCTTCTCAGAAAATTTTAATTTTCAACCGATCCTTCAAATGGCAGCTATATGATAAAGTGGCCAAATTTTAATCAAACTTGCTCAGATTACACTAGTTTACAGCAAAAAGGGGAGCTGGGCTCTCATATACTTTTTTTGATGTATTTTTGGTCGCTGATTTCAAAAATGCAAACCATTTATTTTTTCAAAGAATGGTTTTCGAGAAAACCGCGAATAGCTAGTTTTTTTTGGCAGTCTTCCGACTTATTTGTTCATATCTACATGAGATCTTATTTGAACTTAAATAATGTTACACAATTCCATAGATAATTGTATTGTCTTTCTAACGGTATGCCGTTTATGCGAATCGAATAAGAAACAAAGCCCTTATAAGCCCTCGAAGTTGAAAAATGTGAACTTTTTTTGCATTTTTGAAAAATTGCTGAATTTCAATTGGCCTTTTAAAAATTTAAAAAATTCGTTTAAATACTTTTTAAGATTTATTATGTTAGATAATTCTTTTACGAATATTTTAAGTATACATTTGTCCAAATCGGTCAGTAAATGTGATAGTTATTCAGCAATTAGTAAAAACACCCAAGAAAAAATTTACCCTGTTCAACAATTTTCCAGTCATATTTGGAGATGTATATGAGAGCCCAGCTCCCTCGATCAAAAAATAATTTGTAAACTAGTGTTATCTAGGACAAAATGAAGCTGTCAACTGGTAAGGTTGCTTGAGATATCTCTAAAAACAAAGTTGTTCATACACCACATATTTCCAAAGATTAGTCCTAGTCTGAGAACTGTCAGCTTTTTATCATATACTAAGTATAATACGTCGGTTTTAATGAAATTGCAACCTTTTGCTACTATAAATTAGATTGATCCGGCTGATTCTGACATAGAATATGTACTATATAATAGTTTAAAAACTAAAAAAAATATAGGTTTGCATAGAAATATAAAGAAGAGCCGAGCGGACATGGCTATAGCTCACTGCCCTATATAGTATATAAATAAAGGGTTTTTCAATAGGAGCGCTTCAACTTTTTTTTTGAATAAAACACAAACGGTTTGACTTTTCAACTAACTTTTTTTATTATTATCGAATTTGAACATATACATTTAATTATGAAACTCGATTTCTTTATATACTTTATGTTGTCGATGTCATGTCCACACATCTATGAGTTACACATTTCGTCGCAAATTTATAATAACCTTTTGCAAGGGTATAGAAAATATTTACTCCGTCCGAACATATTCAAAGCATTGTTGTTATTATTTTTTTATCCATTGTTTGAACATAAACTCACTCATCGAATTGCATGAAATCCAACTAAAAATGCCATATAAACAGTATTAAAGAACTAACGAAAGCATTTTAAAAATAAAAAATATACTTTACCTTTAACCCTGGCGAAGAAAAAGAAAGTTTAACATAAAATTTAAAACGCATGCAACTAATATTTTAAAAAATTGATATTAACTTAAAATATTTAATAGACAGTGCATTTAAGTATTTAGAGAGTATATAAGATATTCAAATATTCACATTGAAGACAATTACCGAGTACTAAAACAAACTGCAAATTTACTAAAAAAAACCGAAAAAGTATAGTTATAAAATAAAATAAATTAATAAAATAAAAGAGAAAAAAAATGATAGATAGCTCGGCGTTGTATATAGCATTCGCATTTATAACTATTTAATATATACAATATATTTATGATTTACCTAATATACATACAATACTTATATAGTTATTAACATTTAAAAAACATGATAACACATTTACTAATTCAAACGGCAGAGAAGACTTATATTAACTAAGCGATAAATAACCAAAAAAAAAAAACTCAAAGTTGTGTAGAATTTAAATGTTGCAATATCGATAACAATAATGATTACAAAAAAAAATAATATAATTTGTAGGCAGATGCATATAAATGCCTATAAAAGAAGCGAACAACTGTAATGAAACTAAGTTAAACTAAGCAAATCAAGCCCATTAAAAAAACCAAACCCCACACCCTCCTCCCTGTTCGTTCTAACAAATTTGATGTGCTTTGAATTCATTTTTTATAATTTTGTTTTTGTGTGTTTCTCTTTATTTTTATTTTGTTTATCCCATCAAATGCTTTTTGTGGCTAACATTCACTGCTTGATGCTACTGCGCTGCTACTGCGCTGCTACTGCGCTGCTATTGCTCTGCTACTGCGCTGCTGGTGTGTTAAGTGAGCAACGGCAACACCCACAACTCATTTGCACCAAATATGCCCAGCGCTCCGCTGCCGGAGGCAGATGGCAACCAGGGTGGCGCTGGAGGCGCATCATATAATGGCTTCTCGGCTGGCGGTCATAATCTCTATCCCTCGCTTCCTAACAACAACAACAACAATGGTGGTGGTGCTGGCTACAATCCGAATGGCGGCTACAATCCACAAGGTGGCTACAATCCACAAGGTGGCTATAATCCACAGGGCGGCTATCAGCCTGCCCCAGGTGGTTATCAGCCTGCCCCAGGTGGTTATCAGCCCGTGCCCGGCTATACTCCGCCCGCGCCTGGCTATGACAATGCCGGCGGTGGTCAAAAGCCCAAGGATAAGCAGGGTGGCTTCTTCTCCAACTTCTTTTCAAATCCGGCGGTGAGTCAAGCGGTTTCCGGTATCATTGCAGGCCAAATTGCCAAGCAACTCCAGGGAGGCGGCGCCAATGGCGGCAATGGTGCCAACAACGGCGGTGGCAACTCCGCTTATCAGCCCAGCGGTGGTTACTCGGCCGGCGGCGGTGGCGGTGGCGGTGGATCATCCGGCTCATCCACTGGCAGCAATATACTTGGTGGTCTGCTCGGTTCCGTTCTATCGGGCGGCGGTGGCAACACTGGCGGTGGCGCTAGTGGTGGGGGTGGTGGTGCCAGCGGCTTTCTGGGCAGCCTACTCAGCGGTGGCGGAAACAACGGAGGTGGTGGCGGCAGTAGCGGTGGTCTCGGCGAGATCTTTAACTCCAAGAACTTTGGTGGCCTCTTCAGTGAGAATCCTTCGTCCCGCGGAAGCAGTGGATCTGGCGGTGGCGGTGGCGGTGGTGCTAGCTACCCTACCCAGGCGCCCATGAACGGGAACTACTATGGAAAATGAGCAAAGGAATGCGAAGCTAACTCCAAATATACCCGAATGTAGTCGAAGTAGAAAACTTTTGTTATAGTCTCCATTATATTTCAGCTTTATAACTATGAAATACATACATATAATCAAAATGGAGGGTTTTCAATAAAATAATAAGAGAACAATATGATAGATACACCCACATACAAATACAAATATAAATACAAATACAAATACAAATACATATACAATTACAAATACCAATACAAATACATATACATGTACTCGATAAATATACAAACAATACAACAAAATAATAATATGAATGCAAGTACAGTTCATATTAAACATAAACTAAATACATAATAAATTCGGAACGTAATTTGATAGAAATTCAATGAAATTGTGACAGCAGAAAGATTTAAAAACATGTATAAAATCAATTAACTTGTAAATAGAAAAACTTAAGAATTGAAAACCAGTAAACAAATTGTTTTCTTTGTTAATTTGCATTAGAAAACTGAGGTAAGTAATTTAATTTATTTAGTTTATAAACTAAACGGGTTAAAATTAATGCTTTAGTCATTTTATCCTGTGTTAATGTATTGAAAATATAAATTTTTGGTTTCTGCATATTTATACATCAATTAAATTAAAAGGGCTGGAAGAGATTCTACACTCAAAAAAAAGTGTACATCCAATTGTGGAAAACTGACATCAGTGGTTGGAAAAACAGGATAGAAATAGCGCCATAGAAATTTTTTTATGCCCTGTAGATTTAATTACCACAAAGTGAAGAAAATGTTGTAACTCTGGCAGATAAAATTTTCTGTTTTATTTATTTTATTTAATTATTTCGATAACTCGAGGAAACTTTTTCTACAAAACATGGAAAAATCTATAATTTTATGTCCATAATAAAAAAAATCCGTTATTTTTTTAAATTTGAATAAAAAAATTACTTTACTTTGGTTAAAGAAATAAGTCAACATATTTTGTAAAAATTTATATTAAGCATAGAAAATTTTCTGCAGATTAATGAATTTTATATTCATTTCATAGAACACCTGGATTTAATATTGTAGAAAATCCATACTTCCGATTATAAACCCATAATTTTTTTCGTTTATTCATATCATAGAAAATATATTCGTACTGTGGAAATTTTCACTTCTTTGTAGAGATTTATACTCTGTTTGTAGAATTTTATTTTATTTTTTTTATCGAAAGTGTTGCTATACTTAAAAAAATTTCTTTTTTCTTAGTGTAGTTGCGATGCTCTATTTACATTATTTGTTGCTATAGTAAAACTTATCGATGCTATCAATTAAAATATAAGTATTTTGCAAATTTAACATAGCAGAATAAAGTTAGGTCTTAATGGATTATGCAATTTTTTCTATTAATAAAATCAATAAATTCATTCATAAATCACAGTACAAAAACAGATTTGACGTGAAAGGACATCGATATTAATGCATAATAAATGAATATTTAAATGGCTTTAAATATCTTAGGGTATTTGTACTCTTAATCGATTTGCAGGTTGATAAATAAAATAAACTGTCAATTTCTGATTTAAAGGCTTTAAAAGACTTTATGAATTATGACATTCAAATGACTTACAAACTATCTGTTGCTTTTCACAGCAATGGGTAGGAGACAGGGAGAGAGAGATCCTTTTAAATGCATTCAGTTCAAGCCAACTGCAATGAACTACTTATGTATGTATGTATGTATATATAGAGCCCGTGTGTCCTGCCTGGTCCTGGCACCACTTGTCGTTGTTCTGTGTACTGTTGCTGTGGCAGTTAGTGGGCAACATTGTTGCCTTTGTGGCAACAACTAAACCTTATCCCCACTCGTGCGTCTACCAACAATATATTATGCGCTAAGATCCTCAACAAGGACTACTAGCATAGAGATAGCCATTTGGCTTTGGTTAACCGACAACCATTTTGTAATTTATTTAAGTAATAAAATAAATATACGAGTATGTACATTGTGCAGGAGCAAGCACCAGGACTACTACGAGCACCTGCATGGGAGCACTCAGGACGAACAGCGGAATCCGAAGCGGCAACTGAGCCAGGGACACATATGCTCTATGAATGTGGCCGTAACTGTGGCTCTTCGACTATACATTGAGTGCGGGTGGTGCAAGTGCTAGTGTTTGGTGGTGCAGTGTTGTTGCTGTCGTTGTTGTTGTTGCCAGCGAAAGTGCGCTTGAAGTGCACGGAGCACCTACTTGGCCAAAGTGAATTTAGTGTCAAGTGCAGGAAAATGTGAAAAGCAGCTACGAGTTAGTTTTTCATATTTAAGCAGCACTCGAGCGACAACAACAGCAACGTTGGCGATGACGTTGACGACGACGATGACGACGTCGATGACGTTGGCGATGACGTTGACGATGGAAACGTTTCCATCCTCCAACTCTATATATTCCCAAAGTCATCCACATCCACAGCCACATCTATGTATGTACAATATATAAACATCATCGTCAGCATTGGTCTAGGTGTTGGCCCTTCGGGTCGGGTAAGGGTATTTCGAATAGGTTCGCTCCTCGACAACAAAACAATGACGCCAAGTATTTAGGAGCCAAAGCCAAAGCTGAAACTGAAACCGAAGTTGAAGCTAAAGCTAAGGCCGTAGCGGCGGTTCCTTCGCACTACGTCGGATGTCGTTGACTTTTCAAGTCGCATTAGGCAGTTGCCTGGTAGGAAGCGAAGGGTAGAGGCAAGAGCCACCTGGCAGGCTGAGGGGCTTAAAGAGGCTGTTTGGAATGATTGGAACGAGGTGCGCATAAAAATACATGTAAGAGGCTTTCAGCTTATTGTTTGGCACAGTCTCTGTAGCGTTTTATGATTACACACACCCGCCTACCTTCCCCTCTCCACGCATCACTAACCCCATATAGATGCAATGCCTCTCACGGAGCCCATCGGCTTAATTTTATTGATATTACGCGTACTTGTCGCTTGCCAGGTCGTCAACAGACACGCCCCTGCCACCACCTAAGCTTACAGCTCTGCTCTTGCCCCTGCCACAGTGACAGCTATCACCAACGCCTCTGTCTCTACATCTGCCTGTGCCTCTGCCCCTGCCGCTGCCCCTGCCCCTGCTCCTGTCTCCACTTTCGCTTTGTGGCAGCCTATTAATTTTTATGAGAGCGGCGATTTTTATAAACAGCAGCAGAAGCGACGCCCAAGTTGATCAACTTTTATGTATATTTCTGGCTGCTCCAATCCAATTACATACCATAATCAACCAGACACGTGCTTCCCTTTTACGAGTCCAGCACCATACGCCCAGTTCCAAGCTCCAACAGCCGGCGTAGCCAAAAAAAAAAAACCAAAAAAAAAAAACGCGAGCTGGCCACTTATATGAGGCACTTGGGGAAGACGCAACTAATGTGCAATTTGGATAATAAGTTGGGAAACTTGATTGGAATTACTTAGTTGTTTGTATTGAGGTAGCTGCTACATAAAAATCCGATTTAAAATAACATTGCACTATGGGACCAATGACCGATTTCGTGGCCTAAACCCAAAATTTCAATTTACGTAATTTATCATAAATTTTGTTGTTTATACATAAGAAATACACCAAAGTATCGTTTTGCGTACCAAAAATGTTAACCATTAGTACCACTGTTAAGATAACAGCTGTTAAACACAGCTGTTAACAACCATAAGCGCGTGGTTTTTGGTAAGCAAATTTGCTTGTCAACTTCAGTAAATTATAGTTAAATAAGACTAAGCGTATGTGAAAAACTTTATAATGGATTATAAGCAGTGAGGCTTGTACTATATATTGGTAAAGCTCGTTTGTAGAAATTTAATGTGTTTTCCTTATTTTTATGTAAGTTAAAAAAGTGTCTCATGCAACAATTTTTTTTAACAAAATTTGACTTTGGAAAGGAATTCAAAATTTTGGCAGCATTTGGCAGCAATGCGACTTTTTTAACATGGTGCTGTCATTAATTGTGATTGTAGATCAGTTTTTATAATTGTCAATTTTTGTCAATTTCTTCCACAAATCAAATTTTTAGCAAACGACCTCATTTTTAGAACGACGTCACTTTTAGGATATATTTAAAGTTTGGAAAAAGGTGAAGGGGCGAGTTGATCGGTAAAATGCAATTGTTAAATATATAACTCACTATAATTAAATGTTATCCAATAAACTAGAGCCAAAATACTTGCCTAATCATTGCATTATTAATTTAGGCCACGAAATCGGTCATTGGTCCCATAGTGCATTGGTGGAATACACTTCTAAATTTAACATAATTCCAAAACGGAAACTTTAAACAATGTTAAATGTGATTCTCGCATTTATGTCAATACAGAAATTATTATCATCAAGAAAGAAAGAACAACAACGGGTGTCGAAATTAAAAATCTTAACAAACTAAAGTATACTGATATAACTCTGTTGACAACCATAAAACACAGGACTAAAACCATTTTACGGCTTAAGCCCATTAAATATGAATAAGATGAGTTCATTTAATAGTGCAAAAATATGTAAAAAGGCCTTGAGAGTCATTTTCGACCATATAAAGTATATATATTCTTCATCAGTATCAATAGTCAAATTGATCTAGCCCTGTCCGAACAGAAAAATCTTAGAGACCATAAACGCCAGAGACTCAATATAAAACATTGAATTGGCTTGCCAGAAAATACGCAGCAATAAGCCGAAGAATTTTATGCCAAAAAAATAAGCCAAGCCAGAAAAAGAGTTGTATTCTGAAATTCTCATTTATTTTTAGTCTAGGTTATAATTGTCGGTTTAACGAATCAATTAAAAAAAAAGTAGATGGATCAAAGAAATATTTTTTCTCAAACAAGATAAGGCTCATTGTCATAAAAGCAGAATAATCTAAACGTTTTGTACAAAGTACCTAAACAATTTTGGATTTGCCAGTCCAAAGGTCAGAATTTTAATATAATTCAACAACAGAAAGATTATATATGTGAGGAAGAATAATTCAGAAGACTGTCTAGCGTCCTTGGTTGTTCCAAATCACCTCCACAAAGTTTTATAAGCTACAAGGAGATATTCATATATTTAAATAAGTCAAAATGAAAGTTAAAATAAAAGTAACCAATTTCTATTAGGATTCTAAAAAACAACTTGTAAAAATACTTATTTTTAATTTTATTTAAAAAAAATTATAAAAAAAAGTAATTGTGTTTAAAACTGTTCATTTTCTAATATAAAATAAATATTTTCGTTCGTAGAAACGAAAATAAATGAAACAGATAAAAGGTAGCTGGTTCGACAACATAAATATACCGACCAGTGTACATTAGCATTACCTTTTCATAAATTGTTATATTTAAAGATACTCTTGTACTACCATTTTATCTTGCAACAGCAAAAGATACACGTTCATCATTTTTCACTTAAATCACAATAAAATCTTTTAAAGTTTCGTTTATTTAACAATGAATATCATTAATTGAATTTCGTTTTAAAAATATTAAGACCTTAAACTGTAATCGACTTCCAAAGGGCTTGCTAAATGTATCTGCTGTAAATAGATTAAAATTATTAAGTATAAATTTTGAAGACACCTTTTTACCGACAGTTTTGAATGCATTAAAGTTCCTTGCACTTTAAATATTTGCCGTAAATTGGGTACTTGGCAAAGAGAGCTCAGCTTTGCGTGTCGAAAAATTTTATGTGGACAGCAGTGGCAACAACAATATATTGTAGATGACATAGATGTACAATAAGCGTGTGTAAGTTTGTTATTTTGTGTAGTATTGTTGTTGTTGGTGTTGGGCAATAAAAGCGTTACAACTTAATTAATTAAGTGCAAATGATAAAAATGACCAAGCGGCACGAACTACTCGGACCAACAGCAGCAACTACAGCCACAATAACAACATTTAAGCGTCAACTGCAACAAACAAAAGAAAAAACTAATTAAGTTTTATGTGCAATTTTCGTGGCTGAAAAGTTTTGCCTCTGTATTTGTGGTGAATGCGACGCTTTGCGTGCCCGACCAACGTTTGTTATTTATTCCAATTGTTGTTGTTGTTCTTGTGTGTGTACGTGTATGTGTGAGTGTGTGTGTGTGTTATTGTGTTTGTGTATATGGCAAATCTGTGCGCTGACATTTGCTTCGATTAATGAACGCTGCCAACGCAGAATGTCTTTAATTTGCGGCCATTAAGCAACAGACAAACAACCAGAAAAAAACTATTGCCTACTTATGTGGGCCGACTGCCAAATAAGTTGCCACGGCCAAAAGGCCAATAGACCAAAAGGCCAGTGGCCAGTGGCCAGTGACCAGAGGCTAGTTACAAGCGCATGTGTCGCTGTCGCTTGTTAACATGCGTTTGGCACGTGGGCCAAATAAATCAAGGCCACCCTCACCACCATTTGCAATGCATTGCAACTGCAATTGCAGCTTCAACTACTGTTTCAGATACGGATACAGCTACAGTTACAACTACTGTGATTTAGTCAGCGTAAAGAGCTGCTGCACAACATTTGCTAAATTTGCAAAACAAACTGTGGCTTCCTTCATGTCCTTTACACTACCTCGCTTCCCTCGACTTTCAGTGATTTTGCTGCTGCACTGCAGCGACAACGACAACAATGACAACTGTCACGCCATGGCTAACGCAACTGATCTCAGAATGCGCCTCGGACTCAGTTGCTCCCAGTGGGAATTTGTTGGAAATTATTTGTCGCTTGCATCATATCCTAGCGGCAAATGTGAAAAATGTCATCTTACGGAAGTTTGTCTAGCAATTGTATTGTGTTTAAAAATGCATTTTAGAACAGTATTTAAATATTTAATATTTTAAAAAAATATATTATATAACGAAGATGCTATTAGGCAATTAATATTAAAAAAAATAGTTGATAATATAGTGGCCAAAATATGTTTATACTATCCCAAAACTTTATTTAGTTTTTCATTTATAATTTATGAAATCTTTTTTTTTTTTTAAATCTATACAATCTGAACAATCTTACCCAGTTTTATCCATATCGGACCACTAAGTCTTATTGGATCTATCACTCGAAAATGTTTGATTTCTCAGATTTCAAACTAAGTTTACAAATTCTAATTGTATAATCTGATTAGATCTGCGATAGGAGCGATCGATTGATGATAGTCGTTGCATTTTTGTTTTAGTTGTAATTTTGGAGCAACTCTAAGTTATAATGTCTACTAAAGTAGTCTTAGAGCACACAGTATCACAATTGCGGATTCTAACTTGTTATTTATTATTAAAATATTTTTGCGAACTGAAAATCAGATTTAATGCAAGTGTACAATAAAATGTTCCCTCAATGCATCTTAACATTTTTGCTGATTGTCGGGTGTGCGGTGAGTGTATGACTACGTGTTAGGTTAGTATGTGTGTGTGTGAGGGTGGGAATGTATTTGTGTATGAGTAAATTATTGCGTGAGTGTGCATGTGTGCACAGTGTGCATCTTGAGCAACAAAACTTTTAACTTTAGTATACAACTTACCTCAACTTTTGCTGTTATAAAAATTTGTCAACTTTCGGCCCGTTGCCTTCGTTGTGTGCCTGCGTCACTCACCCAAGTCCCTGATTCCTGTATCCAGAGTCGTGTCCCTACCCATGTGATTCAAGTGGTTCAGTTTCAGAGTCGAGTCGACAATGTACTATAGGGCAAATCAACAATTTTCTGGCCTAAAATCAAATTTTTAAAGAAATACCTTTTATTAATCTATCGATCTTTGTATAATGTGTCATATAAGCCATTGTTTAGATAAAGCTGTTATGTAGTAGTTATTTTATGATAAACTTGCAAAGCTTAAATTCAGTTTAGAAAAACGGTATATGAAAAAGTTTGTCATGGAATCTAGGAATTATGATTGTAAACTAGAATTGGCGTAGCTCAATCATTGTCTTTATTTTGTGTAAGTTAAAAGATTGCCCTGTTCGAAATTTAAAGAAAATATTTTATCTCTGGGAAGCAATAGGAAATACAATCAGAATTTTAACTTGGCGCTGTCATCAATTCTGATTATAGATCAGATAATATAATTGTCCTCTTTCCTTCTCCCACAAAATAAATATCATAAATTTTAGATTAATTATAAATATTGTGGAAAATAAAAATACCAAATGGTTGAGGAATTGCTCTTTTGAACGTGAATTAATTTACCCAAAAATAATTTCAATAGAGGCAGAAATGTGTTTTATACACATTGTTCCTAGTGAGTTAATTTCTAGCAAATGTACACAATTGTAGTGCACATAATCAGACGCAGTATATAAACAGGGGAAACCTCTTTCAACCAATTTCAAACCGAAAACCAACCCGACGGCAAATCTCTAGAGACAGGAAAAACAGGATAGAAATAGCGCCATAGAAATTTTTTTTATGCCCTGTAGATTTAATTACCACAAAGTGAAGAAAATGTTGTAACTCTGGCAGAGAAAATTTTCCACAAGTTTCAACAAAAATTTCCATAACAATTTGATAATATTCTAAGTTTCAAGTTTCATTGAAAATAATTACCCTGAGAATATAAAGTTTTCATCAAATAAAAGAAAATTTTCTTTTTTTTGAAACCAAATTTTCTCAAAATTAGAGAATATTTTCTATTATTTGAAACCAAATTTTCTCAGATACGAGAAATTTTTACCCACATTATAAAAAATTTTCATTAAATTGGAGAATATTTACTTTTATTTGAATCCAAATTTTTTCTAATATGCGAAATTTTTACCCACATTATAAAAAATTTTCAGTAAATTGGAGAATATTTTCTTTCTATTTAAAAACAAATTTTCTCAGATACGAGAAATTTTTACCCACATTATAAAAAATTTTCATTAAATTGGAGATATATTTTGTAGAATTTACATATATTATTTATTGATACATTTCAAATTTAAGAATATTTTAATAAAACACTTTTGGTCTTAAATATAATTTGTTATTATTACAATATAAATGAACTGGAGGTGACATAATCTCATTTATAGAAATAATTTTACAGCTATTTTCTTCTATATTAACATTGTATGATAAGTAATGCCGTTCATAGTTATTAATTGCAATTTTTGTAGCGCATACATATATTTTGTCATTTATTTTAAATATTTCATTTATTTTTAATGCTTCAAAATAAGGTTTGTAAAAACACAAAACTTATGACTTCTTGTACATAGTACCCTTAAGTTTAAAATTTGAGTAACATAGATAATCACTTAATTCTACATTTTTAAACCTATTTTGAATAAAAGAAACGTGAGGAGAGGTACATAATCGGTATGTTTCATTGCCTAGTATAACTATAATAGGATATATCCTCAAAATGACAACAAGCCATTGAAAATGACAAATCCGGCAACACAAGTCGCAATAAATTAATGAATATAGGGTAAGAAAATATATTTATTTTTCCCCAACCTGTACTTTCATATATTTAAGAGGATGAAAATTTTAAGGGCCAAGCACTTTTGATACACATTTATAATATTATTTAATTAAATACAATTAAAAGATTCGCTTAATCAGTGCGTTATTAGTTTAAAATTTAGGTCAGAAAATTGTCGATTTGTCCAATAGTGCGATTGTAAAACTTTTAGTTGCAGTTGCAACAAAGTTGTGTCGTAATTGATGCACTCAAAGGCGGCATGCAAAAGTATAAAGGCGAAACTTTGTGTCCAGTCTAAAGCGCACGTTTGCAGGTGATAAATTTTGAAAAGGTATTTTAATTGATTTCAAGCAATGAAATTAAATTGCCAGCCATGGACCCATTAAATATAGGTATAAACCACCTGCCATTTCTATGATGATCAAATTTGCAGCGACCAAAGTTTTGTGTGTGTCGATGTCGATGCCGATGCCGATGCTGCGACATGTGAGTTTCAATTAAAAATTTAGATATTTGACACAGAGGCACGAACTTTTTGGGTGTCACTGTTTCCAAAGGAGCAGCCACAAGGAGCATGTTGTTGCATTTGCTCAAGCGAAGCGAGCACGACATGATAAAACTGCATATGAGGTACGGAGCAGGCTGCAACTCAAATACTCAAATATGAGAAGACAAACGACAGACGCCAAATGGACTTATGGACAGACAGACAGACAGACAGACAGACAATTGAGGGGGCCAACGGAGGAAGCAGCCGGGAAAACCGCATGAATAAATTTCCAAGCAGTTGAAATGTTGAACCGAGCGAATTTTGCTTTGTTTTGGCGCATCGGCTTGCAACACAAAATGATCACGACAAGAAAAACAGACAGTCAAAGGAGCAGCAGAAGCAGTTGCAATACTCGGAGCTGCATGTGGTTTGCGGTGGCATTTTACTTGCTGCATAGTTTGCCCGGAGACGGACGACTTGCTCGGAATAGGGCCCGGCATAAAGTGCGGGCTGGGTTTAACTGTTTCTCCGCTCAACTTGCGCTGGGGCCCACAAAATAATGTACGGTTCGGCAAGAGGAAGACGACAAAGTACGGCAACAATGCATAACTTTTTGCAGCTCCTAGCTCTATATATATGTGTGTGTGTGTGTGTGTGTGTGTGTGTGCGAAAAATTAGAGCCGCAAATCATTTTGAAAACAATGCATATGCCATGTCATATATGAGGCAGGCAAATGGCTAAGGACTAGCTCATCGTTTACCATCTCCAACTGAGTCTTCGTCTAAGAACATGATGGCAACGAAAACCTCACACGCCCCAAAAATATCTAGTACTGCAAATTTAAATGCAAACTTAATTCAGGTTGATTTTTCTAATTTTCTGCTATATATAAATATATATTACACCGTTACTTCAAGACTGTCATAATTAAAAGAAAATGGTTTTTCGAGAAATTACATTTTCTTCTCTCAGGCGAAGGATATGTAAGATATAATAATGAAATTTTCACACAATATAAATAATCATATACCGAATATTTCAGCATAGTTAACTCAAAATGTGTGCTTTTTGTTCAATGAAGTAAATGAACAATTTGTGCATATACACATATATAACAGCTTATCCTGTGTATTTTGCTCTGTGTCCATTTTACAAGTTGTATCCATATACAGCTGCGGTCAAAATAATAGTAGTGCCACCAGACATAAAATTAAAACATTGATATTTCGTAGGTTCATTTGAGTTTCTGTTTTCTGACTTTGTCAGATCATAGTGTTGAATTAGCTTTTATGAAAAAGTATCGTTAGGACTTAAAAGCTTTCTTCATTTTTAAGATTTTCTGCTTTATCCTGATCCACCATTAATTTGATCCGGCCAAAATATTTGTAGTGAACTAATCAAAACTATAAAAAAATGATTTTAAGCAATAAAGGCATATAATTTGGTATTTATTATTGTAATTTGATAAATTACAATATATTTTATAAAATTTTATTTGCTTAGAGTTGCAACAAAGGGGCGTGGCAAGCCTTACAATTCTGAGAAGAGTGCTCTTATTAAAAAATTGATTTGTGAAGGGAAAACTTTTAAGGATGTGCATAACTTGATTGAATGCTCGTCAATCATGATGAGAAACACCAAAAAGTACTCGCCAAAAAAAGATAAACGTGGAAGACCTCGAATTATATGCTAAAAACTAGTGAAAATGTTGAGAGGTATTCGGAGCGCGACACATTTGCTCCTGCAATACCTATAAAAAAGGATTTAGGTATGGACTAAGCTATGGAAATGATTCGTAGATATTTGAGGAAAAATAACCTGGTAGCAAGAAGACTGAGAAAAGTTCCGTTATCGAAAAAAATACCTGTTCAAAAGATAAAACGGTTTTCTAAGGATCATCTGAAATGACCCCTTAAGAAATAGAGGACTCCTGTGGTCGGATGATTCCAAAATTGTGTTGTTTGGTAGTCGAGGATCTCGACAATATGTAAGGCATCCACAAAATTCCGAATATCAGCCTAGATTCACCTTCAAGACTGTAAAATTGGTTTCAAATTCAAAATTCAAAATTTTCTATACATCCCGCAATAAACTCTCACAAATCGATATAAACTATTTGTAGGCAAAATTCAAAAAATTTCTTATTGCTTTTTCCATAAAGATCGGATAAAAAAAGACCCTGTAACCACAAACACATAAAATTTTAATTTTCCGATAATCGCCGCCAAACCACTGCACGCACAATTTTTAGGGTTAATTTTTATTTTTGGCTTACATAATGTTAATACTGAATATTTTGTGCAAATTTTATAACAATTGGATAATAATAACAGTGGTTATTGAAGAAACTGTTGATCCTTCGTACAAAAGCAGCCACAGCTATTTGCCCCGCAAGCTTGGCCATTAAACTGGTTGATATTTAAATTATAATTTGATTTAAATAAATAAGTATGTACGAGTTAATGAGAGAACTTTTGTTTGTAGATCTCGGGTACAAGCTGTCCCAAAGTCGGTTATTCTACTCTATACTATTCTGACATGTTTTAGTTGAAAAATTCATTAATTAAAGTTATTTTCAAAGCCTGTTTCAAAATTACATTACGAGACCTTTGTGATTTCAATTTCATATTAATTGTTGAGTTAAATGTACATTTACAGACACAGTCAATTTCACCTCCATTTAGTATAAAGCGTTTTATTTACGCGGTCAATGACCTCGTCTATACAAACTGCCATATGAGCAATTTTATTAGCATGTCTGCAATTAATTGTTTAGTATTTAATTGCCCGTACCCTAATTTAGGTACTCTATCTTGTAAACATTATTTTGGGCAAATATAAATTCAATGTAATTATACATTAGCAAGTAAAACAAATATCAATTCAAGTATACCCTTAATACCCTACGACAGTCAATTTTTGTAATTCTGTAAGAGACGATTAAATTAAGTACCTTTGCTCTATTTTTGAATACAATTTTTTTTAGAGACGTTGAGGTCTTCAACCTATTTTAAGCTATTATATATAAAATATTAATTGAGTCCATCAGACTTCCTAGTATCAATTTATATTAATCGATACTTGAAGCTACCCTGTGTCCACTGTGTTACCAACTAGAGAGCCGTGATTGTTCATAATTCTCTCACTTGCCAGCTATATGAAAATACTGTCTATCCGCCGTTTTCGTCCATACAGAGGCCGGATAATATATAAAAGTATGGCACATACATATGTAAATGTCGACTCAATGATATGCCCCTGCCCCGCACTCCACATAACTTGTACGTGCAGTTCCCCAGTTTGCAATTTAATATTCATTTTGAAAAGCCCATTTACATTTGCGCTTTTGTGGCACCTTTGCGTGTGCTTCACCTTTTTTCTGCACTCGCAGTGAGTGCCACAACCGGCAATGACGCCAACAACAGCAACAACAGCAACAAACAGCGACAACGACAACGACAACGTAACTGGAACTCGGACGTGCAACACGACGTATGCGTAATCTAAGTAAAGCCGCTTGCTTTTGTTTGACTTAATTCAACCGCAAAGCAACCGACAACATACGACTGCAGTTTAGTGCTAGAATCCAAGCCAAAGTGCTGCAACCTGAGAGCCCACTTTCATCATCCTGCCTTCCACCCATCAGCCCCCAACTGTGAACCTTTTCGCACTGTGGAAATTATGCAGCTATTGATTTATGGACACAATGACGTCGAAGTCTGTATTCAAGTGAATGCAATTATCAAAGCTGTTGATACTGCCGAATGATGTGCCATGAGCAGCTGTTCGTATCCGTTCAGGCCATGCAGTTGCTGATTATAATCAGTAATTATTGCAACAAGAACCAACAACACCCCCAGTACCGAACACCAACCCCTTTTTGGATGCACTTACAGGCATTTTGGACTTGTTGAGCCTGGCAGCGCCGGTGGTGTAGTGGCGAGCATGGTTGTATTCCAGCAGATCCGGGTTCTCGATTCCCGGCCGGCAGACACAACGCACACACGACGCACACAAGTGTGTTTAACCTCAAGCCCCCCCAAACCAAGCCTCCATTTTTTCAATTTGGGATTGGCAGCCACTTTGCATGCCCTTTCAAAGGATTAGCGAAGTAACTATAACTGGTTGGGTCAAAAAATTTTAGGACGAGATAATACCTAACACCTAGGAAACACGGGAAAATTCTACTATAATCTGATACACACATATATAACGAAAAACCACGATAAAAAATGTTTTAAAAAATTGTTGTTTAGCTATTTTGGAGAGGTGAGCTTGAATTTTTTATCATTATTTGAGAGTCTTATAATCTTTACTTTTCCTGAAAGCTAATAAATATATCTATAAATTTTTTAAAGACACTTTTAAGCTTAAACCGCTCGTTTTGCAACTATTTTATTTTAAATTGAGAAAATTTTAATGTTGTGTGATTTTTTAGAGTTTAATGCTCGAGAAAAATTTATCGAAATGGTTTTCTTTAATTACGTCTGTATTTACTAGGTTGCATTTGTTAAGCGTCGCTTAACAAGTACAGGGTTTAATAAGTACAGGTTTTTATCATAAATAAAATCTTTAAAGCTTGACTTAATTAAATAAAAGTTTAATTTACCGAACCAACTTTTTCATTTGACTTTAACTGTTAACACAATCGACTTAAATTAATTATACGCATAATAATCTGAAGGATCGACATACAACTGGCTCTAATGTCATACTGACCTTACTGCAAAAAGTTGATAATGGTAATACCATAATAATATTCATATATATGAGATGATACTGCCACCATATATTGAAGTGCTTTCGATGTAAACCATGGGTCGAACATTGATAAAATGTTTATTACGAGCTGCTGATGTATATAGAATTTGTGCATTACATTACAGCCTCCAATAAATACATGGCAGCCCCTAAATGCAATTTGACATTTGGGTTGGGGAAACTCTCTGGACCACAGGCCCAAAAAGCAATGGAATCAGGGTCTATAGTTCTTGCCACTGGCCATTCAACAGGGCAGACAAAGCGGCGACTGGCGGAATCGGGCAAAATGCCGTTTTGGCTGAAGCAGACATGCGTCCTGCTCAGGCTGCACTGCTAAATGCATAGTCCTGGCACTAATGCGAATGAACTCAAACTCAAACTCAATTCAAAGGCGACCATTCAGAAAGCAGCTGCACAAAATGAACTTTGCATTTGATTTTTTTCGTGTGTCTTGATGTTTATTTATTTTCTCGTAACTTTAAATGCGATTCTTGGAAGCAGTCGGGTTAGGGCTGTATTCAACATCAGCCACAGGTACAATCTCAGTCCGAATCCTAATGCCAATGCCAATTTAAAACTCAAACTCCGGCACTCCGACGGCTGTGCTCGCGTCGAAGTCGATTTCCGTATGTATGTGCGCAGAGGCGATACGAGTCCAGGAAGCGATCCATGCACAGATTGATACAGTTCTCCTCCTGGCTACTCAGGTGATCACGTGGTTTTGGTACGCACTTCTCGAAGCACTTGCAGCTGACATTGGCAAGCAGCTCCTGGACGTTGACCAGCGCTATTTGTTGCTTCAACTGGCGCATTATCTGTTTCGTATCCCCATTCGATTGTGACTCCATTCCCCCATACATACTCTCACTTAGTAGCTTTACTAAAAATTTTGTACGCTCTGTTCCAAAACCGAATTTGAAACTACAACTACAAATGAGGACAATAATCCAGAAGCCAACTTCATCATATCAAATGGTTGCCATACACATTTATTTTGTTTATTTACAATTGCTAATTTGCTAACATTGCAAATTCAAAGCTTTGCTTTTGGAAGCCCAATCGCTTTCACATTGATGACAACTAGGTAGCGGGGTTTTAAAAAGTCGATTGTACAATAATCTTGCCATGATTCGATTTAGATGATCATTGGTCAAATTGTGTACAATGATTCTGAAGATTGGTGTATCTTTATCGAATATTTCCGCTTTAATTTTTCCGTAGACAATACGCAACATTTTTTCGTTTTATATACCAACGCATCACTGTTTTCTCTCTTAAATTTTAAATTTTCGACAAATATGACTGGAAAAGTGATGAACAAGGTGAATTTTGTCCTGGGTGTTTTTACTAATTAGTGAATAACTACCACATTTACTGACCGATTTGGATATATGTATACTTAAAATATTAGTAAAAGAATTATCTAACATAATAAATCTTAAAAAGTATTTAAACGAATTTTTTAAATTTTTAAAAGGCCAATTGAAATTCAGCAATTTTTCAAAAATGCAAAAAAAAGTTCACATTTTTCAACTTCGAGGGTTTATAATGGCTTTGTTTCTTATTCGATTCGCATAAACGGCATACCGTTAGAAAGAGGATACAATTATCTATTGAATTGTGTAACATTATTTAAGATCAAATAAGATCTCATGTAGATATGAACAAATAAGTCGAAAAACTGCCGAAAAACTAGATATTCGCGGTTTTCTCGAAAACCATTCTTTGAAAAAATAAATGGTTTGCATTTTTGAAATCAGCGACCAAAAATACATCAGTAAAAAAAGTATATGAGAGCCCAGCTCCTTTTTTGCTGTAAACTAGTGTTATAGCTAAGTTTGATTTTGATATCTTGCAAAAACAACAACGGTTTTCGTAGAAGAACTAACTTTTTTTTCCTAAAAGCCTAAAAAAAGTGCTGTTAGAATAAGATTATTATAAAGAGTGTTTTTTTTTAGAGGTATAGAACTTTGAATTGAAATAAAACACAAGAAAATCGTTTTAATGTCCATCAGTTTGGCTTTATTTGAAAGATAATTTTATGCCATAAATAGTTAAATATGATTTCCAGCATGTGGCCGCCGCGGCTGGCTAGAAGATTTAACAAAAAATTGTCAGCTTTATCTGTAGTTGAAAAACCAACCTCTAAAAAAAACACGCTTTATTTTATTACATAAAGTTATATTCAACTACATACTAATTTTTTTTTAACTAATGTTAAACAAATTAATTACCCTGAATGTTTTTAATGTTCTAAGATATGTAAACAAGAAATATACTATTAGTCTTCTAGACTTGACCTTATATTCTAGTTTTTATGTTGTAGCCGCTTATAATTCTCAATTGGCTTAAGTGGCAAATTGACGACATAGCTGACTGTCTTATTGAACTAACGAGAATTTCTCTGTTTAGGGCTGCATTGTTGCTGAATAAACAGTTTTCCAATAATTTCTTATTTAATTTTATTTGACAATGGCATTTTTTTTCTATTTCTTTTGTTGTCTTAGATTTCGAAAGATTTATACAGTAATTTGAAGATTTTCTTTAAACGATTTAAATAGTAATTCGATGACATATATAAGAGAATTTTCCATAAAACTCTTTTTTTAATTTTTATTTTGTAATTGACTTTAAAGCATTAGAGTGTCAACCTGCAATGGCAGTTATGTTTAGTTTACTTTATATTTTAATAACAGTTGTAAAACTATTATAAAAAAAATTACAATTTCCATTTTTATTTTATTTCTGTTTCAGTCATAAGTGCTGACTGTTCTGGACAATAAATAATTATAAAAAAAAATAAATACAAGTTTTTAAATATGCCACAAGATATTAAACAAATGGTAACAAGTTCACATTAAAGTGGGCATCGTGAGCATCGTGGGCCCTGTTATATATTTTCCATCATGTAACATCTAATTAAAAGTTTTGCAACAATCGATTATATATTTTAGATTATTTAGCACTTTTGAACAGAGTGTTGTGTGAAGGACCCTTATTCTAGTAACTGCCTGAATATACTTTTAAATGTAACGGGAGAGAAGCATAGGGATACAATCCAATGAATATTAAAAACAAATTGAAAAAATTTGAAAAATAGCTATTATTAACGTTTATACTTTACGAAATGCTGTGTGTGACCGAGCTGGAATCTTTCATAATCTTTTTTGAGTAAAAGCACGGACTTTAAAGTCATCTAACAACTAACAGCTTGAACATAGCAATTCTTAAATACTTATAACGAGACTTCGAAACCAAAAATATCTGCCCTTTCCTAGGCATACAGAGAAATAAGAGCTGGATAAGAAGAAGTTAAGATGTTCAATTTTTGCTCTTTTTTGTTACTGCAATGTTTACCTTAATTTTTATATTCTTAGCCAATTAAAAATGGGTAATAAGAGTATATAAAGTATATATTATTGATCTAACTCAGCTTTCTTAAAGGCTCTTGACCTTTTAGACTTTAAGTAGAACAGATTTATTGGCAGCAATCGAATTGCAAAGCCCACTAACACTAAATATAGAATAAAGATTCATGTAAACCATAGATCATAGTATAATTTACCGCGACAGAATTTCCAATATTGATTAATATATAAAAATTAAAAAGCGATCGCTTGAAAATCCAGAAAATTTTAGTTGAAATTGTGGGGTTTATTTTAATTAAGAATAAATCACAAGCTGTTAAATATATAGGAATTTGTGTATAGATATATTTGTTATTAAATGGCGAATGCAAACCATATAGACCACTGCCTTATAGCTCACTTTTAATACATTAAACTATAATTTGTGTATGTACGCAAATAGTTGTCATAAAACGTCATGAACACATTCCTTTGGCCGCAATATATATGCTAAAATTAGCATGTACAACTTTCACTTTAATCCCGTATCTAATTAGTGTTGATGGGCATCTGTAGGACCGAGGATAAAGTCACCTGTCTAAAGCCTAGTTCTCGATTTAATAGGAGGATGTATCTGCTTAGCACCGAATTCACAGCTGTTGACAGCTGCACACAGGACTCGCCGGAGCGTGCGGATTGTAATGCGTGTCCAGTGAGCTCCTTCTGGTCCCATCATTCTGCTTGCAAATACCAAATACCAAATACTACCTATGTAACCTGTGCTGTCTGGTCTTTCGGTTGGCCAACTGCTGCTTACATTTGTCTGGGCAGCTTAAAGCGGTTAAACCGCTTACGAATATACGGCTGGCCCTGATTTGGGGCTGAGATTTATTTAGTGCTTTAATGTTTAGCCGACAGGTTGAGGCTCAGTCCGAATTGTACAACCTAAAAAGCGCGTTTTGTCACGTTTTGTATTGATATTTAAAAAAGCTAGAGCAACAATGGCAACAACATGCAACCAACAACCAACAACTAACAACAAATGGCTGAACAAATTTCTGCGCATTTCCCATTTGCCGTGGCCACTCGCGTCGTACGTGCCACGTGTTACGGGGGCTAAGGGGGAAGGGAGCTGCAGGAGCAGGACCTTACCCATTGGTAAGCGGATGCAGGCGGCCACGTAGCAATGGAAATGGCATTGGCAACGGTATAGCCAGTGACACGGCACGGAAATTGCAATTGAGTGCAAATTGCTAGGACTGGGGCAGCAAGAGGGAGTGGAAATCGGGGCAACAACATCAAATGACGGAAGAGAACATTTCCAGAAGTTTCCAGCTTCAGTGGGTCATCAGATAGAACCTTTGTTTTACCTGTGCTCTATCCCAATACTCCAAACCAATGCAATGGCCGGCCAATGCTATCTAAATATTTCATAGGCTGCAGCTCGTAACTCGACCGGCGAATGAATACATCTGGCAGAGATTTCCGTGCCTGGGTCCGGTTAGATTTATCCACGACTATTTGTGAGCCACTAGAGAAGCGGCTTTAAACTGGCAGAAGCTAACTTTAAAACCGATTACCAGCATGACAGCTTTCGGCTTTAGCATCGGTTTCGTCTTTGATTCTTGCAAAACAGGTGGGTTGCCACTCCACCACCAACCACCAGACACACACACACCCACACCTACTCCCACACCCACTCCTACGCACAATAACAAAACGGAAAGCAGACTTCACTTAATGCCACTTCTCGTCCTGGGCCAGACTCCTAGCTCCCGGCTTCAGCGACTCCTGCTGTGATGCCTTTGTTTGCACTCGACTTTAACATCGCTGTTGTGTCGATTGTCACGTTCGGGTACGATTTTTATCGCGCTACAAACACTTAAAACGCAACTTTAATTTAACTTACTGGAAACATGAGAACAATGTTAATCTTTTCTTAAATTTAACAAGTAAAAACGATACAGTGGAATGTTTCCGACTGCGGTATATTCCGTTCCTAGTTGGTATCCTCTTGTCGTATCGGAGTGGGCATCTTGAGACAACTTTGGTGACTTTAATTATATGAAGTTTGCATGTTAGAATCGACTACGGATTCATATAACTAAAGCGGTGCTTCATTGACCAGCTTGACGGGAAAATTGATTCTAAAATGCCACCGTCGCATATTTTTACATTATTTCAAACAAAATGTTAAAGATAAATTAAATATTTTATAGCCAGGATAGGGAGTGGACTCGGGGGCCAAAATAGGACTAAGAATATCTTAACAAAAAATTTAAATTAAAAGTCGTTTCTAATTGCAGAAGTATCGAAAATCTTAAATACACATTTTACTATGTGTATGCTATCCATGCGAAATTTGGTGTCACCTTTTCTATGAGCCTCTGAGATTTACGAGTTTATTTTAGTTGTCTTATTATCACGATACTTGGTTAGATTGTTCAGATCATAATTCTACATTGATCCGCCAAGGCAGATATAATCAAGATAAAATCAGAAACTAACTAAACTTTGCTAGGCTATAAATGTCCACACGCACATTTCCCTCAAAGTTTGGGTGAGGATGGACTCTATGAACTAATTTTACGGAGAATGCCTTTGGTGATGCTACATCAAACAATGTGACAAGATACAACTTGATTAAGCGCCCTAAAATTGTATAAACTTGCTTTTAAGTTTATTTTGACCGTTTTCAAATTTATTTACCATTTAGACCAATGCTGTTGAGCCCCTTTTCATAACTCTATATACTTCCAAAAGAATACTAATTATTCAATTAAGTATTAAAAACAATACTTAATGAATTCTTTGAAGAAAATATTATAAGCAAAAAGAAAATATACCTTAGAAAAAAAGTAAGTGATAAAAACATGACTACTGATGTATTTCAATATTTTTTATTTTTATATCTTAGCTTAAGCTTAAGCATAGGAATATCGTCTTTCTGCTCCAACTTCTGTCGATTTTATTTAAATCAATTTCGTTTCAATGTTTCTCCAATTTTAATTTGAGGTTTTCCATTTCCTTAGACCACAAAAACTCCTGTTGCCTTATAAAGCAAAACATGATTGTATTACTTTTGTTTCTCGACATAAAACAACTATTTTCATAACTTTTTCACTAAAATATAACAAAATATTCTATGTCGTGATTGACATTATTAAAAGTAATTTCCAAACCTGTAACGATGCAAGGGTGCTAGGGGCACGTGAATATCCTATATGTTAATATATATAATCGGTCACTGATTTCTAAAACAAAAAACTATTTTTGTGGCACCGTTTGCGTGCTTAATTTTCGATTTAATAATTTATATTTTAAAAAAAGTCTTACGAAAAATTTCTGATGTATTTAATATTTTTGCAACTTCATGTTTAATACATTTATATAGCTTCTCAATTTATCCAAGTCTTTCTTTATAGAAAGTGCATTTATATACATTCTTTATAAATGTTCGTGGGCTTGTGTCTGTGCAACAATAACTGTAAATGACAAATAAATGAACACATTAAATTCGTTGATTAAAATCAGTATGAAAATACACATAAAATGCTATTAAAACTGGACTGAGCCAAACCGAAGCAAGGACGAGAACCAACTGCCCCAGCAGAGCATGCCAGAGCAAGGCTGGGAGCAGGACACACATTCTATCGAACAGACTCGGACACATGCAGTGCGTCATTTATGCGGGTCGACAAACATACATTCAGGTAAATAAGCTGCACTTTAAAGCAAACAAACAAAAGCAACACACAACTGTGCAACACAACCGAACCGAACCAAACCGGACCAAACCGGACCGAACCGAACCGAACTGAACCGAACTCAACCACAACGCATCGAACCAGGAATCCAAACTTAAGGAGAGGGAAAACCCATGAGCTATAGGCATTAGCTACAAACCTACAAAAATGGCGTCCATCTCATCAGGAGTCATTTTGTGTGTCAGACTCTGTTTGTATGTATGAATATGTATTTGTGTGTTTTTATATCTATGTTGGACGCTTGTTGGAATGCCTGTAAATGTCAGGGACAAGCACACATAGAACAAGGAGGAAAAATCTATATTCGGCCTGCCGAAGCTATATACCCTTTCAATGGTCATTTTAAAAAAATACAATATTCGAACAATCAATGTATGATATATGATATGCTCGTCCGATTTTGTTCAAATTTAATAAGATTATTTATAGCAAATTCAATCTATAGCAAGTTTGGTGGAAATATCTTTAAAAACAAAAAAGTTTCTCATACAACAAATTTTTCTATGGAGCTATATTAGATATAGATATCGGATTTTTTTTTTAAATTTTGACAGATCGTCTTCATCAAGATAAAACATATAAATGGAGGGTTTGGTTCTGAAATCTTGAGAAACAAAAAAGGTTTTTATATAAGCAAGTAGATATAGTTTTCTGAATTTGATGAAACTTGGTAAGATTTTTTAGATGATAATACTTCATCGATGTGACAAGTTTGGTATATACTTTATGGAATCGCAGACGTCTTCTTCTATGCGTTACACATTTGGTGACAAAACTATAATACCCTTTCGCAAGGGTATACAACTATTTTAATAACTACTCGTACTCCATTTGCCGACCAAATGTTTTCATTAGCCAACAAAAGAGCAGCGTCAGATATGTGGCCATATAAGCTGGTCAGTTAAATTAAATAGACTGTGAGATGAGAAGTAAAGGGGAGAAGAAGAGAGGGGTAGATGGTGGAAAAATAATAATCGATTGTGTGCAGAAAGTGTTCATATTACACACATATACCCTGTAGTACACTGTAATTTATCACCGCCAGTTTCTATTATAGCTTTTAATTTAAAATCGACTGATACAGGAATCAACTGTTGGAAGTATTTTTGTAGAAAACATTTCATTTAAATTTGAAATTGAGGTTTAACTGGAGATTTTTATAAGATATAATAAATTCAATTAAATAAGATAAGAATTACAGCTAAGGGCCCAAGGACTCTAGTAACAAAATAAATTGTTATAGTAGTATTATTATTTATATTATATAAAAATTCTTTATTCTTCAATGAATTTATCATGGTTATATAAATACAAATTTATATTTACAATTTATACAAAAAAAGCGCTTTAAACACATCTCGTTTGGCCGATGTATGAATATTAGAAATTCCTCAAGTATGAATATATAAAATTTTATATTATAACTTCAATATTTTTTGTCAATTTACTGTATGAGCAAACTTAGGCAACCTCATCATAATTAATGTGCTTTTAACAAATGTAAACACTCATATTAATCTGGCTGCAGTTGGAATACCGCAATCACCATCGTCATTGTCTAACATAAGAGTCAAGCCAAACAACATTGTTATTATTTTTAAAAGCGATTTCGCGTGCTATACGCAGCTGTGCTCGTTAAAAGCACAAACAAATACCAGGCACAGATCCCGATGTCAGGTCCAGGTCCAGGAACAGAAACAGAAACAGGACCAGCATCAGTACCAGTACCAGCAGCAACCCAAACTACCTCATTGGATACCCCCGCCAGATGGAATGAGGTGGCTCCCTTAGGTCGCTCCACATGTGGAATATGGACAGCAGTTAGCCCACGCTGTAAGTCATTTATTGAAAATCCACTGTAGTGGGCGGCGGGCAGGGTAAATTGAAGGGTATGGCAGGATGGGAACGATTGGTCGGATAGGGATAAGCTGGGAAAAGCGGCAACGGCTGCCGTCCAAGTATGACAAACAATAGCCAAATGGGTTTTTCCTACAACAACAATTTTTCAATATGCTCAACCAAAATAACCAAAAGAGTTGGCGGCCATGATGATGCGGAAAATGTCAAGGGGGCTGGCCATACGAATTTTCTCGTTGTTGTTGTTGTTGTTATTGTTAATGTACACATTGCTGTTGTTGTTGTTGTTGTACTCGTTATTGTTTTTATTATTGCGCATTGTACGCTGCCAGCCATGGTTGCTGCTGCTGTTGGCCAAGGCTAAGAACATTCGTTGGTCGATTGTCACTGCCATTAAGTGTGCATAAATGCGGCAACAACAACAACAACAACAACAATAACAATAATAATACCAACAGCAACAGCAACAACAACAAGAACAATAACAGCAAACGAATGGCGAAAATAAAGCTGAGCTTGGCCTCGATCCCGTCCAGTTGCTGACCAGCTGAATGTTTGTCCATCCATCGGTCCCTCTGCTCTGCTGTCTGTATTTGCCAGCTTCAGCAACTCGCTGGGAACCCTTTAAATAAAAATTGTCTGAAAATAAATTTTAATTTGTGACATTGGCCAGTGAATGGCTGCCATTGCCATTGCCATTGCCACTGCCACTGCAACTTCAATTGCAATTGCAATTGCAGCGGCAACAAACCGATTTGAATGGCCGCAGTTGCGAATTGAGCGCTGTCTATCAACTGGAATGGATCTGGATATGGAAATGCAAATGGAATTGATGTCAGTCTTATGTATGTACATACATATGTATGTATGTCCGCGCATACATACATATGTGGGCAATAACGATAACGATATTGTGAATCATTTGAATATTGACCCTACTGGAAAGAATGACTGGCAAATGTTATTCGATTTTAGTCGATTGAATGCGATTCAATTCAACTTGATGGTCCAACAGCCACAATGCAATTGTTGGTATGTTAAATGCAATTATTGCGTCATCATTGCAATCGTCTCTCCTGCCTTCGATATCCATTTTTGATTGAAGAAACCGTTAACTCTTTATTAAAATCGAATACAAATTGATCTTGCCTTGAGCAATAAACTTAAAAGTGCTGCCAAAAAATTAAATCTTAAAAAATCCATTGAATAATATTTTTACCCCTTTTGGAAACTATCATTTCAAATATGTATATAAGAGATAGTCCAGCAGAAACCTTAAGAACATACATAATGTTAAAGACGTTTCATGCCTCACATTTTGTGGCAAACTTACAAAACTCCTTTTGCAAGAATAACAAGTATATCCAACTGCGGAATACCCTGTACCCAGTCCAAATCCAAACACTTATAAATAATATACGTAATCACATAAACACACATGCAAAGCGCCGCGCTGGCAACTGGCTGCGCTGCTGACTTTGCTGCCGCCAGCTGCTTTCCACGCAAACTAAATTTTCAGAAACTTCAGTGCAGCGTAGACCGGGTCGCCAAATATTTAGCATAAATTTAAATTTTAAAGATATCGAGTGAAAATTGGTATAATTTACGCAGCAAAACAATTAAACAATATTTTAAATTCATTAAATCACTCCCACCCTACTGCCCATATAACAAAATATTGCGTATACGTAATAGCTTACCTAAGTTGTAAGTAAGTAGTTTTATCTACAAGTTGAAAGTACCGTAAGAGCCGCAAAAACATTATTAAATACAATAAATATACACTTTCTTCTTTATTTCGACATACATTACATATCGCTCAAAGTGACAGAGTATACTTTTTTAGTCCACAAAAGACGAGCACTTTGAATTAATTTTGATTGTTTTAAGACATTACAAAGCAATAAACTTAAATGACATGCAACAGATATTAACAAAATTTTTTATTAGTTAATCTATTCTACATATCTTGGCCTTCAATATACAGTATTTGCAATAGCTTATTATCCAAACGTGTGAAATTAACACCTGATTTGACACACGATCAAAATTGCAGGGTTGCGTTTATAGCAAAAATATTTATCGATTATATTTATTTCGAGTATATAGTTTGAATATATTATATTAAAGTTTACTTTTGTTTCCACACAATTTTCGACTTTATGCCAAATTTTTGGCGATCCGGTCCACTGTGAAGTGTTTATTATCCGATCGGTGTAAAATTTGCTCAGCATATTCATAAAGATTATTATTAAAAATTCGGATGCATAAAATCATAACTTTAAGATTGTGCCTATAAATCGGTTTAATCGATTTTCGGTGGTAAGGGGAGACATATCAGAATTTTGAAATATATACCAAATTTGGTGTCATCGAGATTAAAAGATTCATACAAACACACAGACAGACAGACTGATAACCGGACGGACGGCCAGGAATAATTCGATACTGATCAATTATATATGGGCATTTCCACAAAAAGGTTTACCACGACCAAAAAATTAAAAGTCATCCAATACTCTTTTTTAACTTTAATTATTATAGAGAAATGTCCAAAATATAATAAATTAAAGGGTTCCAAGCTTTTTATAGTTGCATTGGCGAGTAATCGTGCTTCAAAGTTGGAAATCATGTTTTGGTCAACTTTGTAAATTTCTAAGAGCATATTCTCCTTAAAAATAACTTTTCTTAGTGTAATGATGCAGGAGCACTTTTGGCGCAAAAACTTTTGTTAAAACATCAGTTTACCAAAAAGCAAACGTCAATTTACGGACAAATTTTAATTTGTTTTTACCGATATTCTAATGTCACGTAACGCCACGAAAAACAGCATTTCGTATCATTACATCTGCACTGGTGAGTGCAGGTGCGTGAAATTTCAAATCTAAACAAAGTTCAATGTAACATTGTAAATATAATAAACTTTCGGGTCACAAAAAAAATATTTAATTTTTAGAACATTTTAAAAATGTGTCACGCAACGCCACGGTATACGCTCCTCTTGCGAATACACCTAGCCATCGAGTTACACGAATATTAGGTAAACATTTTTTCTTTCTGAATAACTTAATTTTTTATTTAATTTAAGCTTATGCTAAAATTGAAGCCAAAATAAATGTTGTATTTGCGTTAAATAAATTTTTAAGGGAGATCATTACTTCAAAATGTACTACTATGTACTACGCCATGTCACTTAATTATTTATAATAGGGCTTGTAAAATAAAAAAAAAACACGAAAAGGTTTTTAAATGAACTAGTCTTCAAAATTAACCTACATTATTCATTACAATACAAAAAAAAAGTTTTATACAAAATGGCTTGCACACCTCGCAGAGTTTTGCGCCTTTACAACTTTAAGTCGAAACCGACCTATATTCTTGTCACGTAACGCCACACCTGTTTTTTGCTAATATCTTTTAATCGGAAAGGTCGAATGTTTTCATCTCTTTTACTAAATATAGTACAGTTGAATTACTACTCAGATATAAAATACTTTTCAAAAATTTGACTTTTTTTTAGCTTTTTTCACATTTAGTCGTTCGATTGTCATGTAACGTCATTCTGTAAATGCCCATATATTCCTTATATACTATTACATATTTTTAATATGTACAGGGTGTTAAAATAAGGCAGCCTATAGAAAAATATCAATCTTATTCCAGAAAAGGCAAAGCATTTGTTGCATAGTGTTATTGAAGAATATGCTTGTAAGATAAAGTGGGTTTAATCTATTCCTAGGTTTCCGGGAAACCTGAAAACCAAATATCACCCTTTCCTTTTTATCAATTCTCAATCCTCAATCCTCGCCACATCTTTATCCTTTAAGGTAACACGTTGCACGTTGAGTTTCTTCAATATTCCAATATTGTTGTTGTACTTAACGAAGAGTAATAAATTGTATATAATATTTAAATTTATTGTTTCAGGTAATTTATGAAATATCTTAATTATTTTCAGCTGTAAAACATTGAATATCTTTCTAAAAAATTTTTAAAATTTAACACAATTTTATTCTCCTTTAAATTAATATTTCTTGAAAACACTGCTAGTGTAGATGGGAGACATCGTATTTAAAACAGTTTTCAAGTTATCTTAATAATTCCAGTGCCTCCCTCATAGATGACAATATGTTCATGTTTATTTGACCCAGAAGCTACAATAACTTAAGCCTTGTAAAATTTTTGTGCATATTTAGTTGAAATGTACACTGACTTGCACACACCCACAGACACAGGAGGTGAAATAAACATATTGCATGCAAAACTGCAGTTTGCATTTATGATTCACATTCATTCGAATGTAAATCAAATAAATTCTCTATTATATTCCATTATGCGGAGGTTTTGGCTTGAGAGGACCACGGGTTTGGGCACAATTGCACTTTGCATTTTGCGTGCCAAACACAACAGCAAAAGTTAAAGCCACCGAAAAACGGGAGTTTAGAAATACCAGAGCAAAGAAGGAGTAAAGTCAGCTGTCTGAAGAAAAAGCACATTAAACATAATCATGGCCACATAAATATGCGAGTAGCTCGTCCTGATAAATATGCTAGTAGTTCGTCCTGGTTGGCAAACGTTATTGATATTTGATTAAAGGCAGCAGCAACAGCAACAGCCAAAGTTTGCATAGCAAACAACGTGCACTTCTGGCCAAGCAAACGTGCACAGTTACACACACACCAAGCACACCCACGTAACGACTTCCCCAAACCTGGCTAGAACTATGCACATTTCAATGCACTGATAAATCAATAAAGTCCCTGCACCTCATTATAATCAATAAATAAGCTATCGGCAACGTATGCAATATTTATGTAAGTAACATGCTTAGAAGTGATGTGTCCAACTACCGATAGTATCGATTGTTAATGTTTTTCGAACTATCGGCATGCAAAAAGGGTTTTTTTTTAGTTATTGCACTCTATACCAATTAAAAAGGGGTAAAAGGAAGTCAAAAAATTGTGCAAATATTTGTAATAAACCGAAGGAGGAAATCTGTCAATATAAAGCATATATATTCTTGATCAGTATCAATGTTCGAGTTGATCTGATCCTGTCTGTCTGTATAAACACACAAATCTCGGAGATTATAAGATCTAAAATCACCAATTTTGGTATGTAGGTTCCTGTATACCATATGCAGATAGAGTTTATTTCAAATATTGCCGCAAATTTAATAAAATCTATTTATAAGCTCAATTTTACATATATAATAATTTGATTTTTGGCACACGCAATTCTAATTTAGATCTTAATCCAATGTTACAATCGGTTAATAAACAACAAAGCTATACAGAATGTCTCGTAGTCGAGTAGACTCTACTATTTGCATACCTTTATTATCGCATTAAATTACATTAAACTTTGTCGAACGTTGAATAAACGAAGAAAATAAAAACAAAATATTGTGGATGAAATATTTACGGTTTATAATTTGCAAACTCTAAAATAATTACAATATTAAATTCAAAATTTTCGTATACAATAATTACTAAGATAATACTAAGAACTACGAATTTAATGGTAAATCGCTTTTATAAGAAATTTACGGCAAGTATTTTGTAAAGATACTAAGGGCAAAATAATTCATGTCAGAATTCAGAATTGTAAATAAATTAACATTAAAAAGTATAAAATTAATATAATTGATCCGAAAATTTAATTGAATGCGTCAATTTAAGTGTCAAATCGAACTGAAGGTTGAAACGTTATTGAATATCAATAAAGCGCACATTTATTACAAATAATCAACTTATGAATGAACATATGAATATATATATATATATAATAATATGTTATGTATGTGTGCGTAGATATATGCTGCACTCTCAACAACATCTGTATCTGAAAATGTATATGTATCCGTTTCTACTTCGGTATATGTGCATCCCAAAGGCATTTACATATGCAACTCCGATGCAATCGAATCTTTTCCAAGCTGCCCGTAAATAAAATTTGTCCCTGTTAAGCGCAAACGATGACGAGCTGAAGATGTCCTTGTAAATACCATAAAGAAATTGTTGGCGCTGTCGTTGTTGTTGTCCTTGTTCTTGTCGATGAATAGCAGTTCGAGAGTCGGCAATGTCGGTAGTCAGCAATCGTCGTTGTCAACGGCAGCCGTAGTAATGCCGGCGGTCAGTAACTGGCAGGAAGTCCTATAAAATGTTATTTATTGGAATTGTGTTATAAATGTGACCAAAAGTTCACAAGACATGCACGAAATGCATGAAGACAGCAGTCAACTGTACAGATCCAACACAAATATATTCAGCCAAACTTAAACTTTGAACTCTGACTCTCCGACCTATTAGGATTTAGGATACACTTAATACCGATTATAAGTACTTATAGGAACATATTTTGAATAAAATTATATTTTATATTTAATTTAAATATTGTTTATTTGACTCAAGTAAAGTTTTAATCGATCCATCCTGAAATTATACACCGAATGCCGAAGATTTCATTTGAAATTACTTACGTTTATTCATTTAAATTTTTAATATTTGTCTCTACCAAGTCTTCTAATCAAGGAACTTTACAATTCAAAAAATCTTACCAGCAATGAGTTACAGAGTGATTATTCAGCGATCGTCATTGTACCAAACTGGACAATCATATAAATAAGCTCGAGAAGTTCCCACTGGACCTGCCCCTTTAGGCTCCTCCTTTCCCATTATTTTAGGCAAAATTTGTACTAGAAATATTACGTACGATTTCAAGTTTTCATATATCAAGTACAAAAAAACAGCAATTGAAATCAATCCTGAAAATTCAAAAACTGAGCTAAAAACTCTTATTTTTTGAGTAGAAACAATCTTTTACCAAGTCAGCTACAAATAATATGAAACTAATTAAGGTTTTCGGCTGATTGTCGACATAGACGTTGCAATTATTATGTTTACAAGTCCATCTTTAGCTTATCAAAATGTTCTAGAAATAAGTCAGATGCCTATATCAGACTCAAATTAGGAATTCCCGTGCTGGAATCAAGTATTTTGAACAATGTACAGTGGACCGAATCGGCAAATATTTAGTATAACATCGAAAATTTTGTGAAAACAAAAATAAACTTTAATCAAACTATATACTCGAAATATATATAATCGATAAATATTTTTGCTATAAACACAACCCTGCAATTTTGATCGTGTGTCAAATCAGGTGTTAATTTCACACGTTTGGATAATAAGCTATTGCAAATAATGTATATTGAAGGCCAAGATATGTAGAATAGATTAACTAATAAAAAATTTTGTTAATATCAGTTGCATGTCATTTAAGTTTATTGCTTTGTAATGTCTTAAAACAATCAAAATTAATTCAAAATGCTCGTGCTGTGGACAAAAAAAATAGGCTCTGTCACTTTGAGCGATATGTAATGTATGTTGAAATAAAGTGTATATTTATTGTATTTAATAATGCTTTTTGCGGCTCTTGCGGTCATTTACTTACAACTTAGATAAGTTATTAAGTATACGCAATGTTGCCTTGTATTGACGTTAGGGTGGTAGTGATTAAATGAACTTCAAATATTGTTTAAATGTTTGCTGCATATAATTATAAGTTTTACCAAGTTTCAACTAAATATCTGCAATATTCAAATTTATATAAAATTATTTATTTATTATTATTTATTATTAATATGTTCTACGCTTGCAAAAGGGTTTAATAATTTTCTTAATAAATACATGTGTAATGCATTGAAGGAGACGTTTCCGACCCCATAGTGTAGATATATTCTTAATAAGGACGACGATCAGAGTCGATACAGCCATGTCCATCTATCCGATCGATCAAAAACATTTTTCTTCAAAGTAGATTTAAGATATCAAAAGCAAACTTAACAGATAAATGTAGTCGATGTTCTAATCTAAACAATCCGACCAAGTTTGATCAAAATCGGACCACTATAGCATATAGTTGCCATACGAAAAATCAAGTGAAAATTATGTTATTTTATGCAAAACTTTATTATTTTTCAAAATATGTGAACCAAACTCACCAAAGATCGATATAAAAAATTGTTCACTACAATCTGGATAAGTTTGTTAAGGAAAGGACTTTTATATCATATTGTCGCCAGAGGTATATAGCTTCGGTGTGCTGAAGATACCCTGTGTCTGTAATTTTAATAACAAAAACTAACATATTGTAAATAAAGAACTGAGATATATGATGTTAAAGTGATCATGCGATTAGTTTGACATCGCATGGCAATATTTCCATTTCAATAGTTAAAGCTTTATTTTTGCAATTTCCAATCACTTGTCATTAAGTTATAAAGCTGTAGCTGATCGCTGATTTAGGCATTACAGAATGTCAATGTTCGGAGTGCTCAAGTCGTCACAATTTATGTCAGCAAACTCACACGGACTGATGTACTCTGAAACAACCAAGAAAACACTTAGCTAAGTCGACCATCGAGCAACCGTTTGCTTATCCTTTACCCATTTTACTCCTTCCTATCCCATGTTCAACTCTATCCTTGGTTCTCAGGTTGACAAAACGGAAACGGGTCCTTTGAGCACCGACGCTTTGACTTTGGCCCGCCTGGCAAGTGGCAAGTGGCAAGTGGCAAGCGGCAAGCGGCAAGTGACAAGCGCACGTATGCAGCAGGACACTCCACACTGAGGCAAACACAAATGCAGAGTTCAACTGTATCTGTATATTTGTATATTTGTATGTGTATAAGTGAGATAGCGTGGGAGTGTAGTATATGTATATGTTACCGTTGGGACACTTCAATACGTTCGTGTGGGCTTTAGGCCTTGGCTTTGTACCGAAATTTCCCATCGATTTGATTTATATGCAAAATATTTAAATTATATTGCCAGTTTGCATATGGCCCGGCAATGGCCCATGTGCCTGGGCTTAAGTGAGATCGATAGTTGTAGGTCTGTTTAAAAGGTTGTGCAATACACCCATATACACACACACACACACACACACACAATCATAATCGTGTTTGAGAGAGGGTCGTTTAAAGACGACTATCGGAGCAGCTGAACCAAAGTGTTGGCTACGCTCATAAATTATGCAGTTTTTGCCCATCGAAATCGAAATTTAAGCACAGGACATAGTCGGAGAAAGTGTTGTCCAGCCCCATGTACACCTGTGTGTTGGTTTTGTTTATGTTGTTTATGGCGTTTATAACGTTATATACATAGTTTATATCATTTGTGGTGTCATTGTCTGACAGTAGCGCCATTTTAGGTTAAAATTTCAAACTAAACTCTTCGATATCTGTCACAATAAAGTTCAATATGCCAGTGCATGCACTTTAAATTCGTGTATTCGAATCCAATAAATTTAACAAATACATATTTCGAATTTATGTACGAAAAATATCTTTGTCTGATATTTGGCACGTGTGAAAATTGTAATAGAGTTTTACTCCTAGTTGCCAGTTAAAGTGGATAAAGTGGGGCATTTATGATGTCAAGTCAGGAACAAGGATCAGCTGCCACGCCCACTTTTCCAGATTCACCCACAAATGTCAAGCAATGAAATCGAGATAGGGTTCCCCACTCGGGCGCCTTGCCAAAAGTGTCATCTGACCGCCTTGTTGAACTTTTTGAATGCAAAATCGTTGGATAAAACTTTGCTCATTTTTCATTACACAACCGCCCCCAAGTAGGCGTGTCAAAATTATGTTGAATGTTGATTGCCGGCCAAGGAAATAATTAAGCGCAGCAGCAACAAACTCGCGACTTCACTTGAAGTAGAACGACAATGTTGCCACTTGGCGCCCAGTCAAAATTTGCATGCAGCAACAAAAAGCAGCAGCCGAATTGTCAACAGCAATGCATCCTGGAGTTACAGTTGCTGCGTCTGTTGTTTTTGCTGCTTCAGATGCAGTTGGTTTTTGGTCTTGGTCTTAATCTAATTAGCAAGCTACTGGGCCAAGTTTTGATTTACATTTCTAGGCTCGATTGCAGCGAGATTGTTGCACGAATTAGCAAAACTTGTTGTTGTCAGTGCTACATAGTTGAGGCTCTTGGCACGGGTCCTGCGAGTATCAGACAGGATTGCAAGTTGCGTTGTTGACCTATTAGTTTATATATTATGACACTACAGCTGTATTTCAATTTTCACCAAAGGGATAGGGCTAAATTACTTATTATATATAAACATATTATCTATAAGATGTAACAAACTAACTAACGATTCAGTTTTTTTTTTTTTTTAACAAAATGTATATACATACATCTTTATGAAAGCTACCTCCATGATTTTTAAATTTTTGAGTTTTACATTCTACTTTAATTATAACCATTAATATTTAATATAATATATTATTTAATATTTGTATCATTCTATGAAGGACCGAATATATGAAGTTATTACGAACAAAGGAGGCAGTACTCATTACTGAAATTATTTTCTCTTTTTTTCTAATAAGTCAAATAGATACATAAATTAAAAATGAAATTTTTAAATAAGTTACTTTTCTTCCAAAAAATTAAATATTTTAAGTGCGTCTATTCTAGTGACCAAGAAAAAAGTGCCTTAATTTAAATAGCTCTAAGAAAAAAGTTTGAAAACAGAATTTTTTTAAGTTTGTATAATTTTTCGAATAGTATACTTAAAGAATCATTGAATAACCAAATTTTCTGCATTTCAACTTTTTTTCAATTGTGTTCAAAATAAAAGTTATAAAATATTTTGTAATGTAAATAATGCTGCGTCTAACCTATTGACCAGCAGTGTATAAGTATATATTTGCATAGCATCTGTTAATTCGAAAAAATGTTATTTTTGAATGTTTTTAAAATACTTGAATTATGAATTAACTTTCAATTTCTTTGCATTAAATAAAACTGAGAAATAATTTTTTTTTTCTTAACAAAAGAACAGGAAACCCAAAATTTATTTTTTTAAATTATATAAAAAAAAATGTGTTTTTTTAATTTTGAAAATGATTTTTGTTAGTTTCGTCGTTAATTTATTGAGGAGATCTTTTAAGCTTTTGACATTTTGCTAATAAAAATAGTTGTAGGAAAATTTAAGTATTATATGTATGAATTTATGAACAAAATAATAAAACTCAATTAATATCGATTATTGTTGAATTTTACTTTTGCTTGCTCGTACATACACAGACACACTTAAATCAAGCAAATATTATATTTAACTGCGAAAATATGTATTAAGATTTAGGGTGTATTGTAGTCGGGTATACTCGACTTTTACCTGTATGTTGCATTGCTCTCCTTGCAACTCAATTCAATATCGTTTGCATGTCATTCTATCAGTATCGAATGTAACATATTCGCAATCCGTTTTACGTTTTAAAATAATATTGCAATCTCTGGCTATTGCAACATAGTATATCATTGCCCTCCGTCACTGTAGAAGTCCAAATTGCAATCGTAGTTTGATTTCAGTTTGGGGAAACTCCAACTAATTTCCGCACAATCGCCGCCAAATCCGAGCGAGCATCAAATCGAAACGACAAAACAGCGACTGAAATTAAATCGATCAATGGCATGTTGGATGCCGTGGATGGGCATCTCTACCTCCGGACCCGGTGAACAGTCGACAGCCCGGCCTACCTCACGCCCCTTTAATTCTGGGCAGCAGTCAGCATTATTACGGCTGGATGACATTTTATCGCTTTTCATTAGCAGTCACGGGGTACAAATCCAATTCCATTTTACAATTCGTCGCACTTCATTTGCAAATTTGCGATTGCAACGCGATTTGCTTTCATTTAAATGAAACGCTGAAATTTCTTTTGTGCCCGTTACCGTTGGCAAGCTTTTTCCAATCGCAAAGTTCATCAGGTCAGGCCAAACCTGAGCAAACAACGTGGCATGGCATGTTGACAGGAATTTAACGCCCAGATTGACCTACACCTCCGTTCCGCTTCACATTGCCATTAATTTCGAGTATTTCGAGAGTTTGACTTTCACACCCTAACGACCATTGTCATCGCACACCTCTCAAATCCTAATAGTATTTTATTTATTTATTACAAATTTACTGGACTCTAGAGTGCTTGTCATTTGCAAATATTTAACAAATTACACAAACCTACGAACTCCACTGTGATAAGCCATAAGATTTTGTGGCCTTTCATCCTGAATTAATTAAAAAGCCAAACAAGATGTATGTGCATGCATTTGAAGCGGAGCTGAAAAAAATAATATAATATATTATAGGTTTTGTATTTTGAAAACAAATATGTGCATTTCGACGGACACTTTCGGGACATTCGTACACTGAAAAGGATAAAAATATGTTACTTTATTTTGCTGTGAAAATCTATAGTCCTTGATTAGCACTTTATTTCGTGTTAACGTAGGTATTTATCCAGTCTTTGGTCCTTCGTTAAAAGAGAAAAAAAAAATGTGCAACGTGATGGACACGAAATGGAAGTTGTTTTTCCTTACCCCGCAAATTGTGCACTATAATTTTAATACAATAATTTTCAATATCATCTATAGTAATTGTACTTAATATTTAAAAATGTTTCATTGGAAGTTGGTGAAGAGTTTTTTATATCAGTCAGTGTTATGTTTCCATGATTTTGTATTTAAGAAATTGCAATATAAATGTTAATATTTTTTATAAAATATAAAAACCAGCAAAAGCTCAATTCAACAATAGTAAAATAATATTAATTAAAACATATATTCATTATACATTTTATATATGGATGTATTAAATGACATACATTTGGTCTGAATTTGCTTTCATTGCATTAACTTTTGTTTATTAACGTTATAAAGAATTCATAGAGTGTAATCGAAATTTACCGTATTAAAGAGATTAATTTGATTAAAAAATGGTATTAAAAATATATACAGAAAAATGTTCATATATTCGTATACGACTAAATTCGGATAAAAATTTTTTAAATTAATAAAACTTGATTTTTTGTGTAATATTTTATGAAATGAAAAGATTTATTTGTTAATATAAAATTTGTTGTCCATCGTGGAAAGGCCCATATGATGATTTTGAACTAAAAATACCAGATTTTAGAAATTTTAAAAATAAATTTAAAAAAAACTGTGTTAATAAATAAAAAATATGTTAATATATTAATAATAAAAATAATGTGAAAATTATGCAGTTTAAAGACATGTGACTGCTTGAACAAGTGTTTTATTGAATAACATCGACGTTTATTATACATATTTAAATCAACAATCTAAATTGGAATGTTAATAATTCTAAAATCAAAAGGCCAGAAAAATTAGTTCAGGCGGCATTCCCGGTGCTCTAAAAACCAAATTTCGTAGAACATTCAGTAGAGAATTAGTCAATGTCAACAAAAACATATTTAGCTATAAGATGTTGTTATTTCGTTGTCTCTTCATCGATTTTAAAGATTCATATTTTAAATGACGCCCAATTAACGTAACTATGCAAAAGCAAAAAAGAGAAAAACGAAATAATTTTTTTTCGACTTTTCCTCGAATTTTAAAGTCAAAAAATCGTAAAAAATACCGCAGAAAATATCATCATTTTCTAAATTAAAAGTCAAATAGATGCAAAACTAGTAATTTAAACTTAATAAAGTATATGTATGATTAATAGGCCCTTTCATTAGCTTTCAGAAAACGTAAAGAATTTGAAAATCGGCTGTAATATTCTCTAGTAATGCTTAAATCTGTAGGCTTGCCTCTAAAAAAAAGCTTAAAAAAAATACCAGATTTCAAAAATTTAAAAAAAAAAATTACCATAGAAAAATTTTTAATGTGGTTTTTCGTCATCTGGGGCACCATATGTATCAGAAAAAGTAGGTTTTTTAAAATATACAATTTGTGTGTTGCCTAGTGTTATTAATGCTTAATGTAATGCTTAAATCTGTAGGCTTGCCTCTGAAAAAAAGCTAAAAAAAAATACCAGATTTCAAAAATTTTTTAAAAAAAAGTCTTACCATAGAAAAATTTTTAAAGTGGTTTTTCGTCATCTGGGGCACCATATGTATCAGAAAAAGTAGGTCTGATCAAATATACAAAAAAAAAGCTAAATTTTGTTACCTAGTGTAATCAAAGTCGTAACTTTAAAAATTTTTTGATTAATGGGAACATTTTAAGTCAAATTAATAGTTATTATTATAATATTATATATACATATAACAAAGAATATAATCAAATAACACATATTGAGGCGTATAACAATTTATTTTTATTTAATATAAATTTCGCATAAGTCTTTTTCACGAAATCTATAAAAAAAACGCCATTTGCAAATGGGAGCACTTTGCAATTGGGTTATTCTTATTGACTTACCCTGTACTTATAATGTACAAGCATGCATAAGCTGTAGAAGTTCTTAAATATTAACTTGAACTTCACTACGGGCTTGCTTCATTTCTTGAAAAATTTTGTAGCAAATTTCAATAGTTAAATTTTGGGTGCTCCCCAAAAAATGCTTTTGGCATAAGTAAATCAATTGGATGCCATTAATATGCATGACATTCAAAAAAAAAAAAAAAAGAAGAGAGCCAAGCTGTGGACCCAGACCCAAAAGCAGGTCCAAACGCCGATCCTTACTACTGAGCTGGTGGGTGATGGGTGAGTCGGGGGTAAAGCAGCTGCTGCCATAAATAGCACACGCAGAATATGTTATACCCACATACATATATTCAAACGCATGGGCGTAGCCATAGGGTTCACGGAAGTAACGAAAGTTTCTCCTCCCCGAAGCTAAATCAGAATAAATTTTGTTCCTGTTATTAAACAAAACTCAAAGGTTCTCGCGGCGTGTTTTTATCGCTTTCACACATAGTTTATGTGAACATTTAGATCAACGAAGTTTTTCGTAAGAAGAATTAAAAGAAATCCAATTTAGGTTTACAACCATTATCATAAATCTGAGCTCGAATCGTAAGCTTACTTGGGTTATAATGTCATAAAACTAAGTCTTGAGCCCTGGATCATAAAATTTTTATTGAATAAAAACATGATATAATTAAGGAGGTAGAATCATTAGGGAGAGCGTAGGGCCACCCTATATGAACAGTGTACTAACGTCTGGCCCTAAAAAATTGAGAGAGCTCTCTCAAATGACTCTACCACCATAATTGTATCATGATTAAAAATAAACTTGAAATTTCAATTGCACTGATTACTTTGAATATATAATAGGTTGGCATTTTGAAAAAAAAAACGTTGTTAAAGTTAGGATAACAAAAGGAATTTAAACATGAGAGTAAAATTTAAATAGTGATATTTGCTGCCATACTGATTGTGATGAGAATCTTTTAACTTGATGCTTGCATTCTTTATAGGCATGGTACAATTAACTTGCAGTACGATTTGTCCTTGTAGATATATATTTCATATAACATTTACATTTTAATTGATATACATATAATATTTCTGCATATTCTTTTAAAATTGTATTTTAAAGAGGATTTCTAATCCACATTATGTAGTCGATATCAGAAGTTGATCTCAGGCTATATCGCCCTCACCTCTAAGGGAAAATGAATCAAAAAAGTTGTATTTCTTATATAGAAGCCTCGTGGAGAAAAAGAAGATACTGAAAAAACAAAGTTTTTCTTAAGACAAAAAGGGCGTAGCAAAGCACGCCGTCTACTCTAATATAATTATTTGAATATAAATGTTCGGGTTCGGCTAGCTTGCCTCAATGTGTGACTAAGAGACTATTCTACTCTAAGGCAAACTTCGGGGCTATCGAATGCATATATGCATATATATATCGATATATCGAGTTATTGGGAGACTAACTGTGCAAACGATGTTAAGATATATGTTTCTTAGTATGAATAAATATGCTGGTATGCTTAGGCATTAATGGTATTACAAGCTTTCTAGAGGGACGTACTTTAATGTCGCCCCCCTTTTAGTTAAGAGTCTGACTACAACCATGCTCACATACACCATACAGAATTGCCAACAAGGTGTAAGTCCAACATCCGGGGCGTGGCAGCCGAAAAACTGCTGAGGCGTAGGAGGCTGGACCGGAATCATCCTGGGTTCTTGTTATAAGTCTTTTTCCTGGTTCTGGTTCTGGATCTGTATCTGAGTCGGCTTTTGGTTTTGGTTCGCCCACAAGCGCTGTGTAGTAGCATTTTATGCGTAAATGCAAATTAAATTTTCACTGAAGAAAAACAAAACGAAACAAAACGAATATCAAGTCAATGGAAAATTTAGAGTGGGGCAGGAAAAAGCTGAATTTGAGTTGTTTTTACTTATGTTTTCGTTGCTTTTGAGGTTAGCTCACGTAACTGTTTCTGTTTTCTTCATCATCTTCATCTCCTTATTTGTATTTTTATTTGTTGTTGTTTTTGTTGCTTGCGCCTTTTTTATTTTATTATTGCTTAAATTTACGCCAAGAGCAATAAAATATTTTAATAGCCACATAAAATGCTGCAGCATTTGAAAATAAAATCATGAACACAGGACGTACTAAAGCATGTTGAAAATGTTGAAAAGAGGGGTAGGTTGGGGAGGGGGGGATCACATCCTTAGTCTGGTGCTAAGGGAGGCCGGGTCCTACAAATCTGAAACGTGTTTTGGTTCGCTTTGTGGTCCTTGTTGTTGCTGTGTCCTTTTTTATGGCTCTGATAGGCAAGCGAAAACAATTTGCCAAATGAAAACGCGTCGCAAATGTTTCGCGCGTTTTGCTCGAGGGTTTGTTTACAGCCCCTCCACATACCCCTCGTCTGCAGCAAAATGCAATTGTCCAGCAACATGAATAGCAACAATTTAACACCAACAAATATTTATTTAGCCGATCAAATACAATGGATTGCAATTAAAAAGTTTTTGCAAGAAATTCAATCAACTTTAACATTCGGCCAAATTGCATATCGCAAGCCCACAAAACCCACAAAACACCCATCAATCCGCCGAAACTTAAGCTCACTCTATGTGCTCTTCGCCTCTCCCTTCCCCCCAAAAGCTGCATACATCCCCCATCCATCCCCAACACGGCACCTTGTAAACACTGAGCCAATTAAACGCTCATTAAGTGCGCATTCGGCGTACGGAAAGGGCAGGAATTGAATGGAAAAGAGAACTTGGACGAGTACGGGGACGGGGACAAGGACGAGGACGAGTGCGATGACAAGGACGAGCTGTTTCAGTGTCTCGAGTTAATTTTAAAGCCCAGTTTCCGGCGTGCTCAGGTGAAGCGACGCTGGATGAATACGAGTAGCAGCAACAACAACAACAACAGATACACTTTTAAAAAAGTTACGATTATTTTGTTTTTTTTTATGCTGCGTCAAATTCTTTCCATTGTGTGCGCGACTCTATTTGTTGGAAGTGAAGGAGCACCTGTATTATGCACCCAATGCTATCTCAGTTGAGCACAGGCAATGTCTTGAAGGGAATGCTACCAGGGAGCAAGCCAGACGCGTCCATTTCGTGCCCTTGTCGCACGGGGTAGTAGCAGCAAGCACATGAGCCGGAAACGGAAATCGATGTAACAGTAAAACGAACCAACAGTGCTTTAACCCCCTCAACAAAAGACAGCTGCTCCGCTTAACCCAGACGCTAATAATGTTGTTCGCGTTTTGAATTTCAACAAAATCTGCAAGTACATAGTTCAGTTTATTCAAATTGGAATAAAATCTGTTTTATTTGAAAATATCCTTATCAGATATATATACCTATTGATTCATATAGCAAAGTTTTTTTATACCCCATTAAAAATGGATAAAAGCATTGGAAATGTATGTAATAGGCATTAGGAGACATCTCCGACCATATATATTCCTGATCAATATTAATGACCGTACATCTGCATGAGCACACAGATTTTGGAAAATATAAATTTGGTAATTGGGCTCCTCTATAATGTAGGCTGATCAAGTTAAATTTTTTTTTTTATATTCGATACTTCTCACCTCACCACCGCCGCTCACTAAAAACGATTTATAGGCATAATTTTGAAAACATTATCTCTGATGAGATAAACCAAAAAATAAACATAAAAATAGAAGATTCTATTATGAATTAAATGAAATAAATCCGACACTAACTAAAATAAGTGTATTTAGACGAATACACTCGACTACGATACACCCTTTATCAAATTCAAAATCTAAAAATATTCGAGATTGCGTTCTTGTACCAGCTACCTAAGAATTCCCTTTATAATGACCTCCTTCACCCATTTTTTAAAACTGTCAATGTTATGGTTTATGTAAAATAAATTTTAAAATACAAGCTATTTATATTTCTTAATACTACCAATAACACCTTCAAAATTAACTATTCAACCATAATTTAAGACTGTATGTAAGAAATACTAATTTAATCATCATCTTGAAAGCTAATGAATTTCAAATTTTTGGAATCGAACACCACTAAATACCGATCTAATTTAAACTCAAGTTCGGCCAATCTATACTCTATCCAAAATAGAAATAAATATTACACTTGGAGCAAATGATTATCGACATTCTCGACTGTTGAAGGCAAGTTGTAAGTGGATGTCATTAAAAAAAGAAGTTCAGAAAATTCGACACGAATTTTATTATCCATCAAAAAATAAAACAAAATAAAAAATATTCAAATATATATGTAGGTAGTACATATTGTAATAAGTGAGATAAAGGGGATTATTAAAACAAGGACCAGACAAAGACACGGCTAAGCTATGGCCCTCCAAAAAGCCATGTATTCAATTCGAGATTCCTCAACACAAATTGTCTCATATACATACATATTTAAACCAAGCAGTGCAAATTAAGCAGTTCAACGGTTATGCTTGCATTCTCAATGTGTAGAGGGTGAAAAAATTACCTAAATAACGTTTGGATTAAGATTTTTAGTAGCGCATTCAGCATATAAAATGCTCTGTTTCCACTGCTTGTTTGCTTGAGGTCTAAACTGCTTAAAGTAAATATGCTGCACTGCTTGATTTCAATGTGTACTTTAACGTGAGCATGTACATTGCACATTGGACGAGTTTAAAAGTAAAGAACTTTTTGATTTTGATTTAGAAGTTGAAAATATATTTTAATAAAATTTACATGCATTTTTATATTTAATGGGGTTCTTTTATGTGGGCGTGGGCGAAGGCGTGGTTGCAGCTTTAAAAAAATTAATTCAAAATTTACAAATAATATGAGCCGCAAATTCTCCAAGTTTCAAGTTTCTAGCTTAAAAATTACAGTTTTTGCCAAGAAAAAACCGTTTCCGCCCAATGTGCATTGTACATATTTACTTTACGTGCGTTGCGAGCTCACATTTGGGTGAAACGGTGTTTCATAGTCGGCCACATTCGACTTTAGCATTAAGACTTGTTTTCCTTCAGTTGACTTTCCTAACGGCACCATAAAACAGTTGAATTTAAGTAGCTTTATACTTTGACTACTGTCATAACGCCCCCGTGCATTTGAGCCCCCGAGTTTCTTGTCTTAGCCACTTTCATGTGATTTTGTCAATCTTGCTCAATGCGTTTCGACTTTTAAATAAAAAGGCTGTTGGTGCTTCTGTTCCAGCTTCTGCATTGTCTCCTGCTCCAGCTGGTGCTCTGGCTGCGCATTGATGTCAGAAATCCGTGCGATGTCTCCGTCAAATGTGTCTGCTATATGCGCATATTTGCTTGCCACGCCCTACGCCCCACGCCCCACGCCCCACACCAAAACGCTTTTCATTCCTCCTGGGCTATAAGATATCAACGCCTTTTTGCCATTTGGCAACTTGAAACATGGCTGCTCCTGCTATGAGACACACACACGAAGACTCAAGGATACGTGGCATGTAGAGAGTACAGCGCCGGGAGACAAAGAAATGGCAAAGATGCGACTTCGATTTCAATTGCGCCAAATGCAACTCGACAACGTTGACGACAATGTCGTCGCTTTGTACCCTGCCTCTGTCACAATCTTTGACTTCCTCCTCAGCCAGCTCCTGGGCTACATCAAAGTCAAGTAGCGCCCATAGGCAATAGGAGGATTTGCAAGGCAAGCTCTTCAAGGGAGCCCGAGCTTAAGGAGGAAGTCTGCCACTCAGCCGCTTACCTTACTAAGTAGGTACAAGCAAACGGGGCGTTGATGTTGACAATCCCATGGATGCCTGATGGATGCCGTCTTCCAAGTGAGCAGTGTGCTAATTAAGGTAACTGCTATCGAAGACGACAACAAGAACAGCAGAAAAGAGACAAGAATCAGGATAACAAGAAGGTTGGAAAATGTTTCAAAAGAAAAGAAATCATTGTCTTTGAAACTAAATGCACTTGCTGTATTTTATTAAATTTAAAATAATTACAAGGAACTCTAAACAATTTTCCGCAATTTGAAATACAAAACTGTGATTTTATGTACACATTTATTTTATTACAAGGCATCTGCAGCTGCACTGCTAAAAATGCATTGTAAAACAAATAAGAGTGCTATAATCGGTACTCTATTTTTATTTATAACATATATATATTTGCCAGGCATTTCAAAATAAAATTTTTGTGATTTTATTATTCGATTGGGCAACAAAAAAAAATTTAGTGCAAGGGCTGGAGCTTATTTTGGCCGACTTAAAATCTATCTGGCATCAGGACTAATATGGAAATTTTAAGCAGAATTATTCTCATTTTTGGCTCCAAATATCTACAAAGCTTTTAGATGAAATTTTGTATGTACAGACAGGACTAGATCTACTCGGCTATTTATTCTGATCATGAGTGCATGATTAAACTAAAATAGATGCAAAAGAAAATAATCTCAGAATATAATCTCAAATTATTGCATTTTTTAGTGTATCAAAAATTGACAAAGTGTCTGGTCTGTAAATTTATATTTGTAATATTTTTCTAATAATATTTTGGCACCCTTATTTTGTAAGCTAACACTGACCATCGAAGTAATGCAAAGTTATACTTCTCAACAATTAAGTCTTTTCAATTTTGTCAAAGGCAGGCCGCTGTGCACTATGGGACCAATGACCGATTTCGTGGCCTAAGCCCAAAATTTCAATTTACGTAATTTATCATAAATTTTGTTGTTTATATATAAGAAATACACCAAAGTATCATGTTGCGTACCAAAAATGTTAACCAGGAGTACCACTGTTAAGATAACAGCTGTTAAACACAGCTGTTAACAACCAAAAGCGCGTGGTTTTTTGTAAGCAAATTTGCTTGTCAACTTCAGTAAATTATAGTTAAATAAGACTAAGCGTATGTGAAAAACTTTATAATGGATTATAAGCAGTGAGGCTTGTACTATATATTGGTAAAGCTCGTTTGTAGAAATTTAATGTGTTTTCCTTATTTTTATGTAAGTTAAAAAAGTGTCTCATGCAACAATATTTTTAACAAAATTTGACTTTGGAAAGGAATTAAAAATTTTGGCAGCATTTGGCAGCAATGCGACTTTTTTAACTTGGTGCTGTCATTAATTGTGATTGTAGATCAGTTTTTATAATTGTCAATTTTTGTCAATTTCTTCCACAAATCAAATTTTTAGCAAACGACCTCATTTGTAGAACGACCTCACTTTTAAGATATATTTAAAGTTTGGAAAAAGGTGAAAGGGCGAGTTGATCGGTAAAATGCAATGGTTAAATATAACCTACTATAAATATCAGTAAGCAATATCTAATTTTGCCGTTTTAGGTTAAATGTTAGGAAAAATGCTCAATTGTAATAAAAAAAAAATGGTTACAAATAGTGGGAGAAGCGCCACGCTCCACTCGATCATAAAAACTAATTTGTAAACTAGTGTAATATTTTGGCACCCTTATTTTGTAAGCTAGAGCACTGACCACTCGCCAAGTAATTGCAAAGTTATTACTTCTCAAGCAATTAAGTCTTTTCAATTTTGTCCAAGGCAGGCAGCTGTGCGATGGTAATTTGATTATATATTTGTATGTATTATATGATAAAACACAACTGCAAAATATTATATGTATGTATACATGTACATATAAATATATGTAAATATATGTATATTTAATGTTTCGAACATGACTACAATTAATTGAGTAGAACTGTTGCGCATGCACGCGTTTGTAGAGAAACATTCAATAATTTGAATTATATGCAAACAAATAAGTTAACACAAAGCTATTCATAAAAGGCAAGGACCACACAATTCGCAAACTAATCAAATATTTCACACATAATCATGATTTTGTCGTAGATGGGGAGTGAGGGCTTGTGTAGGGGCGACAAACAAAGGGCGTGATGATTAATAGGCCAAGGATCTAAATCCAGAACGAAGGTCGCAAATTGATGTTGATTACAATTCATCATTAAAATGCAAATAGGCCAAAGCAAAATGGAGAGCAAGAAAAACAATGGGCTAGGGTTCAGCTGGTTCGTGATGAACGGAGTGGAGGGGTGGTTAACAATGAAGGGAGCTGATACCTAAACAAACAACTGGCCACAAATTTCATTTGATGTTTCACAGAATCAATGCCTCCTTAGCCTCGACAATGGAGACCCGTCAACGAGCTTTCAACGCCAATTTGTTTACATGTCCCTGGCTGTGTCCGCTGGTCCTGGCAGTGTCCGATGGTTGCCCGGTTGCCCGGCTGCCTGGTTGCCTGGTCGACTGGTTCCGTTGATGGCGTTATTTATTGTTATCAGACACTCGAGGACATAAAACATTTTATCACTTGCCAAAGCGGCGCTTCTTACAATTCAACAGAGAAAAAAAAATGATTATGCCTTATGTCAGAAGCCAGCGACACAAGGGAGAGACCAGAGTTGGATTTGAAGACGAGGGCAAGGTTGAGGCCTAGGGTGAGTACAAGGCATGACCTGGCCAGGAGAGCGGGTGAAATTCATCAGTCAATGCGCAAAGTGTTGAATGTGGCAACGAGAAAGTTAAAGTTGAACGGAAACGGATATAACGCGTCGTGGTCGTGTCAGCCCATTACTTCTGTCGCTGCTGCTTCCGTTCCTCCTGATCCTCCTGCTCGCTCAGCTTTTTATCCATGGCCTCGACCCAACTATCTTTAAGTAATTTGTGTGCACTGTGCCGGGCAGCCGGAAACGAACATTGTGTAAAAGCAAACAGACCATGCCAAGTAGGAAGAAAAAAAGTCACATTTATGTCTACTAGTTGTTCACTCCTGTCGGGGGTATAATAATTATATATCGCAATGTGTGAAACTGATGGAGATTATGACTATAAAAAAATAAAATTCCTTTTATCAACTGTATATTTCTAATCGGTATCAATGAGACGATAAAGCTATAGCCGTCTGTTTCTCTGTATGAACGCTTCAAGCTCAAAAACTTACTTGATAATTCATAAAATTTGCTATATACGATTGGCCAAATGTCGCCTTAATTTTTTGCCTTTCCAAAAAACAATTAATTCCCTTTCTACTATTTCTTATTTTATATAATATGTATATGAGAGTGCAACGACAAGTTGTGGTTATTTTTAGGTTAGAGTAACTTATGGTCGTGTTTTTTAAACGAGCATTCTTACTGGCTTTTTTTTTCTTCTTTTTTTTTTTTTTGGCTTCTATGAGCACACTAAACAATGATTAATTGAGCCTGAAGCTCACGCCTAATGGCTGGACTGTCCGGCTCCACACCAGAGTCCAACCCTTTAGTACGCCTCCCCAAAATTGTCCGTATCAGGCCATTGACCTTGACCGTGCATTATGGTCAAATCTTGAACTATTTTGAATTGGGTTGATAATAACCTGGGCTATGGGAATAAAAAATTAAATATTCAGCGAATGTGCTGTGCTTCAGTACAAACTTATCAGGTGGAGGCCAAGGCCTTGAAATCAATTATGCAATGTCTGTACAAATACTTATACAGAAATATTATATATTAAACTTCTCTCTTTAGAGATATACAGTCTATGTTACAGAACTCTGAAAATTAATTTTTGGATGCGGCTGTTTTCCATTCAAAGTCCAATTGCACCCTAGACAAATTGATCTCTTTAGATCTGATTAAATGTGCTAGTACTTTATTTACCGATTTGGTTGAATATTCCTCCAGATATTTAAATAAATAAATGCATTGTTTTATTTTAGTTATTCATTTATTGGGATTCCCAGTACCCGAAGTATAAACTTATTGTTGTCACATAATAAATATTATTACTTTTAGGTCTGAGTTTTAGTATTCAACCAAAAGGAGGGTAAATTGTTATACCCAAAGGAAGATATCAACCATTAGATGTATCTTAATTAAAATTGACAATCTTTCGAAAATTAGACGAAAATCATCTGTTTGATCAGAAGATCCCACAATAAATATGGTCAGTACGATATATATTTATATCGATGATAGTTCCTAAATAACTCTCCCAGCTTTTTTTCATGATATACGTGTAAGACACTATCCACTATTCCGTTGAATTCCAAATTGTAGGACTGATTAGTCCCGATATTAATAAAATATATATACCGATAATGATAATTGATTTTAATTGACAATGTGTTAAATAATGTGAGGCAACTTTCAGCAACAGCCAACTGAGGATTTAATTTAACTTGACGACTTTAATAACTTAAACAACACCATAAAGAGTATATACAATAGGGCAGGTCAAATAAAAACGTAATGTACGGAGCATTCTAGGAAAATTTTACCATTAAACTATGTTTCTAAAATCAATTCGTAACCACCGCTGAGAGCCATAAAAATAAAAAAGGTGTGAGAAAAATGTAAAAATCAATTAAGAACAGCTGAGCCCACTTGGTTCAAACTATTGTTCGATTGTTCGTAATTGTCAGAAGCTTGAAATTTTGGGAAAACTTTCCGGAAAATAACTAGCGCCTCAGCACATGTCCTCACTCTTAACGTATATATTTTGTCAATTTAAATATATAGTTTATAATATAGGAATATTTTGGTTAATTTAAAGAAAAATATATTTAGATATATTTCATGGTAAGATTTTGTTAGAATTTATCGATTTTTGAGAAAAAAAAACTGTCCCGCCCTAATATACATACTTATGTTCTTGATCAGGCACAATTGCCGAATCGATGTCGACCTGTCAGTTCATCTATATGAACGCACAGATCTTTGAGACTATAAGACCTAAGGACACCAAATATTAAATGTAAGTTCCAGTATACGATACTCAGATGGAGTTTATATCAAATTCCCGCTAATCTCACCCTTAACACTGTAAATGTATGAAAGCTATAAAAATTTAAAACTTGGTCAAATTATCTGAATCCTAATAATATGTCAAACTACTAATATTGGTTGAAATATCTTGAAAAACAAAAAAGTATTTGTTAAATGAACTCAGTTTTTGATTTGTTACAATTGCAGCTATAACTTAAAGTGGATCGATTTCGATAATAATTTGTCGGATTGCTTAAGTCATAATAAAGCTCAAACTGTAAAATATTGTTTAATATCTTGAAAATTAAAAAAGTTTTCCATATAAGAACTAATATTTTCCCCACAATCCTCAATGGCTGTAAGAATATTATTTTTACTTTATTGTAGCCCAAAACAACTACAGTACCCCAATCTTGAGGATTTGATGAACTTGGCAATATATCCAGCAACTTTGTAAGGTTTTCGAAAAAGAAATGAGAACTGAGAAAGATAGTACATAATAGTTCTTTGATAGATACATACATTTGAATATCGCTCTTGATAGTAAACGAGGTCAAAATAAAATAACAGTATACTCTTCAATCTCTGTGTATTTAAGATAGGATGATTTTTGCATAATAATTTTATTACGATAGTATAAGTCGTATAACGAATAGTTCTTCATTATTATTGTGTTTTTAAACACTCGTTAAGTGAATATGCGATATGTAAGTACAAATGACGTACATATACATAGATAAGTATACGGGTCTTTAAAGTAACTATTAAGCGGCAGCACTAAACACAGTTTTTAAGATCGCGTTTTAAATGAACTTTCTAACTATGTGTAATGATTACCGTTAGTTTCTGCCTCAGGCAATTCGAGAACTTTCTTTGCTTCAGACAGATTTCATTATTTATGCACATGTTTGTGTGGTTATGTCTTCGACTGCAGACGCAGACGTCGGCGCAGCAGCTGGCAGAATGCGAACGACCAACAATTTACTTTGTTTTTCGCTTACATTTTCACGCCATTTTGAAATTTACTTTACCGTTGCAGCGTCGAGTGTTGCTGTTGTTGTTGTTGTTGTTGTCTTTTTTGCTTTTGTTTTTATTTATTTGCCATTTGCTGTGGCGCCTTCAAGCGTTGCGTTGCCTGTTTTCTGTTTTGTTTTGTTTGTTTTTTGTTGTTACTTTGCTTTTGCCGTGCACTCAAGCAGACATTAAAAGCAGAAGAGATGGAAGGGGGTACTATGTAATAATGAAGTGGACAGGGGGCATGGTGGGGAACAAGAAATGAACGGCCAGCCGCTGGGTTTCGCACCTTGATGGACTTCTTCATCAACGCGCTTTTCTCAAAACTTTGGCGCAAGAAGAAACGAAGTTAGCGCCAAGTAAAATGCCCATCACCGAACCCGCCCATCCCCCCCTTCATCATTGGATAAGAGTCGTTGGCCGCCTACTCAAATGGGCGTGGCAGTGCAAAAGACTAATTGAGTTATTTGCGCAGCTTAGCTTCAAATTAAGGCGAGGTACAATATCCTCCTCTTGCAACACTAAATAAAACAGGAAACAACGACCACCTTCAAGTGAGCAGATTAAATTCTATTGAAAATATACTGAGAGAAATCAAATGTAATAGAAAATACACTGGGAGTAAGACAAAACCATTAAAATGATCTTTTTACTGTTTATTACTCATAATCTTAATTTAATGTCATAACTAACAAATAATCTTTTTTATTTTCTTCATACGATTAGATATTTAATAACATAATTGTGTTCTGCTGACGACCCTAGCAGTCACACTGGGAAATAACAAATCAGTGACCAGGAATTATTCTGATACTACTAGAAGTTCGAAAATTGAACTCTTCCGAACGTCTTGGACACATGGATTTTACTAGAAATTTCAAAAACAATCGACGTCAAAATTTTTGAAAATTTTTGCGACATCCCAGTCTGTGGCTCGCTGATTCCTAAAAAAAATATTGAGACATTTTTTGCCGGAAGCGCTTTTGAGATAAACTAAAAAAACCAAGATTTTCGACTTTTCAAAAAGAAAATAAAGTGGCCTATTAACTTGTCCTACAACATTTTTTATTAGATATTTCGTTATTGGAGATTATATTGCAAATATCGTATTTAACACCTCACAGATCAAAGACTAATTTATTTATCTGCCAATAGAATTTGAAGATGAGAAGTTCCAACTGACTAGAAACTTTAGCTATTGCGCCGATTTGAATGGATTGTTTGCTTTATTTTAAGAGAATCATGATTCTAAAGCTTGGTGTATCTTTATCGAATATTTTCGCTTTAATTTTTTCGTAGACAATGTGCAACATTTTTTCTTTTAATATACCAACGCATCACTGTTTTCTCTCTTAAATTGTAAATTTTCGTCATATATGACTAGAAAAGTGATGAACAGGGTGAATTTTTTCTTGGGTGTTTTTACTAATTGCTGAATAACTATCACATTTACTGACCGATTTGGACAAAAGTATACTTAAAATATTCGTAAAAGAATTATCTAACATAATAAAAAGTATTTAAACGAATTTTTTAAATTTTTAAAAGACCAATTGAAATTCAGCAATTTTTAAAAATGCAAAAAAAGTTCACATTTTTCAACTTTGAGGGTTAATAATGGCTTTGTTTCTTATTCGATTCGCATAAACGGCATACCGTTAGAAAGAGGATACAATTATTTATTAAATTGTGTAACAAAAAATTTAAAATCAAATAAGATCTCATGTAGATATGAACAAATAAGTCGAAAGACTGCCAAAAAACTAGCTATTCGCGGTTTTCTCGAAAACCATTCTTTGAAAAAATAAATGGTTTGCATTTTTTAAATCAGCGACCAAAAATACACGAATAAAAGTATATGAGAGCCCAGCTCCCTCGATTAAAAAAATAATTTGTAAACTAATGTTATAATTACAATTGTATATAATAAAATTAAATTTTTATATATTATTATTTAAAAAAACAAAAAAAAAACAAATATTGTATCAAAATATGCCCATTTTAGAAAAATGTATATTTTCAGCAAATTTTACTTCAATACTTGGTAGTTAATGGTGGTTACTTTCGTTTATCAATTAAAACGTTATATGTTATCTTTAATTTAGTTAAACTATGTTTTGAGTTATTTACACTTAACAAAAGCTAACTTTTGAAACTGACTCTAAAAAGTTCGGGATAAAAGAATTTCTTAAAAATTGTATATATTATATTATTATACTATATTAAATGCACCACATGAATGTTTCTATAAACTAGCAGCTCCCAACATTACATACGTCGTATAATGCTCATATCTAAAATAAAAAATAAGAAATCTAAGAACAATTGCAGGGAAAGATATCTGATTTATTGAATGATTTTCCAGTTGCGAAGTTCCCATTACCTGCTTCATTGTCTGTTAAATAATTCATTAAATGAGAATAACAGTAACTTATTGATCCTAATTTTCAGACTTGGAGCTAGATGTTGGCAAAATGCCGCCAAGTGTTCGAATAAGCTGAAGCTGCGAGGCTCGCATGCTGCGCACCTCCTGCACGGCTATGAGTAGCGTGCTTGTGGCATAGCCGCAGCGTGAGACGTAGTCCGCCAAAGTATCCGTCATGCACATGAGATGAACACCAGATTCATTGCCTTGGCCATCGCCCTGCTGCAGGCAGCGACCCACAGTAAACACGTAGTTATCGGCCTCAAGTGCACCCTGCAGCCGTTCGTACAGCAAACGTGCTAGAATCACGTGACGACTGTCCTCCGAATCAAAGTAGTAGAACTTGCGATCTGGACGTGCGACCACCAGCAACGACCAGTGTAAGTCATCGGACAGTGGCACAAAGATGAACTGCTTACTTGGCAGCAGCAACTCCTGCGCCAAACGTCGCCGATCCCGTAGCCCCAAATTGCGCATACTATTAGCCAGCGCAGGCGTTAGAAAATACAACTCCGGCTGTCTTCTATAGCGTCGGGATTGCAAATAGGCATAATGGAAGCTCAACAGACGCTCGTTCAGCTCGTGCGGACCTTGCAGCAGCCGTATGTCGGACTGGCGCAATGATACATCCTGAAAACGCAGGGAAATAATTGCCTTACTTGCGTCTCCGACATCCAAGCAGTCAGAACTGCTGTAATCGCTACTGGAGCTGGCATTTGCCAACATTAAGCGGCGCTGATACCCTGATTTGTTCTTTATCTTCTCGTTGGACATCTTGATTTTATAGCGTTCGTGCTTTGGTTATGTTTGTTTGAAAATGTATATTTTTCTGATTTAGTTCAATAAATGATAAAATTTAAAAATTTATTCAGGTGTATGTATGACTTTGTGTGTATGCTTGTATTAAAGCTTGCTTAGGTATGTTTTTTATACTCTTACTAAAATGTATTTTAATTTTCTCACGAAATGTGTAACGCATTGGAAACACAACGTTTTCGATACAACTATATAGCCATGTCCGCCTGTATGTTTTGGTACAAACGCACCAGTCCGATACAATACTATGATGTGTACAATCTGACCAGTCGGACGACTAAATCTTATACCTCTAATAGAAAGAATTGTATAAAAAATGTGTCAACATTCTTCCATTTAAAATGAGTAAAATGGGGTCATAAAACTGTGTAAATAAATAAAGGCATAATAGCCTTTTTACACTACGAGTTGCATATGGCATTTTGGGTTGAAAATACGTAATGCTGAAATGCCTGTTTACACTACAAATTTTAGCATTTGATCAGCTGTTTTTGGTTTTGATTTGACATATGTGTTTACTTTACATATTGAGTGAATTTGGCATTTAAGCTTACATTACATTAATAATAAAATGATAATAATAATGAACTTTTTTAAAAATTAAAACACAATATTATTGCAAATATTACAGGAAGAGGAGTTGTCCAATATGATGAAAGAATTTTAAGCCATTTTTGTTCGCACTCCTCGCGCTGCGTGTTATTCAATATTTTACAGCAAAATTTCAAGGTTACCAGACTCAAAAATTTTTACAATCGAGATGAAATTTGCAATCATCGATTATTAATTTTAAATGCAGCATTTTTACATGGTCTGCAAGAAAAAAAACAACTCGTAACAAAGTCGCATTTACACAGAATTGTTCAGCATTTTTCAAAAGTTCTGAATGCTGCCTAGTGCAAAAAGGCTATAAGAGGATACCTCTGAAATATAAAGTATACAAATATTTATATTTATAATCAGTAACAATAACAAAGTTTATCTAGCCTTTTCGGTTTTATCTAGGGAAACCAAATTTGGTATGTAGATTCCTGACAGTGTTTGTGTTTGCGAATCGCAAGCTGCGTACTGGGTGACCCTTAATCGGGTATACTAGACTAAATCACTCTTTTTTGACGTTTTTAGAGATATCTCGACAAAACGGGCCAATTCGAAGTTTCATTATACTCTAGATAATCTGACCTAATTTAATTAAAACTCATTAACTCAGACTGACATCTACGATGTAGCCCGTTGCTAATTAAGGCTGACAGATCTATGAGGTTGGTTGAGCCGGAGCTCTGTTTGAGACTGCATGATCAACCGGAAACAAAAACATAAAAGAAGCTGAAGCAAAATAGCGTTGCAATGGTATCCAAAAAAATTTCAATATTCGACCGAACGTTTCTATGAATTAGGCTCTGATATCTTGAAAACCATTAAAGTTTTTCATAAAATAAATAATTTTTCACGCGATTGTTCCTATGATATAGTGGTCTGATTATGATCAAGCTTGGATTGATTGTTAAGATAATAATTCAACATCGATCTGCCAGGTTTTGGTTTTGATATCGTGAATCTATCTTGAACAGAAACGGATTTTTGACCGATCGTTCCTATGGCAGCTATATGATATAGTAGTCCGTTATTTAAGTTTTAACTGCCCGAATATTATCAAAATATCTCAAAAACTAAGAGACTAGTTTGCATTGAAATATAAGGACGGATGGACAGACAAATCGTCCTTCTGATCAAAAATATATATACTTTAAAGGCTCGAAAACGTCTCCTTTTTTGAATTAAATAGTTCGTTGCAACATTTTAATACCTTTTTTGCAAGGGTATATGTAATCAATAACAATAATAAGTTGCCATGACTAGAGTATACTGCTTTCGATCCATTTGTGTTACGGAAGCTCACAACGCTTAGAGCGGCGACCTTTATGATATAAAAAAGGAATGGAGCAAATCGGATCATTGTCTTTAAATACAATGATCCTGATCCTCATGCAATACAACCAATTAATGGTTTAGAAGTCAAAGCCCCACCACGTCTTATCAAAGTACATCTTATATAGATGGGAGTTACAAAGATGTAGATATAGCCACACAGACACGGCTATCAGATACTAATTTGTTCAATTTAAACAAGAACAAAAACAAGGGTCTTTGCGGAAATATATATGTGGTAGATGCTTTCAAAAATATACACCTTAAACATACTTTCATACCAAAATTTTCATGTTTAATTGAGTTGTTTAAAGTCCCAGAAATCTGAGCAATGGTCTATAGACAAATGTAATTAAACCAATGGTGCAACATTAACTAAAACGTGCCATGAAAGGCCAACGAGAACTCTTTTTGTGTATGAAAATGTGTGTGTATATGGTATTTGAATGAGAGCTTTTGAAGTTTTGCTATTCCATTGTATGTAGGTCCAAAATGTTGGCGGGGGGGAGGATCGGCCGAGGGTTTAGGTGCTGGGCAATGGCATGAAACAAAACCTTTACGAAAGGGCTTTGTATAATTTGAATTTGCTTTGCTCGCTGCGGATGGAAAGAGACGTCGAGGTATGGTAATACCTAAATTATTTTTTCAAAGGATTAAATTAAATTCCGTTTGGTTTGGCTGAAACTTAAAACTGCCTAGGTAAAACATGCGCCGGAAATTAAATCAACGAAAAATCAACATAATTAAAAACGTTTGTAAAATTTTTTACAAACTGGACTCATAATCAAATTAACATGCAGAGAGTATGTATTGGCTGTATGTGAGTGTATTTATTTATGCAAATGCAAGTGGATATAGGGCTTTTTGTCTGGGTTGGCTATATTTTTTTTTTTTTGAGTAATCAATTAAAACATTAAACATTAAGTTTTGCAAAAAATTTATAAGTTTAACTTGAATACAATAGAATAAAAAATCAGTTGACTTATGTCTTTTTTAAAGTAAAAATAAAAACAGGAATGAAAAGGAAACTCGATTTAATATCAATATATGTACATAATATTATAAGCAATAAAAAACTGGAAAGTAACTCTTTTAGAAGAGAACAATTTAGGTGAAAGTATATAAAACTCTTTAACTCTTTCAAACGTCAGGAACTAGAAACCTGAAATTCTTACAGGAGCTGCCTAATATTAAGTATAACATAGGTTGACACTCTGAAAAAAGATTGTTAAGAATGTGTCCTACACTAAGAAAAAAGAAATTTTTGTAAGTATAGAAACACTGTAAAAAAAAAAATAAAATAAAATTCTACAAACAGAGTATAAATCTCTACAAAGAAGTGAAAATTTCCACAGTACGAATATATTTTCTATGATATGAATAAACGAAAAAAATTATGGGTTTATAATCGGAAGTATGGATTTTCTACAATATGAAATCCAGGTGTCTTATGAAATGAATACAAAATTCATTAACCTGCAGAAAATTTTCAATGCTCAATATAAATTTTTACAAAATATGTTGACTTATTTCTTTAACCAAAGTAAAGTAATTTTTTTATTCAAATTTAAAAAAATAACGGATTTTTTTTATTATGGACATAAAATTATAGATTTTTTCATGTTTTGTAGAAAAAGTTTCCTCGAGTTATCGAAATAATTAAATAAAATAAATAAAACAGAAAATTTTATCTGCCAGAGTTACAACATTTTCTTCACTTTGTGGTAATTAAATCTACAGGGCATTAAAAAATTTCTATGGCGCTATTTCTATCCTCTTTTTCCAACCACTGATGTCAGTTTTTCACAATTGGATGTACACTTTTTTTTGAGTGTACAGTGCACAGTGGACCGGATGGTATATTTTAAAAATATAGGCAGTAAAACATTTAAATAATTTTTTTATTTAATTTTACCACTTTCAAATACCGCCCATATAAGATAGCATTGCGGATACGTAATAGCTTACCTAAGTTGTATGTTAGTCAGCTTTCTTTCAAGTAAAAAGCCAAAAGCCGCAAAAAGAATGATTGAATACAATAAATACACACTTTTTTCTTTATTTTGAGATGTATTACAAATTGCAGAAAGTCAAACAACATATTTTTTAATCCACAAAGGACGAGCACTTTGAATTAATATTGTTTGTTTTAATATATTACAAAACAATACACAAAAATTACATGTAGCAGATATTAACAAATAGTTTTTTAGTTTATCCATTCTAAATATCCTGGCCTTCAATGTACATTATTTGCAATAGCTTATTGTCGCAAAGTGTGAAATTTACACCTGATTTTGACACACGATCAAAATTGCAGGGATGCGTTTATAGCAAAAAAATTTATCGATTATATATATATATCAAGTATATAGTTTGAATATATTTTATTCAAATTTAGTTTTGTTTCCACAAAATTTTCGATTTTATGGAAAAAAAAATTTTTCCTGTGAATGAAAAACACGTTTGAAAATGGTATGAAATCCTACAAATGCGCCAGCGTGCATCAGAGGAGAGTGCAACAAAAAAAATCTCGTTATTATAGCTCGGCTTATATTGCTGTGTACTAGCGATATTACTTGTGAATTACATTTGGTTGTCGTTAAAAGGTTACATATGTACATGAGGATTACCGATCAATAGAACACTGTACATATGCATGCATTAACTTAACTTAAACGGGCAAATCTGATGGGTAAGTTGGCTAAAATAGCTATAACTTTGCCATTTATGCATGGATTGTAATGAATAATACCTTAATATATCTTTATGAATTAAATGCTAAACTGTATACTTTAAATTGTTTTGGGAAGCCCAAATGCATCTAAAAAAATCCAACTGCACCCTTATCTCCAAAAATTGTTAACTTAAACGCAGAGTGTCATTTTGCAAACCGTTTAATAATTCTGGTTTTAAACGTTATTTGCGGATTCAATCATTATTTTTACTTAAGAACTGTTTGCAAAATATTCAGGATTCAATATTATTAATAGTTGGTCGTAAAATACATATCAATGAACCCCAAAAAAGCGATTTTCACACATTACTACGTCAGACTTATGGGCTTATAACTTCTACATTAGTCTACCGATACTCACAAAATTTTGTTATGGCTTTTACAATAAGTAAATCTATAGATCCAAGATGTGTTAAAAAAAAACCAAAATTCGAGCTTTCAAAAAAAAATTTGACAAAAAATAACTTTTTTTAAAATGGGCAAATTTTTAGGCAATATTTTCATTTCAATCCTTTATAACTTCTAAACGAATAATCTAATTAAAATATGTTGTATAATAGGTTAACATGTCATTTTATTACCTTTTCAAAAATGGTAACACCTTAAATATTAATAAACTATGTTCTAATAATTGTCCTTTTACCAAAGCCACCTTTTTAAAAAGTCGAAAATATAGCTTTTTCGATTATCCAGTCCCGATTATACAGTCCCGTAAACCTATTTTTTTTTTAGAATTTTTCGGAATCAGTGAACTATTTTACATGTTATTCGACTTTAAAAAGTTCGGGATACAAGAATTTTTTCCAAATCGTTGCATAGTGTTATATACAAATTCATATTAATGACGCGACTTGGCTCAAATTAAAAAATGTATCTATGTTTGGAAATGAAAAAATGTTGTATGTGTTTTTGTTTGTACACAGTAGCGCAGTTGTCAAACTTTAACAACAATCAAAGTGTCATTAAAGAATATGTCCAGCTTATTTTAATATCCTTGTAAAGGAGTTTTATGATTTGACCAAGTTTGATCAACATTGAACTACTATATGATAAAGCTGCCTTCCGATGTAATATAACAAACTTGACAATTTGAGCTAATTTGATTAAAATCTGTGTACTTTACCTTATAGTCCTCATAGAAACAACAGTTCAAAAACTTTGTTGTATGTTTTGTTTTTGCAGATAACTCAACCAAACTTTTCAATTCAAAGATTGATTTTAATATAAATAATGTAATTAAATGTGATCAAAAGTGGACGACTACAACATATATATATAGGAACGATTGGTGGAATATTGAATTCAGCTTAGAAGACCATTGCAAATGTATATAGCTTTTCTTTTTATGTGTTTTCTATGTATAAATACAAGTATATGTCTTTTAGTAGGGGTCTATTTAAAGTATTTAAAGTTAGTTTTAATATAAACCTGTGGTGCATTCAATAAATCATTCTGATTTAATACAAACTTTAACCAATAAATATAGGTAAGTATGTACTTGTGATAATGAAATTAAATTAAATGATTAAAATTGTAGCATGGCACATCAGGCTCTTTTAATGTAGAAAAAAATTTTAATTATTATACAATTATTTGTTTACACTTCCTGTTGAATTATGCAAGCCTAATCATGTTGATATTATAATTAATTTATCCTGAAAGTGCTCGACTATGTTCGACTATTAAATAGTCTCTAAGTTATCCTAAATAAATTGTATATTTAAATGCTTATTATATATTATTATTATATTTTAACTTAATTAACGCGATGGTAATCTATTTATCTATCTATATCTTATATCTCTTGTATCTATATCTCTTTTCTGTAGAAAAAAAAAACGTTTGAAAAATGTGTTGTAATTGCAAAAGTTTTGTTACAGATTTTAACTTTCATTATGCTGCATATATTCTGACTAAATTTAATCGAAATCGAACGAATAATTCAAAAATCTGCCACAGGAACAATTGGTGGAATACAGAAATTTCTAAATATCCATCCCAATTCCAAAGCTGCACTGCGATAGTGTACTCCCCTCCAGAAGTACAGGGTATATATAATATAATCTAAGTATCATCTAAGTATCGATTGTATTTGTGTTTTAGAGGTGGCAAACTACGAGTATCCTTATTACGGTTTCTCCCTAGCATAAATTACACTGTGCAACGATTTTTAGGAAATGACTTTATGTACGTTGTAGTCCTCCCTGAGTATTACTGCATACTTGAAATTTTCAGATGACCAACAAAATCTGAACGTTTTCGAGGCACTTTTAACACTTAAAAAGTAATAACACTTTTTGTGGCAAGCGCATTTACTTATCTGTACAGATTATTAAAGGAGATAAAACGGTTTTTTTATGATATATCTAAATATTTAGTATTGGTCAAGATAAAAGCTTATCAATCTAGCTTTTCTTAAAAATTATTACATTTCTTTTACTTTGATCGCTATTCACTCAAAAAGTTTCCTTCGCATTAATTATTTTATCAAATTAATCCAATCAATTCTATGTATTTATGTACAACAAATTGAATTTGAAAATTTCAATAAAATTATTGACATTTTTTATATTTTGCAATTGGGTTATTAAGGTCGTTATGTGTCATTTTTAAGAAATGTTTATTATTTATTAAAAAATGTCAATATTAAAGAAGCCTACAAATGTATACACATAACGGGTAAACCTGAATTATAAAAATTAAAAACAAGAACGAAAATTGTAAAAGCGCAGGTTTAGAATTAGAAATTACATTACAAAATCACAGACTCCCTAATAAAGGTACAAAATGTAAATTATAAACATTAAACATCTAAGAAGAGCATTTTCTATTAAAACTAATAATTTTTCATTTATTATACCCTTGCATATATAAATTCGTTAAAAAAATAAAAAAGGGTTTTTTTTTAACCAGTCCGGGTCAATTTGAATCAGACGGTATAGTAATAATACAGCCAGAACATATGAATTTTAATGCTTGCACAGAAAAATAATGCAATCGAAAGAAGTGCATGGAAACTTCTTTATTTTGTCCTGTTTTTGTTTTACAGGAACAAAAAAATTTGTTAAGATTGTATGTCACTTCTAAAATCAAAATTAATTAGTTTATTTACTTGTTTCATTTTGGTAAATTCATCTGAGCAGAGCTACATTCATATGTACATATATCACATTACATTCAGAAATCAAACGTGATCACGCTTGAAGAATCGCCAAATGAAAATGAATATTGATAAGATTGTTATAAGGCGTAAAATGTTTTAGAAAATAAGAAATTTATTTTTTGCCTCATTCAACTACTTCATTAAGGCCACCTCAAGTGAAATAGGCATTCCAGCCGAACTTGTTGCCTGTCAATACTCGCTAAATCGGGCCAGACCTCGATATACAGCTCGTATGCTCGTACGCAAAAAAAATGTAATATAATAAATAAATAAGAAACGAAAAAAAATGACAAAAAAAAAACGAAAATAAGAAATAATTGAGCAACATATAAACATGTATGCTACAGACTATGGCATGCGTGCGGCTTCCCAATCCCTAAAATGATAGAACCAGTTGAGAATTCTAGTATGAAAGTGCACAAAACACATGATATAGACTCCTAGGCAACGACCACGATTGAGAGAAAAGAGGTTACGCCATGCGGACGACCGTTATGTTCCGTTATGTTGCCTTACAAACATGTGACGTCACATTTTACCAAAGACGACGCACAACACACGCAATGTATGAATAATAGCCACTTTATTTGATTAATCGGCTGCTGCTGCTTATTGGGTTATCTGATTTGAAAACGACTTCTCTTAGAATATAGGAAAATGTCAAGCGCATCTAATGACATATCTCTGACCTCTACATTTTTCACATATTATCTGCAATAGCTTGACAAAGTCAGAAAATGTTGTTAAATTTGAATTTTTGTATAAAAAAGTATCTACATTTTAAAAGTATGTTTATGAAATTTAGTACATATGCATTTTACATATAAATATAGTACATATCCTAAAATGGATCAGATCGAAAAACTATATCAT